>RJWH01000912.1:148162-526219 GCA_004363575.1 Solenodon paradoxus
AGAGAGAGAGAGAGAGAGAGAGAGAGAGAGAGACAGAGAGAGAGAGAGAGAGAGAGACAGAGACCTCAATAAAATTGGCTGTATTTCATGACTATTACCATATTTTCCATTTCTATAAAGCATCTATAACCACACCCGTATCCAAGATTTGCTGGGAAGTTTACATGAACTGATGTTATTGCTTTGAGAGAGCAGTTATATTGGGGATCTAGAGTTTCATAAAATTCACTCAAGCTAAAAAGGGATATGAAATCAGGGTTTCTGATTTGAGTTATTCAACAAATGACATTAAAACATTAAACTCATTTAACTGTGTAACTGTATCTTCCACTATACTTTTGGGAGGGAAACCAGGGACTACTACAAGAAATAAAAGTTTAGGGAGTCTGTACCAGCCCCAAACTCTCAGGCTCTCGTCTGTTATAAGCCCTCCTATTCATTATGTTCTAAAACTCATGTTCACTATGTGCTTCTATAATTTATACCCTCTCCTCTCTTGTAAGATGAATTTCTCCCTCAATTCTGGATCATGCCCATCAATATGCAGCTATTTGCTAGCATCTCTCATCCTCATAAAACAGAAAACTACAATCATTCCACCAACAAAGAAATCCTTCTTTAATCCCATGTGACCCCTATTTATACTCATGTCTCCATTTCCTCACCTATATTATCTCCTCAGCTCACTGGAATGGGACTCCCTTCCCAGAATTCCATGGAAAACATTCTTGTCTAGGTCATAAAAGACCTCCTAATTGTCAAATCAAAGTCGCTCGTGTCCTCCAATTAACTGAACTCGGCAGCATTTTGCTGATTGGTTAACCATCATCACTCCCTTCCAGAAATACGTTTTTTACCCCCCTCGGCTTCTCAACAATAAATTTTCCTGGTTCTCTTTCTACTCACAAGGTCCTCGTTCTCTGAGTAATCCTCATGGACCTTAGAACTTGGGCCTGGACCCTCATATCTCTTTTCTCTCCAGCCAATCTCCAAGATGATTTCGTTGCCTTCACTTAGATGCCAGATTCCTTATTACCATCTTGGTGTCCCAAGCTTATATACTCAACTGTCTCTTGGACAAGCCACTGAGTGTCTAACAGGTGTCTCACATTGAACAGGCTCCATGTGGACCTTTCCCATCTCTCCTCAGTGTCCAAAAGCATAAATAACACTTGTAGCTTCCTGCATTATACGCCTCCCTTCCTCCCTGCTTCTTTCTTTCTTTCAGGGAAGGTGTAGGCAGGGATGAAGGTGAGTAGCAGGCTGGCAGGAAGAGAAAGGAGGAAGCATTTTTAATCTATTTTTGTTTAGTTGTTCATCTTGGTTCCCTCCCACCCAGGGTCTCGAACCTGGGTCCTTGGGATGTATGTGCACTACATCCTGGTGGCCTTATCTACTAGGCCGCCAGGGGCACCTCCTCCCTACTTATTTGCATGTTACATCGTTTACTGCCTGTTTTCCCCAATTGCAGGTAAGTTTTTTGAGGGCAGGGCTGCTGTCTGTCTGGTCCACTGCTCTATAGTAAAAACTAGAAGGCTACTTAGCACACAGTAGGTGCGCTACAGTTATTTGTCAAATGCTTGCCAAGCAATATGGAAGACTTTTTATCTTGCCTGATCTTCTTGGAAAAATTTATCTTTCCAACCACAATTTTCATCAAGTCTCTGTCACAAACATATTTGTACAGGCGTAAAGGTTATTGTCCAGAAGTATTTCTAGACAGCAAATATCTAATGATCGCAATGGGATGTTAAGAAGAAGTCAGGTTTTGATTTTCCAAAGGTCATCGTCGGTGAGATCTGTGAGGGACCGTCTTGCTGCTGCCCCGACCGGTTTTCAGGGTCACGAGAGCACGAAGATGCCACCTGTACCACTGCTGACCGTGCTGGGCCAGGGGGTTCCTCCCGTGCTCACTAAGTGGCTCCTCTCTGAAGAAGGCAGCATTTCTAGAGCCAGGGGCACTGCAGGTAATGAGGATCTTCTCCACAGGGCACTATGCCTTGACACTATATCACTTCTTCCAGAATTCAGAGGACAAATCTGTCATGGGCTTATCCTTGAGGAATTCTTCCAGTTCTTTTATTGTAAAATGGTGTCACAGGACTTAGCTTGTATTTTCTACCCAAAGGGATATTGCCCCAGAGGTTTTTCCTACGCTAGCAACCAAGAGATGCTTATGCAAACAATTAGAAAATAAGTAGCTCTGTTGAACAACTTGCTGGTAAAAGCCTAATGAACACAGAAGCACCCAGGCAGAGAAGGTGAAGGAGACTTGGATCACACACAGCCAGGATGCAACTGCTTCGGGAAGTCACAGCATGAGGTCAGAAGTGTTATTATCTGTTGGATGTCCTTGGAGGCTGCTTGCTGGGAATGATAAGGGGGGCACCTATCTCCACCAGACAGCCAGCTGATGAACAACCTGGAAACGTGTCTGTATGACAAATCTTTTTGTCTACTGTCGTGGACTGTAGTTACATTTTAGTTTTCTTCCAAAGCAAAGTGTGAGGCTTGGGAGAACGAGAGAAGCAAAGCAACCTATTGATCAGTAATGTATTTCTCATCTTAATGCTCTGCATGTGCATTTTGTTTCCAACAAGAAGCGATGACTACACAACAAATGAACACCTTTTGATGGAGAACGGAAGCCATCTCCAAATGCAGAGCGATGGGCACTTCCACTATTGATGGGAAGGGGCCCAAGCATCTGCTTACCTGAGGCGGAAGTCACCACTCACCATCGGTGCGAGTAAGAATTTAAACTAGAAATGCTTGCAAGTTGCTGGAGGCCGAGGGTGGGGCCACTATGAGAAGGGAGAAGTCCTGGGGAGGGGTCAGTCATTGCTTTCCAGCTGGCTTTTGTGAGGAGCCTCACCAGGTTATCACAGGGAAGACCAGGGAGAAGCTAGATGAAGTGCCCACCCTGGTCTGACTGGGGGAGGAGCAGTGGCCACTGTATAAATGCCCAGACCTGCTCCCTTAGGAAACAGGTGCTTTCAGAGGCAGCACCACTCGGGCACGAGTGGAATACGCTGCGGGCGGGGGAAGAAACTTTGCCCAGACCAGCCCCGCTCTCTAACATAAGTGGAGGAAGAGGCTTCCAGGAAAGGGGGTGAAGGTCACAGACTGAAATAAGGGAGCAAAGCAGCAGAGAAAATCTCTACCCTCACAGCAGGAACAGAAATTCTTGTGACTGCCTAATGCTATGTGCGCCAGAGACTCAGAACATCAGAAGATGACCCTCCTCATGCGTACCCACCATCGCATTGACAAAACTCCAGGAAAACCAGTGGAGTGGCTGGGGGAGCTGCACGAGGCAGACTGTGTCAGGGGAAGAGTCCTGCGGGGGTGGGGGTGAGGGGGGCCCCACCTTTACGCTGGTCTTTGCTTTCAGATCCAAAAGCCAAAGGAGGACATAAAAATGAAGTCTCTGGAGGAAACTGACATCTATGGTGTCCATAGCAACAATGAGAGCATGTCAACAACAAACATCCACAGCCCGCATCTCCATACAAAAGGCCTACTTACCTGTTTCTGTTGTGCAATACAACCTGTCTGTTTTTCAAGGAAACTCCAAGACATAAAAGACAAGAAATAAGTAGTCTGAAAGTAAAGCAATCACTAGAACAAGACTAGATATGACAGAGATGGAAAAGGCAATCATCGTTCAAGATCACATCTGTCATTTTAGCAGAGACATGGAAACCATAATATTTGAATGAAAATTCTAGAAAGCCACGTTAACAGAAATAAAGAGGGCCTTCAATGAGTTTATTGCTGTACTTGACACAGCCAAGAAGAACGAGATGAAGTCAAGGTAAAAGAAATTATACAAACTGAAAGGCAAAGAGAAAAAGTGAAAAACACACAAACCGTCAAGAGCTGTGGGACATCTAACCATGAAACATGAATGAGCATAAGTGAAATCCCCAGAAGAGAGGGAAAGAATGGGGCTGGTGAAATGTTTGAAGAAATAATGAGCAAACATATTCCCAAAGTCAAACCACATATCCAAGGTCACCTAGGAGGGGAAAAAACCAAACAGACCACACCTGGACAACCAGATGGGACTGCTAAACAACCGAAGACAGGAAAACTGTTGAAGGCATCTGGGAAAAAAACACACCTTATCGACTGTTAAGGATGCTTGTATCAGTCCTCCCTAAAACCATAGGTCTCACCCTCACTGTGACAGTATTTGGTCATGGGACCATGAAGACCTGAGGACACAGATAAGGTGAAACAAGGTCCTAAGGTGGAAGAGACCCAGAGAACACATGGGCGCTCTCCCTCTGTGTGCATCCACCGAGGAGAAGCCATGAGAAATCGTGGTGAAAAGGTGGCCCTCGACCAGCCAGGAAGAGAGCCCTTATCAGAACCAACTCTCCAGGCACCCTGATCTCGGACACCACACCTCCAGAATGTTGAGAAAAGAAACTTCTGGTGTTTAAGCACCCAGTCTGTAATAGTTTGTTATGGAAGCTCAAGCAGACTAAGATGCCTACAAAGAAATAAAGATAAGAATTACAGTAAACTTGTCAGAAACCAGGCAAATAAATGGCATCTTTAAAGTACTAAAAGAAAAAACTGTCAACCCAGAATTGTACATCCAGCTAAAACATCCCTTCGAAAGTAAAGGAGAAATAAAGACCCTCTCAGACAAACAAAAACTGAGGGAATTCACTACCAGCTGGTCTACCCAACAAATGTCTATGTAGAAAATTCCAAAGAATCTACAAAAATTTCCTGCAACTAATGAATGAGTTTATGCAAGGTTGCAGGATACAAAGTCAACAAACAGAAATGAATTATGGTCCTATACAGACATATCTCAATTTATTATACTTTGCTTCATTGCTCTTTTCAGATAATTACTTTAAAAAAAAAAAAAAGGAAGGTTTGTTGCAGTCCTGTGTTGAGGACGTCTATCAGCACTGTCTTGGTCGGCGTGGGCTCACTTCATGTCCCTGCGTCATACTTAGACGTGATACTACAATGACGACAATGCAGCACGTACCGGGTAACCAAAACAGTTTTGCCACTTGCTTTATTGAGATTTGACTGCAGTGGCCCGGCATTGAACCTGCATCATTTCTGAGGCATTCTATACACTAACAAATGGTAGCTGACATATACAAAGGGCATTTACAATAGCACCAGAAAGGGAAGTACTTAGGTACAAACTGAATAAAATATACACAAGATCTGTGAGAAGCCATAAGATGTTGATAAAATGAATCAAAGATCTAAATAAAAGAAGAAATATTCTGTGTTTATAAACTAAAAACTCAATGTGGTCAATTCTCCCCAACTTGATTTACAGATTCAGTACAATCCCAAACTCTTAGCAAGATTTTTTGTATGCATTGATTCACCTAAAGCTTGTATAGGAAGGCAAAGGCATTAAAATAGCCAAAACATTCTGAAAAGGAAGAATAAAAAGGGAGAATTCACACTGCTCTATTTCAAGATTTAACATGAAATGACAGCAATCGGACAGGTAATAATGGCAAAATAATAGATATGAAGATCAACCGAACAGACTAAAAATCCATAAACAGGCAAATACAAATATAGTCAATTGATTTTTGACAAAAGCATAAAGGTAATTATTATGATAAAGGTTAAAAATGGTATTAGAACAATTGGATGTTTATGTGCAAACAGAATGAACCTGACATCTGCTTTACACCTTATGCAGAAGTTAATTTCAAATAGAAAACAAACCTAAATGTAAAACATAAAACACTCAAACTTCTTGAGAAAATGTAAGAGAAAATCTGAGTGATGTGATGAGTTTTAGAGACAATACCAAGCACATGAGAGACCAAATTGATAAACTTAATCCAAAATTTTCCTTTGTGAAACATGCTGTTAAGAGAATTAAAGGGCAAGCCATAGATCGGCAGAAAATATTTGCAAATTACATCAAACAAAGAACTTGGTTCAGAATACATAAGGAACTCTTACAATCTAGCAATAAGAAAATATCACAATTGAAAAATGGGTAAAAAAATCTACACAGATGTTTCACCATAGAAGGTATGTAAACAGAAAGTAAACAAGTAAGAAAATGCTCAATATTATTTGTTGTTTGGAAAATGCAAATAAACACCACAATGAGTTACTACCAGATAACTATTAGAATGGCTAAAACCCCCCAAACAGACAATTATAATGTTGATAAAGATGACAGACAAGGGGAACTTTCTGGTGGGAATGCAAAATAGTGCAGCCGCTTTGGAAGAGAATTCGGCAGCTACTTATAAAATTAAACAGATTTGCCACACGACTGAATAATGACAATCTTAGGTATTTACCTAGGTGTATTAATAACTTGTGTTAAAAGAAACCCCACCTGTCTGAGACTGTTTATAGCGGTTTTTATCCATAATTGCTAAAATCTATAAGCAATATTAATAGAGGAACAGATAAATAGTTCTGGCATAACCAGATGGAATGCGGCTAGAATGCAACGTGGGGCTAAAAAGGACTGAGCTTTTGATTCATGCAATAACATGGATGAATCATTAACATATTTTACCTAGTGAAAGCACTCATATTGAATAGTGTCAGGAAAGAAAGTGGCAAAGAGGATGAGGACATGGCAAAGGGACAGAGAAATCACCTTAAGTGCTGACAGTGGCCAAAGCTGGAACAACTGCAGTAACAAAGTATTATTACGACTCCAAGTATAAAATAAATATACATGAAGGCAATTGATACAAATGACTGACTGACAGATGTAGATATTCCTCCTTTCAAAAGACAGACCTCATTTCCTGTCCTCCCTACCTTGAAAGTTGTCTGGACTTAATGTGCTGCCTTCAAGGACCAGAGTATGAAAAGTGACGCACAGTAACTTCACAGTGGAGAAACTTGTCAGACACGACCTTCACCGGAATCAGGGGCAGCATTGCCAGAGAAAAGCCCTGGGAGTGGGTGGCCCCCGATACAATGGGCAATGCCTTAAGTGGCATTCTTTAAAAAACAGAACAAAAGCCAACCTGTAATCCTAGACTAATCATAAGAAAAACGTAAGACCAAAACAAGTTAAGGGGTAGTCTATAAAATATCTGCTGAGTACTACTGAAAATTGTCAAGGTCCTGAGAAACAAGGCGAGACGAAGAGCTATGCGTCTCCCCGCAATTTATATGTTGACACCCTAATGCCCAAGGTGATGGTGGGAAGTGGGGTCCTTTCGAGGGGCTCAGGTCATAGGGTGGAACCCTCATGAATGGAAATCCGTGCTATGATATGAGACCCCATCCCCAAGCTCCCTCGCTCCTTCCTTCATGTGAAAACACAGGGAGAAGTCAGCCATCTGCAACCTGGAAGAGGGAAGAGAGTTGTTACCATAACTGACCATGTGACACCTTGATCTTGGGTTTCCAGAACTGTGAGAAATTTCTGTTGCTAACAGATATCCAGTATTTTGTCTTTTGTTACAGCAGCTTGAACAGATTAGTCACAGGCCAGAGGAAGTAAGGAGACATGGAAAATAAATGCAACTGAGTATCCTGGATTGGATTCTGGACATTAATGGAAAAACTGAATCCGAGCAAAGTCTGGAGTTAATGGCAATACTAATGGTGGGTCTTAGTTTGGACAAATGTATCATGGTAATACAAGATGGGAGACTGAAACCAAAAGAGGCATATGAAATCTCTCTTTACTGCCTTTGCAACTCTTCTGTCAATCTAAATTGTTACACATTAGAGCGCCTGGTGGCGTAGTGGTTTGGTAAACTGCCTTTGGCCAAGAGTGCAGGCCACACACATTCCAAGGACCTGAGCTCCAGTCCTGGGCCAGTGACAAAAACCAAGATGTGCAACTGAATAAAAATAATAAACAAAGTGCTTCTTCCTCCTCTCTCTTCCTCTCAGCCTGCCTACTACCTTCATTCCTACCTGTACCTTTCCTTTAAAAAACAATTATTCTACCATAGAGAGTTTATTAAAAAAATGACCTTCAACAAATCAATACAAAAGTTTAGAAGAATTGTGAATGACAAGTGAAAAAACTCATGATAGGATTTAAGAAGCGTAAGAATATATACCTCCACAGAAATGCTCAACCTATTAAACGAGAGCAGCAGAGAGAAAAAGAATAGTAGACACAATCAGATCTGAAGATCTGAAGAACAAGTAGGATTTCACTTAAATAAGGCAGAGAAAACGGGTGGAAGTGAGAGGAAAACATTCTTGATGGACCTTCTGGGGTGGGAAAAGGTGAACTGGGCCACAGGGTCACACAAAATAAGCTTTAAGTGACTGATTGAACAGAATGTACTCACTATTTTCTTCAGTCTCGTCTCTTCTCGTTTTTTCTCAAGTTGAGCCTTCTTTTCTTCCGCCTCCCTTTTCTGACGCTCCTCTTCTTGCGCCTGTAACTGGGCCTGATCCAGATTGGAATTTGCAAAAATCAGAAGCCTCGATTTGTATGGAAATAGGATCTTTTGTGTTGAGGAAAAGTCTAGCATATACCGAAGTGCGCCCCCAGCCCCTCCCTCCCCCACATGCCGTCCCTTCTGTGGAAGAGCCTACACTTGGTGATAAAAGTAGAAAAACCGATCAGCAGCTGGTCAGTTGTGCAACTTAAAATCTTTTCCAAAAGATTCCTCTTCTAATTGGGGAGACTAAGCGTAAATACAGTTAATTTTTCATCATAAAATGATTACTTTTTAGTCCTTATTTGTAACTGTGAAATACTAATGATATTTAGCATGGGAAAAAAGATTTTTTCATTTTACCAAAACACAAAAAACTAAACACACTGCTGGAATTCAGTAAGTGTAAATTTTAATTCTGATAATCTAGGTCCAAACTTTGGAAGAACTGCTGACCTTGGCAAACTTACCGGGTTGGGCATTAACCTATAATCTACTGCACTTAGTTATGTGGGAACTTTCCAGTTTGCTAGGTTTCGTCAGTTTTTATAGCATTTCCTTCCTGCTATACTAAACAGTTGATGCTTTTTACCTTTTATGTTCCTAAAATGGTCAGAGTTCAGACCAGTGGACAAAAGCCATTTCCAAAGTTGTTCTGCTCTGTTGTCTCGAGAGACTTAGGCAAAGTTTCATTTTTATTTAACTAAAGACCTATAACATCCTTTTCTTGCCTCAGTTTGCATTCTTGATTTATTACCAATTTCTCCTCTTCTTGTTTTTTCTTCCTCTCTGCCAAGATTCGCCTACGTTCCGCTCGTTGAACTGCTCTCTCTTCCATGGCTAGAAAATAGTTACAGAGTTCCAATATGAAAAATACTCAGGACACTGCAAAAGAAACGTCTCCATTTTATAGTAAAAATCAGTGTCTCGTTGTTAGGGCTGTCTTGTAAATGGAGTGTTCACAAGCTCAGAAATACATCTATATATCTACATATACATATATTTGCATGTACAGATGTATACATATGAAATTTATATAAAATATAAATACATAAATTGCAGGTATGGTTTGTAAATATATGAGTGTATGTAAATATATATGTATATACCCAATAAATTAAAGAACTATAATCCCATCCTCAGCAATAGTGAATAATTTGTGAATTATTTTTGTTCCTGTTCCTATTATAAAAATTACAAGTTAGTTTAAATAAAATAATGTACCTTGATGATACCTTTAATATGTGAAAGCCACAACCCAGAAACTAGAATTACAAGCTGATAGGCCTTAAATGACTGCAGAAAACTTTAATTACATGGAACAGATACTTCGAGAATAGAATCCTCACTCCTCGCAACCCATTAAATGAGTCAGTCAGTTTTCCTAAGTCACTATACATATGTCTGCATATGTAACAATAACAATAAACAAGCTAAAGTTTGGGGTCACAATGAATATATTTTAATCAAGTGCTAAGGCCTGGGTATCCAGATGGGAAGGAAATGGAATTGTACTAGGCATTTGGAGAACTGGCATCTGAACAAATTTGAGTGTCAGACTCCTGTTCTTGACAGTCTATTAAATATCGATCCAAAAGAAGCAAATGTGCAAGATGATCTGACATAATGCGACTCTGTCGAAGTTGGGGCTCACACAGGAAGCGGGCATGGGTGGGAGGGGTATCAAGTTCTGCTCCCCTAAGTCAGCCAGTAATTACTTTTGATTCCTTGTGCCATACTGGAGAGAAGAAAATGTAAGTCCAAGTTTTAAGAATTAATAAACAAAAACCTCACCAGGCTATTTCTTACAGATATTAAGTGTCTGCTTTGCTGGAAAAAGAATAATGGAGGTCGCAGGTGGCGGGAGTGAGATTGCTTTTAAGGAGGCAGAGACAGACTGGAGGGTTAAACTGAGAGAGCCCTGAGAAGCGGTCTCTGGTAATCTACTCTTGCCCCGTCTTTTCTAGACCGGATCGTTAGAGACTACTTGAAGAGTAGTCTGCAGTTCTAAAACATGCTAACTCCCTGATCGGTCGATAATAACAATTCACAAGTCCTCCTAGGAATTTTCTGACCATCTTCTGCGGTGGACAAAGATGTCGGATAAATTAGTGCAAAGACTGCTAATTTCTTCATTAATAGGAACTGACGTCAGGTACGGTGTCCTGCAGATGGCATCACTTCTTATTAGGACAGCATTCTTGCCACAGGTGACAATCAGATTTACAAAGCAGAATCTAATTGTCAGAGTACCTACAATGTAGGTGTAATGCCTGACTAAATAGACAGTAGAAACAATGAGCAGATCGACTAGGTAGGTTTTGAGGCTGTTTCTCTTCTCTAGTGTTAACTGGTTTAAAGAAGGATTTCTATGTGTATCCAAAATGTTATTCAATTAAAATGTCTGGTTTGTAGTTCTCATTACTAAAGGCCTATGGCAAGGCACAACTCATTATAAAATAATATAACAGGAGCTCCCTGGTGGAATAACGGTTTGGTCAACCGTCTATGGCCAACGCAGTCCACACTGCATCCCAAGGACCAGGATTCATTCCAGGGCTGATGGGGGTTGTGGCGGGGACATAGGGGCGACCAAGATGTACAAGGAAATAAGTTAACTCCTCCTTCAGCCTTTTGCTCTCTGCCTGCCTCTGCTCACCTTCATTCTTGCCTACACCTTCCCTTTAAAAAATAAAATAAAAAATAACAATGTAATAAGTTGATGTGAATTGCACTAAACTGATCAATATTTTAATGTTAACAAAGTACAATGATCAGTGATCTTTATCAATGTTTCTCCTTAGCAGCTACTCAGTGTTTTCTTATTTGTCTAATTGTCATGGGGTTTTTTATTTTTTTTCTTTCTTTTTTTCCCCATAATCTAAATCTCAAGTTGCAGCAAAAGAACACACTTTTCAGCAATATTTTTGGGGGCAGCTAGGAAGGCCAGAAAGTTTGACCGAACGGGCAGGAAGGAGCCTTGGAGCCCTCTGGAGCCTTCTGCTCCTCACACGTCTGCCCATCTTAGACTGGCAAGTACTGCCATGTCTCTACATCCAAGAATTGCCAGGATTCAGTCCAGGCAATTTTCACTCCAGGAGGGAACACACCCACTGATAAGGTCACCACGCCTACCTTTCAGGATGGGATGGGGTGTCGTCAACTGCTTTGGGCTCTTCCCGGGTCCGGAAAGAGAATTTCGAGAGTCAGTTCTAGTACCTTCAGGCCCAGGGGAAGCAACAGGTGGCCTGAGGGGAAAAAAGGAAAGAAGTCAGACCAATAACCCGTCTCCTTCAAAGTCCTTTCACAAAGTTTAACTGATCATCACGCTCTGAGATCACTACTATTATTGGACCCACTCGATAAGCTGGTGTGACGAGGCAGGTTGAGTGGTCGGCCTGAATGCACAAGTGGACCGAGGCCCCGGGCCCCCATCCTATAGCCCCCGGCTCCTTATCCTACTGTTTATCACACATCTTGACTCTGTCTCTGCACCTCTGAACCTTCTTAAATGGCTTTTGAGGAATGTGGACTCTTATTCCAGGCTCAAAGATGTTCATTTGGCTCCAACACAACTACAAAGTTACGCGAGGTCAGGCCAGTGGGGGGCTGCATCACTCGGACCCGGCATTGCTTGATCTGACTTCTCGCACTAAATCCGAAACTACTTAGAGCAGTTGCTGATTTTACTGACACAATAAGAGGAACTCAGACAAAAGCAGCCCCCAAACCCATGCTCACTGTCTGAGCAGACCTTTGTCCCTGTCCTGCACCCATGACAGTCACTCGAGGTGCCCAGCACAAGCAGAGCCCGTGGCGTCTGGAAGGCGCCCAGAAGTTGCAGAGCATCTCCCGGAAAGGTGAAAACCACAGAGCACGCCAGGATACAGCGGACATACTTTGGAAGCACCTGGTCGGGTCTCTGTGGTTCCGCCTCTTCTCTGGGGTGGGGCAGGTGGCGCCGTGTGTCTGGGTCTGCAGCTGCAGGGGCAGACTTCGCCGCCCACCGAGCCTCCGCCAGCCGCTGGCTGGCCTTCAGCTCTAGAATGGTTTTCTGCTGCTCCTGAAGTTTCTTCTTTTGCTTTTTAATCAGTTGTTGCTGGACCACATAGCGGTGGTGGAAGTGACCCAGGCAAATGGGTTCTGCTCTCTGGTTGGTGGTTCGCTTCTCACTGCTGCTCGGCCATTGGGAGGACTCAGCATTCAGGGTCTGGTGCTGCTTAGTGTCAGATCTGGTCAGAGGGACATCCTGGAGGGAACCCTGCAAGCTGCTCGCTGTTGGTCTCCCTAGAAGGGGGCTGGGGACATAAGCGTCGCTCCCTGATGGAGGTTTTTCCCACAAAGGGGGCACGATGGTCACCTGGGAGAGAAG
This sequence comes from Solenodon paradoxus, assembly GCA_004363575.1. Taxonomy (NCBI): domain Eukaryota; kingdom Metazoa; phylum Chordata; class Mammalia; order Eulipotyphla; family Solenodontidae; genus Solenodon; species Solenodon paradoxus. The sequence continues at coordinate 160,925 of RJWH01000912.1, forward strand.
GACGGGGTTATTGCTCAGCTGTGCAGAGGACTGTGCTTCTGAGATCCGACTTCACCTATCAGCACTGTTCCGCCGCACCCCCGCTGGAATGATGCTGTGCTCCTGGCCTGGCTACCTCTCAGGCACCAGGCACAGAGATGGGGAGGGAGTGTGGGGACAGGTGTACAAACCACGGCTGTGGGCCCACATTTGCAAAATGAAAAATGTGATCTTATCGATTTCTCATACGGACAGTTCATTTGTGAACTAGGCAAAAGCAATCCAGATATATATTCTAGGAATTTTAATCTGTAAGAACTGAAGGAATTATATAGAAAATTGACAAATTTGTGATATAGTCTATATACTTTCTTCAAACGTTCCTGAAAACTAAGGAACATTTTTACAAATCTACCATAGCTCTATTCTTTTAATCTTCTCTTGTCACTAGTAAATTAACTACAGCGCACTTATTTCAGGATCAAGGTCTGCATTGAAGCTTACAGTTTCCAACTATTCCCAAATGATCTATTTGTGAAAAATATTTGCAAGCCCACTATTACTAGGCAAATATCTGTATCGCATAAAATTAATGCTGTCTCATAATATTTTGTATTAGCATATAGATTAATAGTTTTTAAAGCTTTATCATAAAAATAGTATTTAACAGACTGATGTAGCATACTCAATTACAAGTTGTAGTCAGAGAAGGTAACAGAATTCCTAATCAGAAAAAAATTACTCTAGCCAAAAAAATGGCCATAGTTAAAATGTCTGTCTAGGCACATCCTGGTGGCCTAGTGGGTAAGGCCACCAAGGGAGCACAGTCCACACACATTCCAAGGTCACTGGTTTAAGAATGGGCTGAGATGAACAATTAAATAAAATGAAGTGTTTCTTCTTCCTCTCTCTTCTTGCCTGTTTGCCTCTGCTCACCTCCAATCCTGCCTGTACTTTTCCTTTAAAAAAAAAGTCTCTTCTAGAATGGCTTGATTCCCTGACCTAAAGTCTGACTCATTTTTGATTCTGCCATTTGCAGATGATAAAAGGAAAGAAAATCTATGAGCTATCTTCTACCTCAGAAGTTTCTAGTACAAACAGGGTGCCATACTCAGGTACTTAAAGCTATTTTTCATGATGCCGGAGGTATTTTCTATAGACTCAACTGAAATGAAAGGTGTAGTGGATGGAAATTCTGACAAGTTAAATAGTGTTAAAGGTAACCTTCTATTTCAGAAATGTCAGAGGACATTTATTCATGAGAACACCTGCTTAGGTAATTTAGCATCAAGCAGCGGCTATGTTTTAGGCCCTTTTAAACTTTGTGGTAATGACACATTATTAACCCAGCAAGACTGTAAAAGCCTCAAGTACAGTAAAAAGACTTCTTTTGGCTCATGGTAACTCTTTAAGGTGAAAATAAGAGAAAGAAAGAAAGTTGACAGTACAAACTGTACCAAGTCGAAGCATTCTGGCTGAATTAAAGAAAATCACCTATTAGCTAACTGATAATTTGGAGACAGTTCAGGGTCTAATATATGTGTTTGTGGTATATGAGTGCCTATGACTGCATAATTAAAGAGCCTCTAATTAAAGATTTTATATATTCAATTGGTTATATTATACTCTACACTCTGGAAAATGAGATTACCTGGTAACTTAGAATCTAATACAGCCCTGCATTTTTATCTTCTCTATTAAAAACATATATCCTACTTGACAAAAATCTTTCATTCTTGATTTCAGAAATTTAGAGATTTTTGTCTGTAATAATGATATATGTATATACATATGTGTATATATTTATTTATTCAGCAATTTTTGTTTTACGTAGGTTAAAAAATACTTTCCACTGACTTTTTTCAGAGATAATAACAGGGAATGCTGTAAGGTAATGGGTCCTACACAATGAATTCCTAAGATAGAAGACCCTCTTGGGTCTCAAAGGAAACAAGCTTATCTGACATAAATGTAAATAAATTGCCTGGGGGAAGGAACCAAATGTTTCATTAAATCTCAGTAAGCAGCCTCATGATTCCTTTCTGCCAAGGGACTAAGCTTAAATGAAAATCAACCTACTTGCTAGCAGAAATCTGGGTAAAAAGTCAGGCAGAGGCCAGCCCCTCCTATGTCCACTTTAATTTTACATGTCTGAGATAAGTACTTAACAACACTAGGCAGAGGGGCAGAGTGGTCTGGGGTTTTGCTGAGATGGTAGAAGATCTTCTCCAAAAGATTTCAGACACAAGAGCCATTATGAATGCAAAAATGGATAGGACTGACTTTATAACAACTGTGTATAGTACCAAATGACATCAATAAAACAAAGGAGAAAAGAAATGGAAAAATATTCAAAATATATAGTAACAATATCATTGGTCTTAAAAATATAAAGAGCTATAAATAAGAGAAAGACCATCAAGTAGAAAAATGACAAAGAGCATAAAGAGACACATGTCACTAAATCTTTTTCTAGCCATTTTCATATACTGTATGAGTAAATGGCCAATACACAAATGTTTGACATCCGTCATTTTATCTGTCAACTTGCAAAAATATAACAAGATGCTATCAGGCAGGAAAACAGGCACTTCCTTGGTACAACCTTTCTGGAAGGGCTGGTAAAATGTGCACTCTGGTTTTAGGTATTTATCCTAAGTAAAGCCTGAAGGATATGCACAAAGTTTTAGCTATAGGACATTCTCTGAAGCTTGGATGACAATAGTGGCTGGCGGTAGGTAAACAGATTCTGGTTCTCAGTTCATGATAGAGTATCATGCGGCCATTACACAGCGATGGCACAGAATGACAGTTCTTTGCCAGGGTTATTAACTGTGAATAACCAGGTTCATCTGCGGACTTTCGGAAAAATATACAGCTGCCTCACACCCAGAAATTCTGTTATTAGGTCTGATTCTATGACATATTCTTAGTTGAGAGCTACTATTGCAGAGGTAGACTTAACGAGAGACAATTCTCATGCTATACTGTGAAACTGCAAAAAAAAAAAAGTTTTCAAATGAGCCAGATAATTGCATTATTATGAAGAAGAAAAATCACTGCTTCCCTTTTCCTGTATGATGGTAGACTACACATCCTCAATGATTTGACTAAAGAAAATGTAAAATTTAAATAAAATTAAAGAGGAAAAATTTGAATATGCCTGAATAGAGAAAAGATTAGATGGTTATATATTAATGGAAGGTATCTCTCGATAATGGAATTGAAGGCTGGTTTCTCTTTTTCCTCTACCAATTTCTCCCACCAAATTGCTACCATTAATACTTATGATTTTTCTCACTAGAAAAATAAACACAAATATTCCCTTGTTATATGTTGCAAGCTCATTTAGAAAGGAAATGTCTGATGATTAAATAAATGAAGTTCAAGAGCTGCAAAAAACATTATCTATCTATCTATTCATCCATCTATCATCTATCTTTCCACCTATCTATCTATCATGTACCTATCTATCCATCCATGCATCCATCTATCATATTTGCCTACCTGTCTACATTCCTGAAAGAATCTTTCACTTAGTTGTTAAAAATTCCCTCTGTATTATGTCCCTATCAAGTTTCAACTGTACCAAAGTTTATGTGTGACCATAACAGGAAGAGTCAATTCAAGACAAATAAAAACTGCCTGAAAGGTAACTTTTGTGCTTTGTATTCGCTCTCTATGGAGAGGGCCTAGGCGAGCAGGCTGACAATGGCTAACAGCTGGGGCTGTCCAAATGCAAAGCCTCGACACAAGTGCTTACTGAGCAGGAAGACCACACACAGGAAAAACAATGTACCTCTCCATTTCTTAGAGGTAGATCGACCATGGCTGTGGCCTCCTCAAGGGGACCGATGCCCGATGACCCGTTGGCACGGAGCTGGCCGAGTGATGCAGCCTTCAGCAGCTCATCCATTTTCTTCCTAGTTTCCTCTTTTGCTTGGGCCAGCTCCCTCTTCAGGATCTCTGCACGGTGCCAGCGCTGCCATTCCGCAAAGCTGTGTCGGAGAACCTGTTTCCGGTGATACTCCATGGCCAGCTGTTGTTTTCTAAGCAACAAAGCACTTCCATTTAAAAAGGAAGCCATTAATAGCTGGCTAGCAGATAATATAAATGAAACCCAAGTCCAAGGGCACCCCAGAAATGCTGCATCTTAGCTCCAGCTCCTCCTGTACTTACGCACTAAATGGAAGTGCTTCATAAAAATCCCCCAGTGCAAAAGGTCTGCTTGTACCAGGTAGTGGCACCTGAAGACAGTAGTTCAGAAGAAAGTGTGACTGTTCTGTCCGATTGTGTCACCAAGCCACACAAAAGTTTTTGACTATAAAACGGTTTGGGAGCTTTTGGAGGGGAAGGAACAAAGGAATAGGTCTATAACTATTTTTAAGAAATATGGATACATGGTACGCCCTGGTGGCTCAGGTGTTAAGTTTGCGGCTCCAGCATAGTCCATCCATGTAAAGCCCAAGGACCGAAATTAGATCCCCTAGGGTTGGGGGTGCAACCAAAATGAATAGTTAAATATGCTTCTTCCTCCTCCTCTCTTCCTGCTTATTTTGTCTTTGTTCCTGTCTGTTTCCTTTCTCTTAAAAAAAAAAAAAAAAATATATATATATATATATATATACACATATATTATGTATATATATGTGTGCATGTATGGATCCACGAGGGAGATATTTCATCTATGCTTGGAAAGGAAGACAAATATTTGGGAAAAAGGAGAGGACTGAAAGTTAACAAGTGAACTGTCAATAATCAATGAAGTATGAGACTTTTTAAAAGTCAACATGAAACTAGAGGGGTGAATCTTAGGAAAGCAAGATTTAGTCAGGGAAGGATCTCTAAAGGAGTCACTTCCCAAACTCATAAACTGAATGAATGAAGAATTGTCTTGTGAAGATTCTTACTAAACAACAAAAATGCATGAGAGGCAGAGACAAGGCTCTCGTTGTCACGGATCTTAATCACAGTCTAGTGGCGGCGGGGCGGGGGGTCTGGTTCATTCTCTTTCTAAGGAAGTGCGCCTTTAGATTCTTGGAAACAGTCATGAACATTAGGGGACACAACTGAGTGGAGCTGGGACACTTCCTTCCTAAGGGGACTCTCCATTAGGACACGGCAGCCAGTTGAGAATCCATGGAGGTCTGTGAGATCTCTCAGTGGAGAGCTGCTGTCCCTGTAGAAGTGAGTTATGGAACTTGGACCCTACTTGCATCAGAGGTCTGTTTTCAGGTTTAAATAAATCTAATATTGTCCAGACATCTATTTGATTTTATCTCCTAAAGATGACTCTACAAGTTCTCTGTGAAACCATTTGCAAATCCATTTATGTTAAACGTACATAATGTTTAACTCTCCTGTGGATTCATTGCGGTCACATAAAACAAATCAAATAAGTTTAAAGTCAGTGAGGCTGGAAAACAGTTCTACAGTTTTTAAATGCTTAAGTGACTTTGAAACCTTTTGCCACAGTCATCTACTGTAAGAAAAATGTTATATTTATGTGTGAAATATAAATGGATATAACTAAAACAAAGGTTTCACCAAATAATATTTATCTTTGCTACAGGAGATTCACTCTATGTTCTAACCTATCTGTTTATTTAAAAAATATAGATCATCTTGAACCTGATTATTAGGAGCCATTAATGGGTTAAACCTGAGCTTGAAAATGACCACTCAAGAGTCATAGAATTTAACTATGTAAGCGGAATTGGATAAAATCATCAATTAGTGAAAGTGGAATCAACTGAAATAGTGAATTTCAGTATAAATACTAACAGCAACTCTGCCAACAGCATATTTTATTATATTATATTTAATTGCTTCTTTCTAATACATTAATGATAGTATTCAATAAATATTTGGTGACTGGTTGTTTTATAATAAAAGTGCAATATAGGTGAAATAAGCATTTACATATGGTATTTTAATTTGATGGGAAAAATTGAGTATCAAATATATTATTTAATAACACTAAAGAAAAATTTTTTAAAAGAATAATAATAAGTCAGATAATAATGCAGGTAAGAACAAAGTTCCAGAAATTTCAATGTATAATTAGTGAAATAAAAACCTTGAGCACCTGACTTAAGTGAGATCCTATATTTTTCCATGGGCTAGAAGATGGATGCCGTCCTGTCTGATTAATGTAAAATTCAATTTACATCAATCTGCTCAGGAAGAGGGAGTGTGAAATATACCTGATGTGTTAATTTCATGTTTTACAGTATAAACAGCTAAAAAGCAGCTGGAGTTTTGACTATCAGGGAAGAGATTATTTGGACACTATCAAAAAGGCAAAGAGAAAAATCTTTCCGTTAGTACAACAAAAAGGCTAAAGAGTGAGAAAAATGGGTAAAAAAGATGCAAGAGCAGTGTTGTGTTTAGAGCCTACTCTATGTTGGCTCTGTGGGTGATGTGGAAGTGTACTGAAGGCGAGGCCTGGTGGCTCAGGTGCTAAGCCGGAGACTAGGGTGTGGATTGGGGAAAGCCCAAGGACCCAAGTTCCAGACCTGGGGCTGGGGGAACAGTCAAAACAAATAAGTAAAAATGCTTCCTCCTGTGATTCTTTCCTTAACATACTTCTTCTTTTTCCCTTCCTTCCCCTCTTTAAAAAGATGTATGGGAGATACCTATGTTTTGGCTGAGGTGGAAGGACACAAATGCAGAGGCCAGGGATCCAGCGATAAGACCAGCCCTGGGTTGCAACTTTGCAGGTCACTGCAGCAGAGAGACAACACTCCAGATTTCTGTACTTTTGTACCGATGGCACCAAAAATAAATGTTTCTGGAAGGGAAAAGTCCCTTACACTTTTTAAATGCTCAATCCAATGTGTAATTGAGCATACTAACCTAAGAAATGGTTTCCAACACAGTTCCCAGATTGCCCTAAAATGGACAGCGTTCCCTTGTGGAAAACATCCTGTCCCAGAATGCTTCCCAACTGAAATCAAGGGATAGCTGGCCCAAATATGCCAATTGGTCTTCAAAATTCTACCACTTCATGCAAAGCAAAGTGTCTCTAAAGACCGAAGATTATACGACAGGTTTAAATAGGGAGGGAGAGGGGAAAGGAGGGAGAAAGGGAAGGAAGGGAGGGAAGGAAGGGAAAGAAGGAAAGGAAGGGAGGGAGGGAAGAAGGGGGGAGTGAGGGAGGGAGGGAGGAAGGAAGGAAAGGGAGGGAGGGCAGGAAGGAAGTAGGAAAGGAAGGGAGGTAGGGAAGGAAGAAGGGAGGGGAGGAAGGAAGGGGTCCGAGAGAGAGGAAAAAAAGGAACAGAGAAAAACAGCAAAGAAAGGAACAAAGTCCCAGAGGGGACAGGTCAGTGAGCAGAAGTCCCTGCTGGTCAAAACAAATACAGATGCAAGAGCTGGAGAATAAGGACTAGTTGCCATCTGAGTAATGGGCACAGCAAATGACTTCCACGTCCAGGTTGATGGGCCACAGAATCTGGTAGAGTTTAGTTTCTAACCGCGAGTAACCTAGTATAGTAAATGCTTTCTATTCATTTACTCATGGATTTGGGGGGAAATGCTCGTACATGCTGGCAAGATAGACTGCAGGAGAGGGAGCCACAGTCAAGCTCTTCACTCATCCACTGACTTACTGGTGATTCCATTACTGAGCATTCGGTGTCCGCTGATGCACCGGAGAAACCCTGACGGACACGGCACAGATGTCCCAGCGCTGTTGACCTTGGTTTCTGCTACCTTTGAGCCTGTAGCTCCATCTCGAATAGCCCAGCCTTCTAGGGACAAGCCCACCCAAACTAAGGGGGCAAACTGCACCCGAGCAGCGGGTGCGCGCAGAGTGCGGCCTGCACAGTCGTGGAGAGGTGAAGCTATCCTCCTGGAACAAGTGTCGCGCAGTAACCCAGTATCACTGCAGCTCCAGAAAACCACCCAGCCAACTTCCCAAACCAATTTCCAGAGCAGAGAAGAAGAAAAAAGTCGAGGATTTGGAGGAAAGCGGCACAAAGGAGAGGTTGGGTCTAACAGCGCCTTTCTTCTCACGTTTCCTGCATGACTTGTCATTTGCTAATTATCACTCTTATTTTTCATCAGCAACCAGATAAATAGCGATCTAACTGAAAATCATGGCTGCCTTAGGGAACCATCGCCTCGATGCTAATAACACAGGGGCGATGGGATCTAAGAAAAGCATATGCGTCAGAATGAGAGAGACCAGCTTTCTCATCCTGGACTAACCACTAACCACCTTACGACTGTGAAAGTCATTTAAACTCTTTGGGTTTTTCTTTGATGACTGATCACCAGACAGTGAGGAGCTTTCCCGCTCTGAGATTTTTTTTTCTTCTCAAAAGTTTTGCAGTAAAAAATAATTATAAGTTAAATATTTCCAAACTCTGGCAGTTTAAAAAAAATGTAATTCCCATTCCGAACATTTAAAAATAGACACCTGAAAATAATTCAAAGATATGAGACAAAAAGTTCTGAGATGTAAAAAAATTGGCACATCATGTTTTTATGAAATTCCTACTTAGTAGTTTTATTTTAAAACAGTTTAATTAGAATGGAATCACAATTTCTCTAAACTGTTCTTCTACAGGTTTCTTCGGGCATATAATTTCACAGGCCAGTTTTAACTCTGAATCTGTTTCCATTCTGTTATGTCCTCACTCTGATCATTTCTCTCCTCATATTTGCCTCCTTTATCTAATAAATCCGGCCCACCATTCCTTTTTCCTTTTTCACACCAGGTGCTTCTATCACACTAGGTCCTGAGAATTTAGAAATAAATTATAGAAGAGTTTTCTGCATGACTTTTTTTTTTTTTATTACTGAAAATTTCTCCCCCACATAACTGTAGGAAAGTGAAATGAACTACATTACCCCACTGTTTAGAACCTTTGAGAATTTACCTTTATCTACTGACAAATGCCTCAACTCCGCATTCTGCCATCCAAGGACTTTCACACATGACGAACGTGGCAACCACATGCTTCAGCTAACCTGGATGGCTGCACCTCATGTCATCCCTTCCTCTCCCCATGTTCACCTAGGAGCAAGTATCTGACTCTCCAGGCAGAGACCTGCTCAAGACCCTTCTTCTTTTTTATTTTTTAAGGACGGGGGAGGGAAGAAGGAAGGAAGGAAGAAAGGGAGAGAAGGAAAACACATTCTTATTTATTCTCTGTTTATTATGGTTTCCCCATCCCGCCACTCCAGGTCTCAAACTGGGCTCTTCTTGGGCTTTACGTGGTCCACACCCGAGCCGTCTCAGCAGCCTGAGCCACGGGGCAAACCCAAGAGTCATCATCAGCATCTTTTTTAATTTTTAAAGGAAAGGTGCGGGCAGGAATGAAAGCAAGCAGAGACAGGCCCAAAGAAAGAGGAGGAAAGAGCACCTTATTTACGTTTAGTTGTTCATGTCGATTGTTCTCCTGGCCCGGGGTTGGGAACTGTGTCCCGTGGACTTAACTGTTAAACCACCAGGGAGGACCTCACCGTCCTCTTATAAAGCCTTTCCTGGCACTCTAGGTATCTCCTCAGTCACAGCAACTTCCCTCCGCTAAGCTTTCAGCAGACGTGTCATACATAAAGCTTTCAACACCTGTGCTGCTTCTAGATTTTACCTTCTCCACACAGCTGGATGCTTTGAGGGCAGTGACCACGTGTCAGTCTCGCAGGTGTCCTCCCATGGCCCGATGCGGTCACAGGCTGCATAGCTCCAGGGACGCCCTATCTGCCCATATGACAATGCTTTCACACACAATTCCTTCAGTTTTCCACTCCGAGTGAATAAGAGGGTTGCGGTAAAGAAGCGGTCACATGGCGTGTCCTGGTGGAGTAATGGTTAGGTCCGCCACTCTGCCTGAGCGAAGTCCACATACATCCCAGTCACCCGGGTTCACATCCTGGGCCTGGGAGAACCACCAAATGGACAACTAAATAAAATAAAGTGCTTCTTTTTCCTCTCTTTCTTCCTGTCCACCTCTGTTGGCCTTCATTCACACCTGCTCCTTTCCTTTAAGAAAAGAGGTGCACCCTGGTGGAGTAGTGGTTAGGTCAATCATCTCTGGAGGAGCACAGGCCACATACCCCTGGGTTTGAGTCCTGGGTCTGGGATGGGAGAACAATTGATGCGCACAACTAAATGAAAATTTTGAAAAAGAACACTTAAGCTGGCACCCCCCTGCTCCCAAATAAACAGATGGTGTCTTCCACATCTATGATCTGGGTTCAGCAAAGCTGAACTTGGAAATAAAAAGAAAAAAATGCATTTCATTTTAAGACCATGGAACAAAGAAAGTTTTATTTGAAGATCGATTCTGTGTCCTTCACAAGCATAAGAGGGAGCTGATATAAGGGTATAAAAAACCCTCTAATACGGTGCTGAACAAAAGAGAGGGGTGTGGAAAGAGGACTCACTTTTGGCAGGCCCTCCCTCCAGATGGGTGTTCCCTCTGTCCCTGCTTAACACTGTGTGATACAGGGGTCCTCTCATGAGGATCACTAGCACAGAAACTGCATCTTTTGAACTGCAAGGCTGTCCACAGAGCTGTGCTCCAGGGGAAAGGGGAAAAGCATAACACTTGCTTTCTATAATAGCAAAGCATGCATATTAGTATAATTCGATTAAATATATATTACATATACATACATATACACATCTATCTACCTGCCTATAACTCGCATGTAATTTTACTAGTTTGGAATTTAGCACAGAAAAATAGTGAGTCATACCTTTTGCAAGTGGATGAGATGAGTGCACTGAAAATCAGCGTTCGAGGTTGTTTCTGGGTTCTTCTAGAGGAAAGCCGTCCCCGGTAAACCAACTAGAAGGATGGCCCTGGTGTGAATAATAGTACCTGTTTTCTTCTCTGAGGTTGTTTTCCATGGCTTGTGTCTCTTGCTCCAACTTCTGGGATCTCGTGTAGTCTCTCCAGGCCCGGACAACCTTCAGTTGAAACTTCCAGTCGGACAGGGTCCCAGCCTTCCCCAGCTTAATCCTATGATCAAGAATCAGCTTGTGCCAGGCAGAGAAATACCGCTTTTGACACTGCAATGGAAACAAGCGGGAAATCGCCACCTTTCAGGGCTTGTGCTTCTAACTTCTAACAGTGGAAGAAGCCCTCTCTGCAGATTTCCTTGTTTCTGACAAATCCAGAAATTGGTCTGGATGGAAGAAGAACAGACTAAGTACAACTGTTTTATCCTAATAATGACAAGAAATGGTCCAGTCCTGCAACGGAGGGAACTCTCAGCCTCACCCTTAAATTAGAATATTTGATTCTCGTTGTAAGGTACCGGTCCTATGGGGTCTGCCGTACCAGCCACATCTGAGACCTGACTTAAGGGGCTTCTTGGAGAGGCTCGAAAGACCTGCTTCCAACAGGACCTCCCCTGAGAGACTACCCTGGAGTTTAAAACACCAACCACTGAATTCATTCCTGTCACTTACACCACTGATGTCCTGCAGAAATGAGCATGGGTGGGCCCATGAGGGCGGCAGGGGGCTCTGGCCCCTGGCACAGGAGTGCTAACCACAACAGCTCCAGCTGGGCTGCACTGACCATGCTCGGGCTTTGGGGCCCGGCAGACAGACTAGATAACGCAGCGTGCTTGCGTGCTTCCATTACCTGCATGTGACATCAAGTCAGACAAGGTCTACTGACCTTAAGAAGTCCCCAGAGAAGAACTTCACTCATTCCAGTATAAAAACAATCTTGAGATCTAATTTGTGCCTACAGAGGCCATCTTCACAGCAAACTCTGTGTTCCCACTACACCAGCTTACTTCCAGTCTCATCCATCTATTCTGCCCTCTTGCTCTCTGACTGCTCCAGGAGTCACCTCTCTCAGGAAGCCCTCCTAGTACGAACAGTTCTCCCCAAATGTCAGAGTCGTGCACAGTGCTCCCAGAACAATGTACTTTCCTCAGTCAAAGCACTCATGATGCTACTATAATCCTGTTTCTGGTTTCCACTAAACTGCGAGCCTCTGAAGACCCACCAGGGGCACCATGGAAGGAATGACAAATCTGAGAGGTGCCCATGTGAGGAAGAAACACTAAAACAAAGCAACTCCACAGGAAGCGACTTTGTGGGAGGTACAGGGTCTGCCTAATAACCAATTTCCAGAACTTTGGCAGCCTTAACAGGGTCAGTGCTGTTTGTTTCTTTCTCTAGTATAAAACACTTCTTTTCACTACTTCAACATTTAGTAAGTGATCACCACTATATCTGAATATGGGAACTCTGAATAAAGTTGTTTAAGATACAATCTACTTTTGAGAGGTCATAGGGAGAGAGGATCTATAAATTAAGACCAACAATAGAGGTATATCTGTTAGAATTCTTAGAAACAGCCCATTTATCAAAAAAAAAAAAATCTGCATAAGAATCCAGTTATATTCCCATCTTGACAAACTACAAAATATTCTCTATTATAATCATTTGTCAGTAGAAACCATGGTTGGCCTAAAAAAGTCCCTCATTCCTTTTCCATTATGTCAAATGAGGGCATGTTTTCTAGAATTTCACCTTGGATCTCATGGAAGGAAGGGAAGGAGGCAGAAGGAGGGAGAAGGAGGGAAGATGGATGGAAGAAAGGGAGAGAGGGAGACTTGCTGAATATAGAATATGTCTGCAGTCATAACAAGGAAAAGATGCACAGCTGCCAGGTCGGGGGGCACATTTTTTGCATTATTATTTGCTTATGTATCCCACAAAACACAGCACGGGAAAAAAATAGTGTTAACCTGTGTGCCATACTCAGAATATCCTGTGTCTAGTCACCAAATTCACTGAAGAGAGTTCTCTGGACTGACTTGATAAAAAGAGTCTACCTATAGTTATCTGTATTTTTAACTCCTGGAGTATTTCTATTGATTACACAGTACACACGTCATCCACCTTGACAATAATAACACTAGTCACAGTGTCTTCCTTGGATTTCTACATTCCTTCTCTGTAAAGATCAAGGTATCTTACACACACACTACGTTAATTTGCGGGCCATCATTAGAAAATACTACGCTTTACCTTAGTCATCTAAACTTCAAGTAGAGAAGGTTAATGACTAAGTTCACAAAGTGAAAAGTTAGTGGTACAAACATTCTGGTATCCTGCTGTTCCTTGTCTAATGGAAAATATGGCTCCTAAAAAGGAAGAGCTGGTTTGCCCTGATGCCTCCGGTAGCTGACACGCTGGTGTGTGGATCACCAACAGCCCAAAGACCCAGGTTGGAGACCTGGGTGGGGGCCAGGGTGAAAAACCAAATGGATAACTAAATAAAGACGGTTCCTTCCTTCACATGTTCCTTCCTTCTTTAAATGTTTCTTCCTCCTGTCCCTCCCTTCCTCTATCTCAAGCAAAACAAAACAACACAAAACCACGGAAGGGCAAATGTTTGCTCTTACACTGCAAGAGAGAGAACTTGATTCATAACTCGTTACAGTCAAAAGGCACTACATTTAAGAGGTAAAAATTTGAGTTTATAAATGCCATAGTGAAACTGTTTATTTAAAAACCATGAACACCAGACTTTAAGAGCAAAATGCACAGGTTTTAAGACTGACGATTCAGTCTCACTGTACGGAAATTAACGGCAAAGTGACATTCCGACAGCAACTAGATTCTTGAAATTGACTTACTATTGGTTGTTTCCTCTGCCTGTTTCCAAGAGCCATCCTGCTAAGACTTAAATGAAAAAATAAAGGTGTCACTTGAGTTATTAGGTATTCCTGATTCAGGTGAAGGCATTATTTAGGCAAACAGGTGTCCGTGCATGAGCTTAGAGGAAAATACTTAGGAAAGGAAAATGCCCTCTGTCTCCCGTCTCCTCTGGGGGAGGTGCTCTGTTTTTAATGAGAAGGGATGAGAAGAAGCATACTCCACCACTGTGATCTAGTCACTATCGGCTCCACACCCAGGCTGAGCTCCTGCTGCTCCTGCTGCTTCCCTCCGGTCCTCCGCTCTGCAGCACAACAGGGCTCAATACCTTCATGTGTGAAAATGACGATTACTGAAGAGCATAACCGGGTTGGAAGAGAAATACATTCTCTTTCAGTCAGAAGACTTTAATGTTTTAACTAGCCAGCCAACTAACTAGTCTGACTTGCCCTCCATTTCTTCCCCAGTTCATTTATTTCTGCATTGTGTTATTGCTGATAGATTTTCAAATACGGTCATGTATTCTTTTCCTAACTTCTAGATCTCTTCATCAGTCATGATCAGTAAGGTTTCATACAGATAAAACACACACACACACAAAAAAAAACATCACAGAGGGAAGAACTAGTCCCAGCACATGTCTATAATGATTTAAAGAAAACACTATCAAGTGAAATTCAGAACGTTTTGAAGTCAAATGTGTTTCTCGCTTAAAATCTTTGCTAGGACATTACCTGGTTGTGAAGGATTCCACTCAAGAGAAGAAATGACAGCCTGCCTGCTAAATTTATTACCTGCACTGGAGCTACCCTTGTTTTGTTGGCAAGAAAAGCTCTTCCCTGAAGTGTAATCACATTGCTGTCACTGGTAATGATTGACGTGAGGGGGAAGGCAATTTGCTATCTAATCTTCATTGTAATTCTAACCCTGTCACTGGAGATGCCTGTTCTGATTAATGAAGTGGGTAACTCATCAAAATTCCTCCGCTATTTCCCCTTTGTCAGAAAGCTCGGTGATAATTGCATCAGAATTCTCAGTCATGAAAAAAATAAACAATGAATTTGTATAGAGGACAAAAATGTCAACAAGTTTGCAATTTATTTTGGCAGAATGGAACTAACTGTGGTACAGCCAGTGGCTGGGGGCCTTGGCCAGCACGCCATTGCAGGGAAGGAAGCTACATCCCCCAACCCACCACCCCAGGCCCCCTATGAGTCTTTGCTATTGTCAGGTCTAAAGGAACAGACACCCTATTGCGACACAAGGAAGCAGTTCCTGACTCGCTTTTTCCTTCTGAGGACCACTATCACTAGTGGGGGCAAAAGACCCCACAGATCTCTGACATGCAGCGGGGTGGCAAGGCGGGGTGGGGGGGGGGGCAGTCCTTTATGGCAAACTGAGTGCCCCTGCGGAGAAGCAGTACTGAATAATGATACCTTATGACTCATCCTACTCCTGATTTTTATAATTTTTGCCTCAAAGAAAGGAAATCATTGTATTCCTGCCTGCAAGCATATACTCCTGTAACTGTTTGAGAGAAAATGCAGCTTGGACTTGCAGAGCAAAGTTTAGAAGACTAAACCGGGGCTGTCCTGCTGTGTGAAAGCTCTGGAGTTACCCTTGTTTTGCTAGCGATAGACAAAATGTTACTGCTGTTCTTTCCTGGAATATGCTCTGCTCATTTATTACTGTATTTATACCTTTTTCTTCTTTCTTTTCTAAATTGAAAAAAAAACCTATTACAGAAATTTAATAAACCAACCCAAAAGTAGAACAGAGAAATAACTGCCATTCAGCTTCAAAAATTATCAACAATTTGTTAATCTTAGTTTATTTCTCTTCCACCCACTTTTTGTTTTTTTTCTGGAGTATTTAAAAATAAATCCCAGACATCAGCCATGAGATCACTTTACCCCTACACCATACAAATGTCAATATATATTACATTATAAGGACATTTTATAAATTCCTAATTCCACTAAGAAGTTCAACTGACAATGTAACTGTACTTACCTAATTCTGTTTTACTCTAGAAGCAGCATTTCAGAAAGCAATTGTTCAGTCTCACCAGACAGCACATTCTTAACTGATAAAACATTGTGGGGTATTTTAGAGAAGAATGACAGTAGTACAGGCCATAAGTGACTCTTCACTCAGACAGGGCTCCTTTCCCAGTGGAGCCTGAACCAGTTCTAGGGCCTCGTGTCTTTTAGGGAAGACAGACTGCTCCCAGTCACCTTCGCTTTCCTTTTTCCTTTTTCTTCCCCTTCTACACCTTCCTCACATCTTGACCTACCTCTACACCCTGCTTACTCCCTGATCCCAGACACACACACACACACACACACACACACACACACACACACACACACACACACACTGTGCCAACAGTACTGGTCACCACAGAATATGTTAGAGAAACGCTCCATTCTCTTGCAGGGTTGTCTGACAGTGACACAACAATGTGAGGGTCATTTGCTCCTCATGCATATGATTCTTAAGATCCTTATAAATATTCCCCTGAAATGTCAACTGTGTTGGGGAAAACATTCTACTCTAGACAATTTCAGAGGCTGGGTTTCACAGGTTTTTTTCAAAGGTTTTTTTTCTTAATTTTTTTTAAGACAGTATTTCATCAGCACTTCTTTTCAAAGACAAAAAAAACAAAACAATGATATATCATAAATTGGAACCTCTGGGATCAAAAAAGTCTTCCTGGTATTTCGAAAGGCAAAACACCAGTTGAGTGGTTAGGTAACTGGGACCTCACTGTCATTTCTAGCAGATGGGAAGCCCAGAGTGAGGATAAGGAAGATTGGAATCACAAATTAAGTAAACAACCTCCTGATCAAAACTGATACCATTCTACCTGGATATTTTCCAAGTTGCATGTATGAAGTAAGGTATATCAGTGTTTCCCAACCGTCCTAAAATGCCTACCACACACTGTCCTTGACCGTAAGCTTACGGGGGGAGAGATAACATGAATCCCAACAGTCTTCATGGGAGTACCTGACATTTCTCCTTCTCTCCAGTTTTATTTGCAGAGACTTTCCCTGCATTTCCTTCCACAAACATAAGACATCAATGCTGGGAGGATGGTTGCTATGTTTTCACTCAGAAATGGCTTTGCTTCCATGGTGTGTAGGCAGGCTTGATGAAACTAAGACACTTGGGAAAGAATCATATTATATAAATGAGGTACTTTACAGTTATTATCATCTTCATGGGAAAAAACATCCAGTCTTCTTTTCCATATTTCTCTACAGTCCCTTGGTTTAGTTTGGAAAGTGTTATCTCACAAACATAACATCAACCATTCCTTTAGGTCATTCTTGTTTTACCCTTGAATAGAAAAACACAATCAAATAAGCAAACCAAAACCTTCCCCCATAGCATTAAGATTTAAGTCAGTGTCAAACTATCTTTCATTGTTTTCTTTAATTTTCACAAGCAGGAAAGATCACAGACTTTCCTGTCTTACTGAAACCACCTAAAATTTATTTCAGGATAAGGTGAGAATGAAGAAGTTCATTTTCCAAACAGTGCAAGAATTTCATAGTTAATCCCTTGTTGTTTCTGCTAATTAGTAATGACACATGGGTTGCTGAATCTCCCTGAGAGATTTCACTGGAAGATCAAGGAGAAACTATGACAGACTGGAAGTACAAAGTTTCTATGCAAAAGCTGATGTTCTTGATTAAGCAAAGCAGCCTGGCAAAGAAATATGTGCAAAACGTACATGAAGAGCATTGCACCTGATCTTGTGTTTTGAAAAGACAGCCTTTACTGTTCTCTAAGTCTCCTATTGGTGGAAAACTTAATGTATTATATAAAGACGCTGACTTATGATGATATGCACCTTAAACCTGTATGATGCTATGACCCAATGTTTCTTTGGCAATATCAAATTAAAAAAAAAAAGGTATCCTGCTGAAAAACTATGAAGTTCTGAGACAGCTTAGGGGGGACAAATGTAATCCAAGAAGCAAAGGAGAAAGAATTACCGGAATTAGAGGAAATTAAATGGTAGCAACTTCTAGAAACATATTGAAAAGTCTGTCTGCAAATACTCTATGCATCTTGCTCTTGGGTTTGTGCCAGAGAGGCCTTCTTAGGTGCTGACATGAGCTTCCTGTGAGCCAGCCAGGCAGTTCACCCCTATTTATCCAAGAGCCATATTTAGGCTGCTGAGTCTCCAAGTTTCATTACCCAAGGGCAGCTTCAGGCTCCTGTAGAACCAGGCTAGGAATGTGGACTGGGACCAAGATAATGAGTCCAGAGGGCCTGTTACTCCTGGGAATTTACCAGAGACTGTCCTGTCTCCAGTCAAGTCTCTGTAAAAGCTTGAGGAGTCTGGTAGGTGGAATTTTCCATATCTTAGTCACATCCATGTACACTGGAGAAATCTAAAGGACAGGTTCACTAACGATATTACAAGTGAGTACCGTGATCACACTGAAGGGGACACACAGAATAACCTAAGTAACACTAATCTGGCTGCACAAGGCTGAAAACAAAAAATCATTGTACAGATTATGAACACACACACACACACACAAATAGGAATGGAAATAAGTTACAGACAAGGGATGGGGAAGGATATGCAGGACCCCTGAGTTGTAGTGGACTTTGTGATATCAGAATGAACTCAAGGATTTTAATATGTATACAGAAGTAAGTTTCATTAATGTGTGGGTTAGCTCACGTACATTTATTTCCCAAGTCTGTCTGAAAGGGTCCAAAAACAATGACACCCCAGTAACAGCGAGTACACTGAGTGCTCAGATATTGGTTTCTAAGTACTCTTCTTCAAAACAAGGGATCTAGGGTTCCCTGGAGAATGGTCGATTCCAGGGCCAGGGCAGGTGAAATACACGGTGAGTCTCAACTAGCGTCTTGTGTGCCAGGAAGAAAGAAAATGGTCAGAAAGGATGTGAGCATGTTGAAAGGACAAAAGAACAATTTCACAGGAGTCAAAGTTAGGAAAATTTAAGTAACAAAGTAAAAACCAAGAATATTAGGCTATAGCCCTTAGAATAAAATAAGTATCAGGAATACTAATACAAAAATAACTGAATCAATACACAAATAAGTAAGTGGGGAGAAGGGACCCTTTTCCTTCTAGAAGAATTTTGATTGATAAATGGAGAAGAAAAGAGGGAAATGCAAAATCATCATGAGATTAAATAGCACATTCATGATTGGTACAGACAAGACCCACTAATAGAAGCTAAAACTAATAGGTGAAAATATTAGGACAAATGGGTTATTTATCTAGTTTCACAACAGCGCCTCTAAGGCATTTAGGAATTACAGTGGGAAAAATACTAAGTTTCCAGAGGAGAATCCCAGCAGACACAATCTTAAGCAACACAGGTTCACATCAAAATAATAATACATAATATTATATACCCCGATATGATATACTGAGAAGGGCACAGCCTGATGTCTTACTGTATTCTTACTAAAAAAGCATTGTCTCAATATAAGCAGGAGAAAATATAAAAAATCCTAAGCTGAGAGACAACCCACAAAATACCGGACTAGTACTCTTCAAAAATTTCAAGATCATAATAGACAAGGAAAGACTGAGAAACTGTCACAAACTGGATAAGACAGAGGAAACAGGACAAATAATGCAACACAAAATTGTGGATTGAGTCCTGGAACATAAAAGGGGTATCAGTGGGAAAACTGGAGATATTCTAATGACATGCCTAGTTTAGTGAATGGTATTTAATGGCATTGTACCAATGTTAATTTCCAAGTTTTGCTAATGATACTATCTGCTTATATGAGATGTTAACACCGGGGAAGCTGGGTGAACGATATTTGGGAACTCTGTGTACTATTTCGCAACTTTTCTATGTCTAAAATTATTTCAAAATAAAAAATCAGAAACAAAGTACAGGTTCAATTCAAGTAGAAACTGTAGCAAAGTGAAGGTCATTTATTCACAATTGTTCATTCTAAAATAATCTCCTCTTTAAATATATTAATTTAATTTTATATTAGCTCTCTTTTTAAAATAAAATTGACTAATTCCTTTAAAATTGATTGATTTGTTTTAGGTAGGCAATGAATTTTGTAAACCTTTTTATACATGTCTAAAGTTCATACCTAGCACTTCTACCCAAAATTATTTCTTCTTATACAGTGGATTCAACGAAATTAAAAAATTAATCTTATTTGGAACATGTCTTAGATGCCTTACACCCTCTCAAAATAGTCCCCTGAATACTCAGTTCTGCTGGTTTCTGTTAGAGATCTGAAATAGCATCACAAGAGGACGCACTAACTACTTCTGTCTCATGAATGATATAATAATGTTAATCCAAATTCTTAACATTTCCTCTTATTACACTTCCCTCTTTATCTAAAGCCAACACTCTGACCAAACTTGTTTTACACCCAAATGATTATGACCTGTTGACAATCAGTCCAAAATACTGCTATCAAATGTGCCTTTTTTAAAAAATTGAGTTGACAGCTATTCCTCTCCTTTCTTAGTTATCCACGTGATATTCAAATTTTTATTATTAATTTCCAGGGCTTTTGTAACTCTATCTTATACTTTTCAAGCTCCCTCAATGTCTTCAGACAGTCTCTTTTCTCTTAAATCCACTTAATCATGCATTCATTCCATTAACTTTCACCGATTTTCAGCAATGCCTAAGGCTTCATCCTACTTTCTCAATCACCTTTCACTGAAATGTTATCAGCCCCAAGTTCATTCAAACTGTTCTTCATCCTATTTCATTAAAAAGTAAACCAAAACCAAAACCAAATGTGGCTTCTGCTTCAGAGGCTGGGAGGACTCCTGTTTGCCAATAAAATACTGGCCAGTTAATTTACAAAAAGTGGAAGGTAAAAGGAGGGAGAGAAAAAGAGATAAAATGTAGAACAGGAGAAGCACAAATGTAAATTTATCATTGCTTTAGGGTTTAATTTTTCTGAATAATCTAGAATATAATAGTCCACAGACTGTCAAAGCAGAAGTCCAACCTTCAGAAATTGCCAGAGATCTATCTTGCAGTTCAATACTATTCTGCAGAGTAATTTAGGGTGATTTCCCAGCATCACGGGCAGACTGAACTGCCTCTGAACAGGGAACTGGAGGGCACCCCACACCGGGGCAGCATTAATGGGGTGGGCGATTCTGCTGATTGTGATGAGGCTGGGGGGCGGGTTGAGCTGTCCCATCTCTCAAGCTCCTGTCATGCATGCTACAGAAGGCCAGATAAGGACAAGGACACATTACAACTCCCACCTGGTGGTTCTCCTTGAAAGTTTGGATTAATAACTCTTTCAGTTTCTTCTTTCTTTCTTTGGCCATTTTTTCTTTCTCCCGAAGACTGTGAGCACTTTGAAACAGAGCTTTTTCAGGACTTTTCTGAGAAATTTCTTCCTGCCTTTTCTTTTCTCTATTAAGAACAATTAAAAACATATGTATGAACATAGACTTAACATGGAGGAATTAAAACCTACTATAATGGAATGAGCATTGACTTTTCTATCCTAAGACACAGATTTTTAGATCTGGTCTCAAAATGACACAGTCAGGTGATGATTTTCCTTTTCTTTTTTTTCTTTCTCTTTTTTTAGCTTTAGTTTATTCTTTTATAAAAATACTAATTAAACAAATAGTGTTATAAAGTACTCTGAAAGGTAAAAAGCCCCCTATCGATATTTCAGTATTTTTATTGTGTTCAACACTGAGTAATGCTTTGATTGACATGTGAGTGCTCACAACAACTAGGTTTTCTTTAACACAAGTCTCTCTCTTCTTACAGGAAGGGAAGAGGAGACTTAAGTGAAAAAAAATGAGAAAGGAAAAAAAGAAATGAGATTTTTTTTTAAAGAAAGGTGCAGGAAGAATGAAGGTGAGTAGGCAGGCAGGCAGGAAGAGAGGAGGGAGCAGCATTTTTATTTTATTTTTATTTAGTTGTTCATTTGGTTGTTTCTCCTCTGGACCCAGGACGTGAACCTGGGACCATGGGATGTATGTGAATGGTGTTTCTCTGGAGGAAGCTGACCTAACTGCTACTCCATCAAGGCGTGCCAAGAAATGATACCATTACCATAAAGTTTCTACATAGTTTCTGTGAAGAAAAATAAAATAATTGCATGTTGTTGAGTAAGGAGAGAAGGGAATTTAGGTTAACTCTAAAATAGCTGAAAAGAAAATAATAGAACTTAATAAGAGAAAATGAGAAATGAGAAAAACAATCAGAATCTCTTAATAATTTTGCTGCTCTTCTTTCTGGTCATCCTGTCCTTGCCGATCGCTCTACTCTTTCTTATCAAGGTCATTCCTCTTACACTAAGCAATTCAAGCCAGTTCATAGCCATTATCTTCCTCTGGGAGTCTAGAAGAAAACAGGTACATGCGTATGCATAAGACACCAATACTCTCAGCGATATAGTAATGATAACACCTAGTCAGGAATCAGGATTCACAAACCAGCTGTGAAACAGACACTCATTTATGATACACACCCTACACCTCTATAATATTATGATGCTTGTTCCTTCAATAAAATTTTTCAAAAATTATAAAAAAATTAAATGAATGCTGAAAAACCAACCGTCACCTCTTCTACATAAAACAAAAACAAAACAATGAAAATGAGACGCCCTGTCTTTCCGAACTTCCTTGACAGTTACAGGAACGCCACTGGAGAAAGCGATGCCAGAATTCTGTGACAGTCTCACCTGTCATACAGGGAGCACACAATGCTCATCAGCGCTTGCTTACGGTGGCATCTCTAATGTAAAGTTACTATTTTTCCTTTTTAATTAATAAATCTCTTAGAGAAGACACTCAGACTATGCAATGAAGCAGGATCATTTACGTCAAAAGTTAAAAGTTATATCAACAATAAAAGTATGCTGACTCTTTCCAAACTTACTAATGCCATACCAGTGTTTAAAGATATACCGTTCTATTGTCATGGATCTAATTTTTTTTAAATAACATTAAAATGTCTGTTATGAAAGTCATATCTGCTTATTGTGAGAAACTGTAGAGATTTAATGCCATCCATATTTCTACCCAGAAAAATAAAACTACTGATAACAGGACAGTGCTGCTTCATTGTACAACCATTACTAATTCCTCCAATATTTATTAATGCCTGTCATTATAAATATTATCTTAATTATCTTTGTGTATAGATCTTTGTCTTTCTGATCCAGAGGCCCATTTTCTTAGGACTGAAATTCGCAGGTTAAGCGATAGTACCATTTTATGGTTCTTGTTTATTGCCAAATTGCTTTCTGGAACGTATAAGTCAGGTTACCCACCAAAAAGTAGAGCATATTATCTGTCTTCTCCCCCCATGGATAAGATTCTAATTTTTAAAAGATTTGAGTGGCCAGAGATTATTGGTTGAGTGCTCAGGGTAAGCCTCCTGCTGCTATCAAATGTTTCTGGTTTTCAGTTTATTTTAGGTCAGCTGAGATTTTCCAGGGCTTGACAACAATCTGAAAAGCAAGGCTGACCTTAGCAAGCACTCACTACAACAGTGGTGATTGCTTTCTGAAGGGAACAGCGTCTGGAGGAGGCGTGAGCCTGGCCCTTGAAAGAGCGCAGCGCATGGCCACTGTGGAGCTGTTTTCAATCGGGCAGCATAAGAGCAATAAAGAACTGATGGGGGTGGAAGGAATTATCTAATGGGGCTTTCTGGCCTCTCAGTTTGCGTATTCAGATACTTCAGTCACGTTGCTCCCTTTTACAGTTCATGCATCCGTGCTGTTTCTTTGAGTAAATAAATTCGTGACTTCACTTAGGAAGCTCATTTTCTGCATAAGGATACATACTAGAACTATATTCTGTGAGCACTATTTTGATTTTCCTCATATGTCAGCTGTCCTTTTTATCAGTGGCAGGAAGGCAATGGTGAGTCTGTCTGCTTATCTGAAAATAAGATACTGACACAATTCACAATAAAATAAGGCACAATTAGCAAACATGCAGAAGAAAACCTGTTCAACATAAAAAACGTTCAGGTAACCAAAGAAATGTCAATGAATCGATATGTTTCTATTAATACAAAAATGCTGAACATGAGGCTCCTCTCCAATGCCAAGAACAGGGTGGGACACAGGCCCACTGCTGGTGATGGTGTAAATAACACAGTCCACTTGGAAAGCAATGCGGCAATGTCGCAAGACTCATCAAAAGGCCTATTCCATCAAACTCAGTAAGTGCACTCTTAAGAGTACGATTCCAAAATTGGAGAAGTTCTGTGCTTAAGGACATGCACTGCACTATTATACTGGTGCAAAATCTGAAGTAGCTGAAATGCTTACCAATGAGGAGGAGAGGCCACGACAGAAATGATGGTATAAAAATTCAGTGGAATAATATAAAGACCTTAGGATTCCAGGTCTGTGTATTATTTACATGTTTATTAATTATAATTGTGTGTTAATTATAATAAGCAGAGTAACAAACTAAATACACTTTATGGTCACAAGTATGGAAAGGGACTAAGACCAGGAGGAAAACTAAAATAGTTAATGATGATGGAATAGCAGGTGATTTCTCCTTTGGGTTATGTTCTTGCAATGTCTGTGCATTTCAAAAACTTCATGCTCACGCTTTGGGGTAGCGTTTGGGCACAGTCCACCTAACATCCCAAGGACTTGGGTTCGTGTCCCCTGGATGGGAGAACAATAAGATGAACAACTAAATAAAATGAATAAATATGCTACTTCCTTCATGCTCTTCCTGCCTGCCTCTGCCCACCTTCATTCCTGCCTGCACCTTTCTTTAAAAACAAGTTAACTACTTAAAAAAAACTTTAGAGCATTTCCAAGATGGCTGCCTAAACAAAGACAACCCCATACTGCTCCTCGTGGCTGGCTTACATCTTCCACGCTTCTTCCACAGTACATCTCCTCTCAATGATCTCCCTCCGCAGCTTCACCATCTCCCTCTGAATCTCCTCCTCCTCCTTTTTGGCCTCCAGAGCCTTCCTTTTCTTTTCCTCTTGCACCAGATACTGAGCTTCTAAGAAGGCTGATTTTTTCAGGTTCTTTTCAATCCTCCGACATTCCAGCTCTTTCTCACGTCTTAAGCGATTTTCTTTTACCTTCAAGAGAATACGACAAGGATGAAATTCAGTCTTTCAAGTTGAAAGGGGTATGTAAAACCCTGGAATACAATTTGAAGTTCAAAATACACTCAGTTTGAACACTCTGGCTTTGAACACCACGGTTTATCAGAAGGACAGAGAAAATCTATTTGTTTACTTGGTAAAGGCCAATACAAAATTTTAGATGAAGTCAGGTAAGACGAGGCCCAAACAATTTGGGAATGAGCCGCATGATGGAAAAGTTGAGAATTGAATGGGTCAGAAGCCAAGTTCTGGATTTGTGTTTTGAAGACTTTTTTTTTTTAAAGTTTTGTGATGGAAAATTTCAAACATATACAAAAGGAGAGAGAATAATAAAGGCAATGTCCCTGCCATCCAGATTCGACA
The DNA here is from genome assembly GCA_004363575.1 of Solenodon paradoxus. Lineage (NCBI taxonomy): Eukaryota > Metazoa > Chordata > Mammalia > Eulipotyphla > Solenodontidae > Solenodon > Solenodon paradoxus. The sequence continues at coordinate 186,035 of RJWH01000912.1, forward strand.
ATCATCAACATATGGATAATCTTATTTCATAAGTTCTGGATTTTTATTTAGTAATGACTTCCCACACACAAGATTTTCCAAGATGTACAGTGCTGCTGTTACTGAGGCCCTCTCTGCATCTTAATTATAATTGAAGAATGAATAATCATATTTTTGGAGGCTCCATCATGAAGGATAAGACAGTGATTTATTGCCTAAGGAACACCACGATTCTTTATTCATTTCTATACTAATTTAAATACATCCTGGATTCTGGCCATATTTGGTAAATGTGAATTTCAAAGGTATTTTTGAATAAGCAACACTACTTTTTTTTTCAAACCTATTAATTCTTTAGTGGCTTGATTAGCTCTGAATTAAGGTATGGTCCTTTCTCTTCTGCTTCACTTAACTTTACCCTTATCTTACTTTCTTTCCACTTTTAATAAGACTTCTAGACAACGATGATCTCTTACTGAAATGTCTTTCCTCCCTTTTGTCGTAAATCTAAACATATTTCCACCAGTTCTCTAAAAACCCTAGTGCTGATTAGGTACATCTTAATTGTAAGGTTTTTCTGGGCTCCGCGAGGAGACAAGCTCAATCAGACAAAAAATGTCGAATAGCCAGGGCTTTATTGGGGTTTGCACACCCGGCGAAACTCCCAAGTCCGCAGAGGGCCGGGAAGTCGCGGGCTTGGAAGTCGCGCCCAGAACAAAGGGGGACCGGCTCTTTAAGCAGAAGAATTTCGCGGGCTTCCCATATGGCGATTGGGGATTGGCCCTGTGAATCCAGGTGTGGCGGTCGCATCCCTTATTCTGACGTCATCCATCTTTTTCTCGGGCTTGGCTTTTCCCGGGCACGGCCGCTGCTGCTTTTGTCCCTGGGCCAGCCTAACATTAATCATTCAATGCAATCAGAAATTCAGTACTATAGAAAAAGACTGCAGACACATATGCAGTATTATAAATACATATACATTATAGTATATAATGCATGTGTGAATAAACAAATAAATATGTATATAGACATACAGGGAGAGAGAGAGTCATTCTAAAGTTGTCACAGTCCCGATCATGAGGGAAAGACTAGCTCATTCCGATTTCCCGAAGCTCTCTACGAAGTGTTGAGATGCATCTCTTCCTAGAACCCGCTATTCCCTTTGGAGAAAACAAAGTTCCCATATGCCTTTCTAGTTCAAAACAGCTGAACTAGATTTAATTCAGATCTGTCATCCCTTTCAAATTATAATCACAAAATCAGTCAATTTTTCAGTTGTCTAGACATTATTAAAACATTCACCAGAATATTCATAATATATTGATGTCACAAATCAAAAGCCAAATTCAAAGAAAATCCAGTGTATATCTTTATAATCGGAAGGACCACATCCAAACTAATGAAGTTTAACTGCTCTATTGATGCAAATAATTTTTTTTTTTTTTAGTTTTCTTAAATACATTATGTCCTCTCCTCAGTTTAGGAGTATTATTTTTCTTTTGAAGTTCTTATATTTTATTTTTACTCTTTCTAACCAAACCACCGATGTTCCCCGTTTTTCATAAGAAAGTCTAAGTCTTCATGAAAGCTTATTAAATGTGTTACACAAAGACTGCTTCCTGTTATCCATTTTAAATTTTGTTTTCCCCTCCCACCTGCTTATGTCTCATCTCCACGGTAAGGCGAGGACCCTGCTGCTGCTTCTCGCCAAGGTTTCCCTTCATTCCGCGATCTTCCAACATCCCAGAATCCCCCAAATCTGTGTGGAGCAGATGGTCTATAAATTTTTGAACGGTAGTACTTTCCTCTTCTTCCTCCAAATAGCCACATAAATCTGGGGGAAAGAGAATACATAACCAGAATAAAGGGGAAAGTCTTTAGAAATTAATTTGAGTCGAATTCCCATTTATATAAATAATCCTCGCCCAACAAACAACACAAAGACTGTCTTGAGAGAGAGGACATGCTGTGATTTTCTGCTGCACTCAAGGGTAAAAGTGACTTAGGACAAGATGCTACTTTTCCTAACTAAGCAGGGATGCTATGAAGCTGAGCGCCTCACAAGAGCTGGATGGGCTCCTCCCACAGTGCCGGTTCCTGCCTTGGGAGGTGTTCAGGCCGAAGCACGTCAACTCAAGTTCGGGAAACTGCAGAAGGATCTCTGTCTGAGGGAGTGAGGAAGGGCTGAACAAGCTAGGTGATATTGAAGGGTCCCTTGAAGAGCTCATGACTTTGTCACTGTGAGCTGGGGATTCTGCAGGGTCCTAAACAAGGGGATGCCTCCAGGGCTCACCTCGCTTGTCTGAGTCCGACATGAGGAGCGGTGACCACCATCACCGCACCCAACTCCTACAGTCGGGTGGGCATGGGGTGGCAGGTCCTCAGATTCTTTGGACATATTAGTGGAACACTCACAAAGTAGCTTTTTTTTTTTTCTTTTTTAAAGGAAAGGTACAGGCAAGAATGAATGAAGGCCAGAAGGCAGGCAGGCAGGAAGAGAGAGAGCAGGAAGAAGCATTTTACTTTTTAATTTAGTTGTTTCTCTCCCAGACCCAGGACTGGAACTCAGAGGTATGTGGCCTGTGTCCTTTGAAGGTGACTGACCCAACTGCTGCTCCACTAGGGTGGGCCACAAATTAGCTATTAAATTTGTCTGGCCCTGGCTCTGTGTATAACAGCCTCTTCTAAGGATATATGAAGCCTATTACATGCAGTCTCTCCATGAAAGTAATCATCCAACAACACAAAGGAAAAGGCACTCTCAAGTATGATATTATTATAGCAGTGAAGAACTGTAAAGAATAGACATTTTAATTAAAAAAAAATGAAAGCCAATTATAAAACTAAGCAAAATACAGAAAAGTTAGTATTATTATTTGAAATTTTAAAAGCTTCCTAGAAACATACATTATATACGAAAACTCAGAAGAATCAGATACATTCTTACCATCAAACTTGTCGTATTTCAAATGGCCTTTGGCCTCCGGCACAGGAGGGTTACTCTCACCTTCTCCATCACTTGCTAGTTCTTGTTTGAGTTTGGTGTCCAGCCAGTCATTGACCAACTCCTGAGCTATCAGAAGAAAACAACATCTTTTTAATATTTCACTTACTTCGGCAACTTCATTCACTGTTTCCATTCATTCAATACATATTGACTAAGCACTTACCAAGTGTAAAATACTGTTCTCGATGCTGGGGACATAGCACTGAACAAAACAGGGACAATAAACCCTATCGCTACGGAACTAACATTCTTACTGGGAAGAGAGACATTAAACAAAGAAGTCAGAGAAAAAGAACAGAGGAAGGAGAAATGGTGCACAAGAAACAGAAGGTGCAGTTGGGTGCTGTCTTCACACATGCCAAGGACCTGGGTTCATGTCCTGGGGCTGAAGGGAACAACCAAGATGTACAACTCAAATAAAATTAAATAAAATACTTCTCCCTCCTCTCTTCCTGCTTATGTGCCTGCTTGCTTTCATTCCTGCCTGAACCTTTTAAGATGAAAAGAAAAGAAGTGGAAGGTGAGCAGTGAAAATCTGAAGATGGTGGTCAAAAAAGTCCCGAGAAGGTGTTTGAGCAAGGACGGGAAGGGAGTGGGGAGTGAGTCAGATGGCTAAGGGACTATTAATCCGTGCGGAGGGAAAGCAAAGATGAAGGCCCTGGGAGAGTAGCTAGTGTGATGGGAGACACAGCAAGGAGACTGGAAAGGATGAGGGAGGGAGGGCACGTGCAGGGGATGAGGTAGGAAAGGCAATGCAGGGATCACGTTTAGCACCATGCTTCAGGGTGGGAGGCCTTTCCCCCTGCCTCCACCGCAGTGGGCACCCAGCAATGTGTGGTGTCATTCTGCGTGGCCACAACTGGCGTAGGTAACACTAGCCCCAGTGGGAAGAAGCAGCTAGGGATGCAGTGAAACAGCCTACAAAGTGCAGGACAGTCTTCACAGTGGAAGTTCTATGGCCACAAATGCTAATTGTGCTTTTTGAAGGTTGGGAAACCCTTGTTTAGGGTCTTGATAGCATTCTAGGTACCTTGGCTTTCACTCTGAGTGCAATGGACGCCACGGGAGGGTTGTGAGCAAACAGCTGACATATTCTAAGAGGATCCCTCTGACTCAGTGCTAAAGCAGACTATAAGTCACAAAGGCAGGGGACACTAGTAGGCGGGGAAATAGAATAGTCAATAATCAAAGCGAGCAGTGAGAGTATCTAGGACCTGGAGTGGAGATGTTAAAAACGGTCACATTCTAGAAAGTAACGTTTTGAGAAAGAGATGATGGAATTTGCTGATAGACTGAATATGTGATATGAGAGAAATCAATCTATAAGACTTTTAGCCTAAGCAACTGTAAAAATGGAAATGTTTTCTTACTGAGATAGGGGCAGGGGCAGGTGGGGCGGGAAGAGCAGGAGGTGGGTTTTAGACTTGTAGGTTTGACATGCTTATGGGACATCCAAATAGATTAAAATCAAGTAGGTACTGATAATACCACTCTGGGTTTCGAGCTGAAATCCAAGCTAAAGAAATAAATGTGGGTGTTGTCAGCATAAAGATGGTTTTTAAAACTGTAGAAGTGGATGAGATTTCCCAGAGAAAGAAAGTGGATAGAGAACGAGTTTAAGGATTGAACCCTGAGAGTTGAAACGATAAGGTGAAACCAGGACCGCTCACTAGGAGAAGCCACCGAAGTAAGGAAGATGAAAGAGTCTGATGTCCTGGAAGTCTACTTCTACTGGGATTTATTTCTCAGTGATATTCAGAAAGTCTTCTTAAATATGTAGTTGAGGGAGAAAAATCCCTCAATTATTTGAACATTACTTTCATCATCATTATCATCATCAAATAGCTTGTATATGGAGGACACAGTGATTTCAAAGAAGAAAAGTGTTCTTGTCAGTATTACCTTCTTCATCGCGATTATCATTATGGCAGTTTTTAGGGAATGTAGTGCTTTTATATACTAAAGATGCCAAAAAGCATTTTACTATAGATATGTAAACAGAAAACAATGAATCACGGTAGTAGAAATCAAGTGTAAAAGTATACTAGCAACAAATATTATCAAATTCAGTGAAAGACAGAGAGCAGAACTTTAGAGTAACCCTTATATGTTAATTCAGTCACGTGTAGAATAATTCATATGCAGAATAACTCATATCTACTAAATGTCATTCATTAGTAGATAGTAGTTGGCTACGAAGTGCCCCAAAAGAACAAAGAAAAGCAACTTCTCCAGGAGGGTTCAACTGTAGAAATATTTCATGTTGCGTTAGAGGACCCAAGGCACCCTTAAAGCAGAGTTCTTCAAATTATGTTCTTCAGAACACTAGTTCTTGTAGAATATTAACAGATGGTTTATGAGAAAAGAACAAAGGATATAAACCTTTATGTTTTAGCCATATTCCACAACTTCCTAATGTGTAATACTGGAGTTTCTCAGGATCTTATTAGGTATTTCAGGATAAAAAGAGTTTCATGGTGGAAGGACTTGGGAAATGGGATAAGTAAAAGGTGTTCTTTGAACTGCATGACTTCATGGAAACCTTCATAGGCTAAAGTACATTGTGTGTTCTTATTGGTGACATGGGGAATGAGGTGGGCAAGACATAGCCTAGCAATTTTCAGAATTAATCCTACCTTCTCCATCTCTGGTTGACCAAGACCAAACACCATTACTGCTCATTCTGACGACTGCAAAACCCTCCCATTAATCTCCCTTTTCCCTTGTTCTCCTTTGTAATTCATATATTTTAAAAAATTGTCCTAACACACTTCAGCTTAAAACTCTTCAATGATGTCTCATCATAATCAGAATAAAACTAGATGCCCCTATCCCAGGTGAATGACCCGATGTGACATGTACTCACTCTTGCTGCTCATCTCCGTGGGGAAGCCTGTCACACCAGTCTTCCTTCAGCTCCTCAAGCACACCACGCTTGTCAGAACTTCACCTCACGAAGTCATCTTTCCCTCTGTCTGAGGTGTTCCTCCTCATCACTGAGCAGCTGGCTCCCTCTTGTTATTCAGATCCAAACTCAAATGACTTATCACTACCTGATAATTTGTTTTTAATTTTCTGCATTCCCATTCTAGACTATGTTTCCCATAAAAGCGCGAGTTTTGCCTCATTATTCATAACCTGTCCCTCCAGAGTCTTCTTGGACAGGGTAACAATATGTGTTTGTGAATGAGTGTATATGATACATGTATATGTGTATATGATATGTGTATATGTGTGTATGTGTATGTACATGTGTGTATGTGTATATGTGAGTGTGTGCTGGCTGAATGAAGAAATACACTGATTAACCGGAGACATAAAACTTCACGTGGAAACTGGCTTCTAGCACATGGCGGCTGACATTCCTCTCACCTCAGTGGCCTCTTCCTCTCCCTCTCCTTTGCTAGTTCCTCCTGACCTCTTCCTCCTTAAAAGGTGGGGTTCCTCAGGACATCAGTAACTAGCATACTGAATTCCAGAGGAGGAAATGCCTTGAAAAGTATCGGTTTTAGACTGTATTCAACAAGAACATCGGTTTATGAATGAGCGGTCAAATGATCTCTCTGATGGCAGCTGAAACTAACAAGCTGTCCTCTGCGCCACAGGACGAAACCCGAGCACTCACCACTTATCTGTGACATGTCACACTGCCCACCTCTGGATGTGGGTCTGTTTCAGGAGACAAAGTGGGCCTGACATACAGCCTTGTAATACTGGAGTGAACTCCAGAGTAAATTAGCTTCAGGAAAGGAGAAAGAAATGAAAATTAAGAACAAGAGAAAGAAAATTTTCCATTCTGTACTTTAAAATGCAGTTCAGTGGGTTGAGGAATGGGGAACCTATACATACGAGTTTACATTAATTTGTAAAACAAAGTTACCTTCACACAACACTAAAATAAAATGAAGTCATCTCGAAATCCTAAAGAAAAATGCACTGCGGGTTCAGGTCTAATAAGCTGCACTCTAAAGAACTGTTAACATGGCCGCAAAAAGAACATTCTCTCACCTTCCTGATAGGCTTCATCATGACCCTCCATTTGCTCAGATGTTTCCCAGTCTATGATTTGATCCCAAAGCCTTCTGGGGAAATCCGAATTTCCAGCAGAAAGTGCCTTTGAAACTGCAAATTCTGAGGCTTTGTCCACTCTCTTCAATACAACAGAAAAAGAAAATCCATTAAGATGACTATTTCCTTCAGGGTTAGAGAATTTCTCTCCTAGTCAAGAATGTGATTTCTACCAAGTCCTAAGCTATTTTTTCATTTTCAAAGGAACTCTGCGTATTAAACATCCACCCCCAAAGAACGCTTTGGTTTCACATATAAAATGAAACCATTTGCAATATGTTACCAAGGTTTCACGAGAATTCAGAGTGTTTATATTTTAACAAAAGGTTATTTATTTAAGCTTTAGCTCTTTTTTTGCTAAGAGCATTAGTAATGGAATGCTGAGCTCTGGGCAGTTTATTTTAAATGAAACACCTATTTGATCAGTTTCCATACCACCAGGGTTCGTACATGGATGCACAGCAGAGGCGGAGCACCAACCCTTCCTCAAATTGCTACCCTGACAGGAACCTCCATGCCCATCACATGCTATTTAAGTGATAGGGTCAGTAAAACTGACATAATTGTTGGACTGCAGTTATCCAGAATTTAAAAATTAATTGATGTACATATGCATGTATATATTTATTTGTGAAAGGCAAGGTACAGGCAGGAATGAAGGCGAGCAGTTAGGCAGGAGGAGGAGAGAGGAGGAAGCGTCTCATTCATTCATTCATTCATTCACTCATTCATTATTTGAACTTCGTACCTTGGTTGTTTCCCACCCCCATCTCCCACTCTGGGACGTGAACCAGGATCCTTGGGCTGTATGTGGACTGCACTCAGCTAGAGGCGGCAGACCTAACTGCTACTCTAGCACGGCATGCCAGGAATCCAGATTTTTTTTTTTTTTCTTTTTAAAGGAAAGATACAGGCAGGAATGAAGGTGAGCAGGACAGGCAGGCAGGAAGGAAGAGGGGGAAGCATTTTATTTATCTGATTTAGTTCAACCTGGTTGTTCCTACCAGTCCCGGGACATGAACCCAGGACCTTGGGATGTCTGTGTTACTACACACAACCCCGACTCCACCAGATGCGCTGCCATCCAGAATATTTTAACTCCACAGTGAGAATCGAGTAAAAACATGGCCAAATTCAGGGGATGAAGGAAGGGACTAAGGGAGGTGGGTAAACTATCTCAGTATTTCGGTTTAACTGAATGACATAAAAGAACCTGCTTTTCGGTGAAGCCCCCGACTTTCCCTCTCCCCACAATTCTGCTTCCTCCACACCTGCTGCACTCTTCTTTGTGACTCCAGGAGTGCCCACTCCATTCTTCCAGCTCCTTGGGACAGAAACCTTGAAGCCTTCTGGAACATGCGCTCTCTTATCCACATACAATCTGTCAGGAAATCTGATGATGGTTCAGAATATCCCCAGAATCTGACCCCTTCTTGTCATTCTACTGCTATCACACTGGGTCCACGGTGTCACAACTTCCTGATGGGTTTTGTATCATAGCCTCTCACCACAGTAGCCAGAGACCCCTTCTAAAATGAAAGCCATATCATTGTGGAACTCTGCTCAAAAACACTTTATAAAGTTGCATTTTGAGTGAGCTGCCCCAGGACTCAGTTCTAGTCAAGCATCTGCCTGATGGTAAGTGATGACTCAACAACATCTGAGCCTCAAGATTTGCTTGATCTCCTTGATTCCACTTGACTGCATGTCAGCAACCCACTGACATGGCCATTGGTACCATGTCACAAAGAACTTGCTAGTGTTCAAACCAAATGCTGATCACCCCTCTCCAACATCAACCTCCTACCCATTTTCCTTTTGTTTCCCCTCTTCCATGACACGGCTGTTGCAGCTAATCCAGTCCTTTAGTCACTGCTGCCTCCTCCCCTCCCACCCTATGAATCCTGAAGAGGTTCCTTTCCTTGCCTAATCTGCCATGGATATTCAGCGAATACCTTACATAAGACTCAAATCTCTTGTTCTTCCGCCTTCCCAAAGAAAACCTTCAAGACTGGATCCATCTGATCTACTTAATTTTGGTACAATAAAAATGTTTGGTTGTCTGCTTTACCCAAGTGCCCACTGCTGCTGGGTGATGTTCCTTTCCTGTTCTGAAGAAAGCTCTCTCTCAGTCTTTACCATGCTCCACATCTTTTCCATAGACTCCTTCTTCCAAATAACAAAGTCTTAGCTGATTAGGAGAGGTTGGCCCACTCAAGTGGATTTGAAATCTTGGGTCCAGGTTTTATAGCAATTTAGAGTACACCCATAATTGGGATATATTAGGGAGTAAAATCAGAAAAGAAGACAAGGAAATGCACAGACAGTGGTAGAAGTAGGAGGAGATGCAAGAGAGAACAGGATTATAAGAAGACAAAGGAGGAGAGGATTTCTAGAATAAAAAAGTGTTGACTATATCAAAATAACCTTACAAAGTTGGAGAATGAAGAAGAGACAACTGGATTTAGTCTGAAAGTCATTATGACAATAGTTTTCGGTGGAGTGGTAAGAAATACAAACTGTAGAAGATATTGTGGGAAAAAAAGATAATAAAATTCCAAAGGTGGCAGGCATGCCCTGGTGACTCAGGTGCTAAGCTGGAGATGGGATTCATTGGCTGTGATATGGACCATGTAAAACCCAAGGACCCAGGGTTCATAAGCCAGGGCTGGGGGAGGCAGTGCGAGGGGAACAACCACAGACCAACAAGTGAATGGAGGTACTTCCTTCTCCCCTCCCATTCCTTCTCCTTCCTCCCTTGAAAATGCTTCTTCCTTCTCGCCCTTCCTCTCTTTAAAAAAATAAAATTACAAAGGCAAGGCACTCAGGCTACCTATCCAGAGACAGTGGATAAGAAAAAGAAATTGCACTGCAGAGTCAAATGAGGACTTCATGATTTTTTTTTTTTAAGACAAAAGAGATTTAAGGGCATAATGGAGAAAGAGCTACCACAGCTCTTTAGAGGAATGATAAAAATCTATTGGAGTCAAGCTGGCTGACAAGTGCATGAAAGAGAAAAATGGTGCAGACAAGGCAGAGCAGAATTTACCCTTCTGCTTCACTTCCATCTCCCCTCTGGAGGAGACATAACCAAATGTGCGACTTAGCCCTTCGGGGACTTGGCACTGAGACTGTCTGCCATGGAAGCTGGGCTTAGTGGAAGCTGAGAAGTGGAATTCCCAAAGGCTGGCTTCTGCCCCTTCTGCCCTGTGAAGACAACAGCAGGAAGATTCCTAGGTTCATGTGGGAACAAGGAGGTGGGCCCCGTTAGTTGCTGAATCTGGCCATGACTCACCAAACCAAACCAGCCAAATCTAGCTTCCATGTTGACAGACCTAATTCAGTTGTCTTCTAAGTCAAGCCTTTTCCCAGGAGCCAGGAAGCCTTCCTATGTTAGCAAACCTCCCTCTACCGGAGCACAGGCTACCAACACGTTGCTTCTCCCATCAGCTTTAAGTAAACCGTTTATCCCCCACTGAACTATCAGCTCTGGGAAGGCAGGACTGTACTTGCCCTGGGCGCTGTTTAATTTCCAGTGCCCAATATAGTGGCCTAGTACTTAGCAGGCCCTGCATAAATACTGACTAGATGAGTCAGTGGTTAACAATGACTATAGCTGACCTAGGCTCCAGCTGACCTGGTGTTTATAACGTCTGTCAACTTAGATAAAAACTAGCTCGTCAAAATACTAGATGGCAGAAGGAAAATGCCGCATGGTTTTGAAACACAGTGCTCAAATGAATTGAGTCTGACACCTTTGCCAAACTGAGGCACCTGAAGTGGCTTAATGGCACCTTGAACTTAAATGGTACTTGGCTTCAAAAATATACAGCTCAGGCCTGGACAAGATCTCAGAGGTCACCCAATCCCCACTCCCCACCTGAAAGCTCAAATGTGTTCTTCCTTAGCCCTGACACTAAGTGACCATTTATAATCCACTTGAATACCTCAGGGATAGAAAATGCACCTTTTTAATGGGAAATCTCAATCCATTTTTTTTTTTTTTAGTTACTTCAGTGAGGAGAAAATTCTTGTGGCCCCTGCAAAGCTTTTACCTAGTGTAATGGTCCCATAGGTCAAAGCAACTCAATCCAGTCTCTCCACTATCTGAAGAAGGTCACAAAGTCCTCTCCTAGGGTTCCTTCAGCTGTCTCCATGTGATTATCATGGCCTTTGAAAGTGAATCTCTACATCTGCTTTCATGTCACTCACACTCTCATCAGAAACAATAAAGTAATGAAAAAAACACTAATATAAAACTCAGGTAACACAGATAACCACATGGGAATTAAAAAAAGTAAAACATGCGCACCATGGAGACCTATTAGTATTCCATCAGATTATGTCTGACTCGTAATTTCTTATCTTAACTGCGAAATATCTTTACCTTAACCCAGTGTTCCACATTGTCAGGGTCAAAAGTAGGCTGTAGATAAAATACAAAGAATATTTTAGTACACAGCCGTGTCTTTATCAATGTTACCATTTTAATCTATTCTTCCGACTCAACCATATGGAAACACATCCTTTATTCTTTGCCCAAAGCATTTCATTCTGTAATTCAGCCACAAAAGCACAGAGATTGATGGTAGAAGGAAGAACCATGAAGTCTTCTCTGGGACATCATCTGTTTTTATCTGTTGGCGAGACCCATCTGGAGATTCTGATTTAATTGGTATTGGAGTAGGACCCAGAGTATTTTTTAAACGTTCCCCAGGGTTAAGAGCCAAGACAGAGAAATGCTAGATAGGATATTTTTTATTAACAACAGCATCAACAAACTGAACCAATAAGCACTGATCTATTAGTTAGATTACTCAAGGGTTATGGAAACAAATTTGCTTAGGGAAGGATATGCTTCTTTCTTTAGGGCCCTCTTTTCAGAAGCAGCTAGTGGTAAGAGGCTTTTGTATCTTATCGCAGGGAATCTGGTCCAATAAGAACTAGGAACAGGAGTGTGGGGGAGGATTGTGACGGGTAGTCATTCTTCTGTTTTAAAAAAAGCAGAAAATGACGTTGAAGTCACACACATTTCTAGCCAGGTCAGTTCAATGATATTAACCTAAAATTAGAAATCAGGTCAGCAGGGCACCTCCTTTCTTCACTGTTGACTTAGAAGTTTGTGGAATTACCTCTCATAGTCACTTAACAAACAGAGGAATTTGTTCTGCAGATAATTCAGGCAGGTATTTTAAATAATTAAGGTAGCATACTGACACACGGGTGAGGGAAAGGTATAATTCACAACACTTCACTTTCAAAGCCTCTTACAGAAAATTCATTTATGTGCCAGTATTGCTGAATAATTTTGTCACTGCAACAAAGGAAGAGCTGATCCTATTAAAACTCAACTAAACTCCAAGGAGCTCTTGTGATTCCACTTTTGTATTCTCTAAGGAGTAACAATGAATGCTAGCAACAAAAATTCTTCCTTTTGAAGTCCTAAAAAATTGTCCCAAATTTTTACCTTTCATCATCAAGTCTATATCTAGAATCTACTCTGGATCCAATTATTATATCGCTGGTACCTGACAGAGGAGAAGACTCTGTTTCCAAATCTAAATATCCTACCTGCACCCTCCAGTATCTGGGGCAAGAGAGTCATCAAGTGGCCTTTGCATTATTTAGCTGCTATATTTGGAATAAGCTGCAATCACAAATGCCTCAGGACCTCAGAAAGACCACATGTCTACAGGATATTTTTTAAAGAAAGTCTAACTTCAGGGTGAAAACAGCTGGTGAACTGCTCTGGAGCTAAAAGCTGAGCAGTCTCTCCATTTTACTTACATTTAACGCATTTATTTTTGTGACTGTTAGCAAGGTAATCTGTGGAAAGCACACACCATGAGGCGGTGACTTTGTAAGTCATTGTCATTTACTTATGTTTTAAGTTTCAAATGGGGTTATCTGTGTTCCATGTTTCGGGATGCCGCTCTATCAGAGGAGATAAACAAATAGGAAGAGGATTTATTTTTTGATGTTGGTTGAATTCAGAAACGGTTCAAGTGACTGGGTATTGCTATTCAATAATTTACCTGCATTCCTAAATTCACTTTGGATAAAACGAGAAAGGGAGGGATAAGAGACAGAGGATTTAACGTGAAGATCTTCCCCCTCCAATTAAGATCAGCAAAGTTTTTTGCAAAACATTGAGAGAAAAAAAAAAAAAAAAGCGCGGGAACTTCCCTAAAATGTGAGAGTGAGAAGTTCACGAACTCCCTTCAGCTGGATGGCTACTACCAGAACTCTCCAGTTGGAAAAAAGCATTAGATGGAAAAGTTCTTCCACGAAGCTGCCCACCAAAGTCGCAAGACACCCAGATCCCAAAGTTCCTAGGCCCCCCTCGCTTAGGGCAAAACCCGCTCCAGGGAGGCGAAGCCAGAGAGGGTCAGGTAAGGATGCCCCGGGGGAAGGACGCGCAGGGCGGGGCGGCGCTGGCCTCCGGACTGGTTCCCGCCCCCTCCCATAGCTCCAGCTAGGGATGAATCACCTTGGGACTCGGCTTCCTCGTCAACTGTTTCCATCGACTCAACCCCATCCTCCTTCTTGAGGAGGACCTTTGCTGGGGCGTCAGCAGCATTTTTCAGATTCGGCTCCGGTCCTTTGCCAAAGCGGCAACCACCGCTCCTTCGCCTCGGCCGCCTCCGCGTCTCCTGGGAGTTGTAGTTCCTTTGCCCTCAAGGCCTGCAGGTGTGGAGCGAGACCGAACTACCACTCCCAGAAGGCCTTGCACAGCCTCACGCGTTCGCTCAGTTACCCTTGGCAACGGCCACCGCCCCTCCGCAGTGCAATTTCCTGAACGAGCTTTGATTTTACGTTTGCCTTCTACTGTCGCCCGGCGATGACGCAATGCATCCTGATTGGCTCCGCGTAGAGGCGGTGGATTAGGGGAGCCAAGAATTTTGCGGAGCGGACACGTGGTAGAGAACAGCGGGAATCTGAGGTGGTCTCAAGGCCAGAAAAGTTGGAAGGTTTGCAGGTAATAACCCCTCTCCCTGAGCTGTGGGGGCGGCTAGGGGTGGAAGAGTCACGTCGCGCCCGGACGCTTCCGGATTGCTGCTGCAGTCACTTTGTCTTCCCGCCCTGCCTCTGCTTCCCTTTTTGGGTCTCTGGGGGTTTTGGCTTTTGTACAAAATTCTCCCAGATCGTGTGAGGCTCACCGCACTTCTGGGAGAACATGGTCTCCTTTGAACGGCCTCTGTTCTAGGGTCCGCGTTCTCAGCCGAAGTTTTTTCCGGATGCAAAGTGAGGTTGTTGTAATGATCACCTGTTTAAAAACATACATAACATTCTGCCTGGAAACGTAAACTAAAGTCGACTTGAGGATCAAATAGAACCTGCATTGTAATTTGTGTGTCCATTGCGAACGTCATGGTTGAATACATTGTGTGACATCCCAAGCAATGCAGTATCGTGAATAGTTACTTAAAGCCTGTATGTCACTTCTACAGGAAAGATCCGTTTTGTATTCCTGGGGAAAAAAGCAAATTGCAGAGACGTTCATCAGCATAGTATGCTTCTATTTTATACCCACCCCAGTTACAATTTGTTTAAATGTTTGTGTGAACACGGAGGCAGGTTGTAGAGGCTGAGAGGGCGATAGAGATGGAGCGGATATAAGGGAAAACAGGAACAATAACGCTAACAATGGAAAATATGATTATAAACTATCAGCATTACAGTAAACACATAAACATTGCATATGCGTGTGGACCAGATAGGATGTCTAACAGGCATCCAACCTGTTAAGAGTACAGCCTCAAAAGCCCAATGTCTATGATTTAATTCTTGCCTCTACCACTTCCCAACTGGTGACCTTATTAATCTCAGTTTCCTCATCTGTAGAATGCACATAATCATAGCATCTAGCATATGAGGTAGATAGATGATGCATAGTATCACTTAATATTACAGATCAATACTGATACATAGTACATGTCCATTAAGTTTTAGTTACTACTCTTGTTACCTCTTTAAACAGGTGAAATTAATTTGCTAACATTTATTGTGGTTACATTTTATTTTGTATTTTCTCTTTTCGATTTTTTTTGGGTCTCTTTTCCTTTTTTCTTGCCTTTTATTGTTTTATCCAGTTTTTCTTTATTCTCCCTGCCCCTCCCCAATGGGAAATTATACATTCTGTCAATCATTTTATGGTTACTTTAAATTTTTTAACACACACACAACAAAGTTTAACATTCATTATCTCTCCTCTTCCCATTAGTTCACAGATTTTAGAATATTCTACCTCTGAATAGTCACCTTCTCATCTGTTACTGGTTTCTGGAATTTTAGAGTCCAATATTTCTATGTCTTTCTGAGTCACCACAGTGTACCAACCACATTGTTTAGAAGTCCTTTAGCTTTTTGAAATGCATATACAAGCATTGTAAAGTGTATCTGTGTGTGTTTATATATATATTTTTTCCTTTCATAAAAATGTATTCACCGAAGCTTGTGCTTTTTGCATAATAAATTTGCAGTTCTCCTGGAGACAGTAACTAACGAATCCATCTAAGAAATTAAAAAAAAAAAATCCCTACTCATCCAAGGGAGTAGGGTGGGGTCCAGAAGGGATGTGTGGCATTGGGGATATTAGGACTGGTACACTGCTGTCTAAGGTCTGAAAATCTTGGGAAGTTAAAGATCTGCTGACAGCTTATTACTCACTAGTCCTTACAGCGACAACAGTTTTACCATTAGCCATTTCCAAATGATTTTTCTAATGGTTTCTCCTGACGGCTTTCCCAGCAGCTCTAGAAGTAAAGCGTGAATGTCTGTGTAGTTGACCCTTGAGCAGCTAATACACAGGTTTTTTTTTTCAACAACTCATCCTCATCCTTCTCTACATGAAGACCAAGAGGATGAAAAACTTTTATGACGATCCACTCATGCTATTCTTAATCACATTTTCTTTTCTCAGTTTACTTTATTATGAGAATACAGTACATAAAACATATAAATCCAAACTATATTACTTGACTATATGATTTGTAAGGCTTCCTGTTAATAGCAGGCTGGTTGAGGAGTCAAAAGTTATACATGAGTTACACATGGAATTTTGACTGTGTGTGGGGTCAACGCCCCTTACTCCCGTCTTCTTCAAGGGTCAGCTGTACATTGAGAAAAGCATACCACCAGAAATCTTAGAAGAAACCCACAACAAAAAGGAGAGAAAGTGTGATGATGAAGGCATATAAAAACAAGTTGATATTTTGGAGACTTCACTTGTTTCTGGAGAATTTGGCTTGGGTTAATAGATTGTATTACTCCCAAAGCATATTTATAAATACGTGTACATGAATATATATGTGTGTTTGTGTATTATGTTTATGTTTCTCCATGGTAAAAACTTTGTATTTGAACCCCTAGGAAAAAAGTACAGTTATAAAAACTTTACCATAAACTAAACAGAGAATGGGGAAAGGAAAACTTGGGTCTTCTAGTTGCTTGCTCTTTTTTCATGTTGATTTCCAGCTGAACTACATTCTCTTATGATTTCCTCAGACTTATTTGCATTTACCCTCGCAATACAGAGACTTACTGGCAATAGCAGTTTAGCTATTAGAATACTTTTTTTTCCCAAAACATAGTCATTTGCTTTTCCTTGCTTCCTTTTTCCTTTGATAACATGTTGATTTACTGTGATTAGGAGGGCCTCTTAAGAGCCACCATTAGCAGAATGTGCGTTCGTGGCATCAGAGTCCTGTGGAGAGAACGGAGTGGGAATTTCTCTCCAGCTGACTTACTGGGTTCCAGATACTGCGTGAGGATTTTGAATTTCCTCTTCAAAGGTATGGGAGTAAACCTTTATGCATATATCACAGGGCAGTCCATGTCTGCATCTAGGAACGTAGTGACTGATGTCCTCTACATCTCCCAAGGACGTATAGTGACAGACCTTGGTTGGATTGAGTGAAGAAAGCTATTTCTTTAGTAGAGGAGAGAGTGGGAAACAGCTGAGAAGATGTTTTCAGGATTGAGTAGATGATTAATCACACTTGAGGCGCTTCTGCTATATGATCGGTACTAGGATAGTCATTCTTTCCATCTACACGGATGGGGGCTGAGAGGTCCTCGAGAGAAAGTCAAGTCTTGGAAGCAATCTTGGCTTCCAGATCTAGCAGCCTCTCCTCTCATGCATACATCTTTGTCTAATTTGGAGAGTCAGAATTTGCTTGTAAGAGAAACAGTGGGTTTCCTTCAGTTGCCTTTAGGTAGGTAATTGTTATTTACTCTTCCTCTTGGAGATGCTCGACTCACAGCATTATATTTAGCTTCCCTTGTGCCATATGCTTGAGTGGAATGTGCTAACTGGTCCACTTTCCTCTTTTGTTCTCAGTAAATAATGTGCTTTCTGCTTTGGTTGTTCAGTCTTGGAACTGGTTTGTTTGGGCCTCATCCTGAGGATGGCTTTGCCCTGAGAGTGAGGGCAAGACCTGCAGGGTTTGCCAGGCAGAAGGGCAGATCCCAACCCCTGGCCAGCACCTTGTCATCCCAGCCAGTGAGGCCATTTTGGAAGCAGCAGGTGGCCAGTTTGTGTCCCTTGGGTTGAAGGACTTGAGAACCATTTCCTTTATATGACTTTTCTACAGTGTGTTCCACAAAGAGAAAGCTGTTTCACAGATTTCATATTTAATTTTGAAAAATCATCTTTTTCATTAATTGAGTGGTTATGGTATGTTGCAGGATGTTCTTTTTCAAAAAAGAGAGAAAATATACCTTGTAGCCTGTTAGATTTACTCTCACTTTAAAGATGTGTAAAAAAGAACATGGGCCTCTTGACTGGCCTCCTGGGTTCTAGACTAAGGCTGACTAATCTTGCTTAGCCTCAGATTTTTTATTGTAAAATAGCCATGGGGATGATGTCTCCGTAGTAATGACTTTGTAAGCTATTTCAGCATCTCTAAAGTGATGGCAATCAAACATTGCCTGGGATATGAACGGGTTTCCTAAAACATTGGGGTTTGTTGTTTTTAACCTGGAATTGAGTTAACACAACAGATTATCTTATGTTCATGGGAAGCTCTGATTTCCAGTCTCATATCGTTTATTAATAAATTAGAAAAATGAACGCCCGTATTTTGGAGATCTAAAAATTGGTAGCATCTAGAATCTTAAACTTCATTTTTCAAACATAATAATAATTTTACCCTATGAAGGCTCTTTTATGTGAACTAAATTTAAAAATAATACAACTTGTGTGTGTATTTAAACTCCTTTACAAACCTTCAACAGCTCAGTTGAGACAGAATTTCTGGACTAAAGGGAGGAACTAGCAGACCTTTTTCTCTAGTTTTTCCTGAATTAGCTCCAGACAATATAGTTATTTTCCATTCTCAGATGTGTGTGAGGGTAGGAAGTACTTAAGTTATCGCAGCATTTAATAATTCTGGTCCATTAAATTTTCATTAATTCTTATTTATGTTTCTGAGTTAATGTTCCATATTTGGTTGATTCCGGTGTTCAGTTAGGATAACAGATGTTGCTTCATTAATTAAAGCACATTTCTCATCTTTGTGCTTTTCCTGCTCCCCGCTTCAGTTCCCAGCGTTTTCTTAGATTGCAAAATGCTGCCTTTAATTTTGCTAAAAATGACTTCAGAGCACTGTTAGTTGAAAATATGTTTTTATCACTTGGAATCAGTAGATGTATATTAACAGATAATAAGGAATGTGATTGCATAATCAGTGACTTCTTTTGTATATCACAGAGTACTTTCTTATTAAGCTATAATTATATTTGCATGATTTTTAGTGTAAACCTCTGTAATTTTAATAGTTTGGGAGTTTTTCTTTTTTCCTTTTTTTGAGAGAAAGAGGAAGGAGTAAGGTGGGAGGGAGGGGAGAAGACAGGAGAGGAAGAAGCATCTTTTATTGATTTCATTGTTCATTTTGTTTTTTTACCCGGGCCCTGGCTCTTGAACCCCAAGTCCTTGGGCTGTCTGTGGGCCACACACCAGTGTCTCTGCTGCCTGAGCAGTTTTAATTTTGTGTGCAAGTATGTGTAATAAAAGAGTTTTTAAGAATAGCTTTTATATTATTTTGTTAAAATATAACATTTTTTTTCCCTAACAGTCTCCGTATCTGTGAGTTCCAGTGACACTTATTTTTAAGCCTCTATTTTTGTGATGACTTGAAATAATAGATGCAGGACCGCATAAAACTGACCAGGCTTTCCTCGAACATTTACGCTATTTTTTCTAATTTATATTTGACACAAAATCTCTTATTGGGTCATACAGAAAGTAATTACTCTTATTTCTAAAATTTTGAAGACTGTATTTACTGTTTCGGTGTAAGAATTTGCATCCCCAAAAGGTAATATTCTCATTCCTGAATATTTTTGAATGACTGATTGATAATACTTTGTTTCATAGCATCGTAAACAAGGATGTGGTATAGTATAATGGGTAAGAGGATAGGCTCTAAAGTGGTAGCTCAGAGACCTAATAATTTACCTCTTAATAAAACTGGGTAAGAATCCCAGAGGGTATGTGACTTACTGTAGAGATACAATGAAATATTTGCAGAATGCTGATATATCCAGTATATCTTACAAATCATTATATGTATATATATCTTGCCATGCCTACTTACCAAGGTTTATAGTGCATTTTAAGAAGTGGAGCCCAGAATTCATCTTTTTGAATAATAATTAACTGTATCCAACAAAGTACTGGTAGTGTTTTGATTTTTTTTTTTAACTTCTGCATGTTGATGGAAATTAGAAGGTATGTCTTTATTTTTTTTGAAACATTTTCCTTCCCAATTTTAAAAGTGTTACTAAATTGCTTGTGAATTGTGTGTGTGTGTGTGTGTATTTCATGTGGTTTCTCACCTCTGTTTATCTTACTGTCATTTCTGTTTAGACACCATATAAAAACAAATTGGAAAATAATCCCACCTCTGAGATAATCTCCATTTTTTTTTTTTTTTGGATGTAGATTTTCTTATTTTAGTAAACATAAGAATATTCTTTTGGAATGTGTTTTCTTAACATACTAGGAAAATTTGCTATGTTGCTTAGAATTCTCTCAAATTAGAGAAAGAAAAAATGGACCAGACATAAGCAGTGTGACCTTTTTCTACATATCTTTCATGGCTGCAAGTGAACCTTGCTTTCATGGCATTATTTCCATGATTAGTCCTTCCTTCGTTCTTTCCTCTGTTTCTTCCTTACTTTTTCCTTCTTTCCTTCCTCCCTCCTTCCCTTCCGTTTTTTACTTAGCTCTGATGAAAGTTCCATGACCGAATTTTAATGTGGTTGATGTCATTATATCGCTCTTATTCTCCCAGTGTCTCTTCCTATTTCCCTATTCCTGATATCTGAAAAAATGTATTTATCAATTGGAAGTATTCATAAATGCTATTACTCAGTTTTTTGGGTTTTTTTTCAGTTTGCTTTGCAAAATGCTTAGCTTTCAGATGTATTGGACCTTTTGAATCTCGTGCTCTTTTCTTATTAGGACCTCGAGGAATCTGAGGATGAAGCTGAGTCTTACCAAGGTAGCTAATGGCTGTCGCCTTGGAAAAATTAAAAACCTTGGCAAAACTGGGGACCACACCATGGACATCCCAGGCTGCCTTCTCTACACGAAGACTGGCTCTGCCCCACACCTGACCCAACACACGCTGCATAATATCCACAGGCTTCCTGCCATGGCTCAGCTGACGCTGTCGTCACTGTAAGTGTGGGGCTCTGTCATTCAGGTGTCCACTGTGCCTGCCTTAACTGTGCCTTCTCTCTATTGCCTGCCTTTTCTGCAGAAAAGAAAGACTTTTTTGCTTAAATGTAGAATACTTGTAGAGTTTTAGAATGAAATCCATAGAGAACTATCAATGTTATGCATCGTTTCACTCTAGTGTGGAAGCCACTGGCCACACTTAAGCGTTGAAGCTACTTCAGTTTTCCTCCAAAACTATGGTCCCCTGCTGCGCTCATTGCCACTGCTCCTGTAGGTGACAGGGCAGCTGCCTGAGCTGAACTTGGAGTCTGGGAGCTGCCTTCATGCACCAGCCTCCCAAGCTTTCATGTCTGCACATGTGGTCATACTAGCTGTTGCTGGTGGTTGCTAGGACCGCTTCATGGAACAGCACTAATGGATTGTTTTGTGTCATGTACATACTGACTTTATTTTTCATTAAAGAACCAATTATGTGATCAAGTAATTGTACAGCATTGTGTTCATAAAAGTGATTTTAGAGGAATTAGAAGACGAAAACTCAGATATACCAGTGCAGTAGATCTTGGCCAGTTTCTGTGTTCCCAGAACCACGAGCAGATTGAAGACCTTTACTCAGACTAGTAAACTTAGCCTGGTGAGTTGGGATTCTTGAATAATGGCGTTCTTTGTTGTTCTAGACTGAAGGTACTGCCCTGTGGCTCGTCTGGGTGAGCAGAGAGGACTTCACTTGTATGCAATATTTGTGATTCATTCTGTTACGTGATTTTTCTCTTTTACAGAGCAGAACATCATGAAGTCTTGGCAGAGTTCAAAGAAGGAGTTGGAAAGTTTATAGGTAAAAATTAAATAGCTTATTGAAGTTCTATTATATTTATAAAATTATTTGATGAATTAGTTTGGAGCTGGGCAGTGCTGTTGACTGATCTTTCATTCGCACATTTTTTCTTTATTCTTTATATAAATATTATTGAGCATCTAAGAAGGAGGGATTAGAAGATGAATAGGAAACAATTGCTCCCTTTGTGGTTAGGGTAAAGATAGGTAATTCTAGTAGTGATAGGGCAGAGTGAATCATGAAGACACAGGGAAGAGCACATACCTCCTGTAGGGTACATGTGAAAGGAGTCAGAATCAAGAACAGATTCTTGAGAGAGAAGATGAAGGGTCACGTTACCTGGGCCAAGGAAGAGGAGTTGGCCAGGTCAGGAGGTGGGATAGTGCTGGTGGTAGACATCCACGCACAAAGGTGAGACCCAGAGGTGAGAAGCTGCAGGGTGCAGACCCAAGAGCTGCAGCTGTCTCGGGTGTGAGTCTAAAACATAAGGCAGAGGATAAACAGCTGGTATGCAGCTCAGTCTTATCTACTAATATTATCTTTTGTTCCAGAAATAGGATTTTATATGCAGATGTATATGTCCTTTTGTTATCGAGAGAGCTTAGCAGTAACAGTTAAAGAACCGTTCTGCTGCAGACCACTTCTTCTGAAGCTTTCCCCCGATATCTAGGACCCAGTGAATGAAAATCCTGTTTCCATTGGTTAAGTCCTCTGCGGCTGAAGGAAACTGTATGATGACAAGGTTGTCACCAGATCTTTGGTTTCAGCAGGGGAGTTTATGCAATAATGTTTTCCTTGATCTGAGACCAATTTTAATAACCAGCTTTAAAGCATATAATTAAGTGAAAATCATTTATGTGAGCTTTCTAAAGATAATTGGAATAATTGAGAGTGTAGAAAATAAGGTAGAAAACTAGAGGGTTTTTTTTTTTTTTTTTTTGCTCGTTTTTTTGGTGGGGGGGTTGTCTTTTTCAGTGAAGTCTTTTATAAAAATGCAGAGTAGCTTGTGAAATTTAAGCACATATGGTTAACTCAACATTCTTCTGGGTTTGTTTTTTTTTTTTAAATGACTTTAATTAAAGAACCAAAAAAACTATCATCTTGCATGAATGAAACTTACTGAAAATGAGATTTGCAGTAACCTTCAGCTTCCCTACAGTTCTGCACTAGGGACCATGACATGGGCCTTTATTATTAATGAGGTCTCCTTTAAGCCAGATACCATCTTTCTAGCTGCTAGATCCCTTGGAGGGTGCCTCGAACGAACATACTTGATTTTCATTTCATCTTTAAAGAAAAACTAGTAGGGTCAGGGTGTCATTCAGCACTTTCATCGTATCTCACATTTTAAGAAGGAGCTTTCCTGTAAAGCAACTTCCTACGTCATTAGAACTGAACCAGTGCATTTAATTCTTCTCTTAGATTAATGGTTTCAAAATCTTTTCATTCCGGTTGACAGGCCTTCTATAGTTCTAAGATCAGGTAGGAGCCATTTACTTATTGGGTTTAGAGTTGCTTTATCCAGCAGCTTTGCGCACGTTGTGCAGCTGCTCCATTCTAACAGGGCCATTACTGAAGTAAGCACTTTCAGGGCTGCTTTTTTATGTTTCTACAGGCATGCCAGAATCACTGTTGTACTGCTCTCTGCACGACCCAGTCAGCCCCTGTCCAGCTGGCTATGTCACAAACAAGGTGTGTTCTCAGAAAGTCCTCCAGAGGCTGGAATCCACTACATGGGAGGCTGGCTCATTCCTGACCCCCTTGTGCCTTCTCTCTCTTTCTATGAGTATGGTGGGGAGGGGGTGGCTTGTCGGGGTAGAATAGGGCAGCCTGAGGATGGGGTTAAAGTCAGGAATGTAGCCTCAGCATTTTCATTGTTGCAGAATTCTTGGGGGTGGAGAAGTGTCAAGTCTATTGCCAAAAAAGAAGTTGCTATGATGGTAGAAAGCAAGTCTTGATGCCAGGCTTTATTTGCAGTTTTAACAACCTCAGGAAGAGTGGGGAAAGTTGCTGATGAGTGTTATCACATGATAACTATATATAGTAGAACCTCAGTATAAAACTGCTTGTTTTCAGAACAGAATTTGAAAGACTGGATCCATAGCCAGAGATTTTAGCTGGTGAAGAACAGTATCAGAAGGGCTGCATAAAAGTTGTCCCCTTTCAATGAAATGGGGAGATGTGACCCCATTGTGTTGTCCTGAAGGACTGCGTTCTGACAAGACTTCTGTATAGATGGCTCTCTCAGCAAATGCAGTTAGGTTTTTGTGGCCACTTTAGTGATGTCAGCAAATGTTCATCTCAAGATAACTATTTCAGTTACTCTTCTGCCTTAAACCTCTTCTTATTTTGGAATTTGAATTTAAAGGAAAGTACTGGACCTCAGTTAACCCCGTTTATGAGAGAGAGAATTCATTTAAAAGATGTTCTTATAGGTTAGGACAAAATATGATTATGGTGAAAATAATAGGATTGAAAAGATTGCATATGGCTTCCCCATCTATGCCCTTGTCTATCTCATGGGGAAGGAGTGATCAAAGGACTGTTCTATAAAGATTCTCATGTCTATGAGACTTATGTCTTTGCACACAGTTCTCTATCTAACTCTACCTAGTAAATGTTTATTGAACATGAATCATCTGTGAGGCCCTGGACATTGCTTTTAGGGCACAAAGATGAACTGGGCTACTCTAGTGAGACAAATAGACAATGCTGTGATAAAGGCTATCATTTATATAAAAGAAATAATTGTAAATTGCTATGATAACTTAGAAGATTGATTATGCCCAGGAAGGTTTGGGACACAGTAAGCAGGTGATCTTTGACCTCTGTCCTGCAGACTGCAGAGTATTTTATCAGGCAGAAGAGTAGGGGAAGGGGATTTCAGCTGAAAGGAACACTGTGATCAGAGACAGAGAAGAACCCAACTCTGGTGTAGTGAGCACAGAGGTGGCATGGGGGAGAGTTGAAGACCGTGCTAGGAACATGTGACAATTCTTGGGGGCTGACTCAGAAGTTCATTTCTGAGGTCATTGGCGGATTCTCTGAGCTACGGGGTCCCTAGAAAATTTGAAATCTAATACAGGAAACAGCTTCTACGCATCACGTCTAGCTTGGAACTGCTTCCATCTCTTCAGTTATAAGGAAGAAACAGATTGGATATTGCTGTGTCACTTGGTTTTACCCTGCTTTTGCTGATCCTAGTTGTCTTGTTCACAGCAGTCTGTGTCGGTGTGGGGTGTTGGAGGACGAGTGGAAATGACGGTTTCCAAGTTCATGGCCATTCAGCAGGCCCTTCAGCCAGACTGGTTCCAGTGCCTGTCAGATGGAGAGGCATCTTGCACGGAAGCCACTTCCATAAAAAGAGCCAGAAAGTCTGTTGACCGATCGCTTCTCTTCCTGGATAAGTGTTTGCGGCTGCAGGAAGAGTCAGAGGTAAGGCCGCCCTGCTCACCACACCTCTCTTTCACTTCCTGCCTCGAGGATGACATCTTTCTGCTCCTCCTGCTTCTCTGCACCTCACTTCCTGTGTGTCTTTGACTCTGCTTTCCTGAAACATGAGGTATTTGTGCTTTCTCAGCTTTCATCGTAGACTCCTTCCAAACCACTCTTCTCCCTGGGCAGATGCCCGTCAGGTTAATTGCTGATGTATTGTAAAATTGGATATAATCACTCTGCTTAGCTTGAGAGTGACATAAACTGGGCCCCTCAAATTCTGAAGTAACCAAAGTCAGTATTTTCTCTCCTCAAGCCAGTCTTCCTTTTGCGCTCCCTCAGTGCTCATGGCTTCCACCAGGTCCCCAGCCCAGACATTTGCCTCTTTCAGTAGTCAGACATCCAGTTTAAAAACAGTTTGTTCTCTCCTCCTTGACTCCATCTCCCTAACTGTGTTGAAGTCTGCCCCCTCCATCTCACTCTCGTTATAGGCCTGATCGTCTCCTTTGTAGACCATTATCTTTAAAATGTTCTCTTTGCCTCTATTCTGGTTTCTTTCCAATTCATCTTCAGCCTTCCTAGCCGAGAGGTCTTTGCAAAGGACCAAAGCGCGTGTGTGGCCCATTACCCTGAAAGAAGTAATGGTTCTCACTTCAGCCCTTCTGCGTCGTGGACGGCCTGCTGTGACCTCACCCCTCCAGCTCAGGGCCGGCGACTGACTGGTGAGGGGCACGCTGACCGGCTCGCTGAGGCATTTGCCTGTTTTCTTTTGCTGTACCCATACGCAGACTTCCTTCTGGGACACGTCGTCTTTTCTTCCCTCCCACCATGTTCCTTCTCCTGCATCCACGTCTAGCTGCTTTCATTCCAGTCCGCATTCGAGGAAACTACTCGACCCTCCCTGGGAGTTCTTTCTTGGTGACCCGTTTGATTTGTCAGGAGCTGTGCAACAGCCCCGATCAAATCGCTCTTTACATTCTTTACATGTGTACCTTTATTAGACTCTGGCCTTCCTAAGCTGATGTGCTGTGTTCATTTTTGTGCCTTCATCCTCTGGCAGAGTTAACACATAACTAGTCTCAGTAAATGCCTGCTGGATGGCGCATGGCTCGGGGGCGATGGCCAGGTGATGCTGTGCCGTTAATAGGAGAGCCTGACAGCAGAGTTAGTGAAGTTGGAGGTGACGCATTCACTAGGAGAGGGCAGAGGAGGTGAGAGGACAGAAGACGGTCATCAGAGGGGACATCTTCAGTCATGATAAGTAACCCCGAGCGATGACCACACCGCACTGTGACAGTGCACTGACTTTGCCGAGCATTGTTATTTCGAGTTTACCAATAAAAATATAGCTTGACTAAGTTGGCACATATGAATTATTAGGGGAAATGTAGTTGTCTTTCTGATAAGACACTCAGTGTCTGCAGTGGCACTTAAGTGGACATGTCACTGTGGTTCTGAATTGTTAGTGTAGCTTTCAAGTAATTGCTTTGTGGCAGTCATTATCCTTGTTGGACACGAGTGTTTGGATGCATAGAAAGGAGGACAGAGTGTGACAGAGCATTATTATTAGGCCACATGAGCCTCAAGTTCCTCTCCTGGGGTGCAAGCAGCTTTACCATTCCCACAGTTTATGTGTGGTTGAATGTTGGGGCCCTCTCTATACCCCATTTGCTTATGCGCTTGTCTCGACATGACTGCTGATAGTGCCCCCTTTCACGCTTAAAGTGTTCCGTTTTAGACAGATTGTGTGATCTTACTTCTTAGACCCATGAAACGGACGTTCCCAGACAGGACCGTGCTGGCCATGTAAAGGGCAGGTGAGCCTGTCTGCTGTGCGTGTCTCGGTGCGTCATCCCTCACCCGTCGCAGGGGTTACAATCCAGAGACCCCACGATCGGTGAAAATCCACGAAGTAGTGGCGTTATCATTTATTTTATTATTTATATATATTTTAAGGCTTTATAAACCCTTCCCACTCTCCTACAAACCCTTCCCACACTGTTATTAATCTTCCCCACACTCGTAAACACTCAAACCTACGATATTTGAACAACATGTAAAATTCTGTGTGGGTGCTCACTAGTGAAGTATGCGTGGACGCAAAATCCCACGATACAGCGAAAATTCTGCCATACAGAATTAGATATATTTTTTTAAAAAATCCGTGATACAGTGAAGCCACAATACGTGAACTGCGATATAGCGAGGGACGGCTGTGCATCTTTTCCTTCTTCTATGATTCTGTCCTCTCTGATGTACCAGGTCCTCTTAATTCTAAATGCCCTTCAAGTTGGGTGGGGGCTCCCCACGCTTCTACAGCTGGCTCTCTTTTCTCCTCCCCATGTCCCCTAGGCCAGGGATGGCAGGTAGGGCCTTCCTCAGGTGCTTGGGCCTGCCCTGGTGCCGAGAAAGCGAGGAGGACGTGTCCCAGGCAGGAGGGGACTGGAGCGTTGTGCCGGTCTCATTCTAACCCGGGCCATCCCGCTCACGTCTAGCACCTCAGGCCCATGTGTTCAGTGACTGAATTCGTCTGTGACAGCTCACCCTCAGTGTGCACCAGGCAGAGTGACCATTTTGGCCCACCCACCACTGTTTTTCTGTGCCTCCCTGTCTTTGCTCTTGTCATCTCCTTGGACTTCAAAATGGGCCAGGCGTCCTCTGGGGCTTTGCCTTCATGGTCCTCGGACAACTACTCAGTCACGTTGTGTCGGCCATCCCTGCTGGTGAGCTTTCAGGTCCTCTCTAGCTTTCATCCACACCAGTAAAGTTGTCTCCAACCGCAGCTTAGTCACGCTCCCCCACATTCATCCTCCACGCGGCAGCCAAGGTCATCCCCCTGGCAGGAGAGTCGGGTTGTGTCCCTCCTCCTTGAACTTAGAAACCAAGTCCCTTCTCAGAGCCTGCTGGGCTTCCCCATCCCTTCCATCAGCCGCCGTTCATTTGGGGTTTTCCTTGCAAACCTCATGTTTCATCGTTACATACACAGAATCGCTACATATATATATTATATATATTATAATTTATATGCAAGCCTACATGTGGCTTGTATTACACGAAGATGATCTTGTGTTCAGAAATTCCTTGTTTTTCATTTAGCAGTTCTTGACAGTTTTTCCTACCAATGCATGTATTACTATATCATTACTTCAGCTTTGACCGTATGGGACGTTTAGGTTATTTCCAGTTTTTCGTTATTCTAGAAAATTTTTGAAAAATTTGATAGCATTCTCTGTTTAAAATGTGCATCATTGTAAATCAATACCTGTGTAACACACCAAGTTCACCACCGTTCCCGTTCTTCCTTCACCTAATTGACTCCTTTTACCTAAATTGCCCACTTCCCTTCCTTCCAGGTAACCACTAATTTGATTTTATAACTAGTCTATTTTTGATTGGTTTACTTGTTTAGTTACTATATGCCACATATGAATGAATCATACAATATTTGTCTTTCTCCTGGCTTATCTCACTAAGCTTAATTTCTTCTAAGTTTATTCATGTTGTGCAAATGGCAGCGTTTCATTTTTTGTGATAGCTGAGTAGCATAGCATTTCATTGTGTGCCTATACACCACTTCTTTATCTTCTAGAAATCTTTATAAATACACTTTGGTGCATGTTGATGAATATATTTGTAGGAGAGATTCTTAGAAGTGGAATTTTGGGATAGAAAGATAAAAGCATTGACATTTTGATAAGTGGTGTCTACTTGCCCTCCCAGGGGTTGAACTAGTTTTATCAGGGTAAATAAGTGGCATGTCTCTAACACTTTTACCTCCACTATGTTGTTTTCTGTCTTTTAAATTTTTTGTCAGTGTAATGGACAAAAATGGTATCTAATGGTTTCCAATGCATTTCCTTACCGGTGAGGTTGGGTTAACTCTTCACGTATCCACAGGCTTCCCCATTGATTTTTCTGAAGTTCATATTCATACCTAATTTCTATGAGGTGGTTATTTCCTTAGAGATTTTGTTAGAGCTTTTTCTGTGGTGTAGATAGTTAACATGTTCCGTCAAAGAGTAAGTTCTTTGCCTTTGTTCACTGTATTTCACTAGAGAAGCTTAAAGTTTTTGTATGCAAATTGTCAACATTTTCCCGTGAGCTTTAGGTGCTTAGGGAGGCCTTCTTTATGCCAGAATTGTACAGATATTCAGTATGTTCTTCTAGTGTTCATCTAACTACATATTTTTTATGTTTAGATCTTAAGGCCATGTGGAATTCATTTATTTATTTTTAACTTTTATTCTGCACATTAAAATAGACTTGTTTGTATAGGTTCCCCAGATGGGCAGTTTCCCCATTTCTCAGATATATGTCGGCCTACACTGCCCTCTACCACATCACTAAGTGTCCTTCACCACTGTCTAGTGGGCTCTGCCACCCCTCCTGCCCCCGTCCCATTCCCTACTGGTATTCTGGGTTTTGTTGCATGTGTCCAAGAGTTGGTTTTGTTTCATTTGTTCCTTTGTTTTGATTATTCACGTTCCACCTATGAGTGAGGTCATCTGGTCTCTCTCTGTCTTGTTTTGACTTATTTCACTTAGTACAATTCCCTCTAGATCTACCCATCTTGATTAAAATGACAGGATTCCATCTCTTCTAGGAGCTGTGTAGTATTCCATTGTGTCTATGTACCACATCTTCTTGATCCATTCATCTGACCTTGGACACTGAATTTCCAGTTCTTAGCTGTTAGGACTGCAGTAAACATGGGATGCACACATTGCTGTGGATGGTGTTTTTGCATCTTTCGGGCAGATGCCCAGAAGTGGGATGGCGGGATCATGTGGGATTTCCATCTTCCACTTTTTGAGGACTCTCCACACTGTTTTCCACAGGGCCTGCACCAATTTGTACTCACTAGCAGTGTAAAAGTGTTCCCTTTTCTCCACATCCTCGCCAGCATTTGTTGTTTGCAGACTTTTGGACAATAGCCAGTCTTTCAGGTGTAAAGTTGTTTTGATTTGCATTCCCCTGATAACCCCTGAGAAGGGACGTCTTTTCATGTGCCGGTTAGCCATCTGTATATCTGCTTCAAAAAAGGTCTCTCCAGTTCCTCTTTTTGATAACATTGCCTGTTCTTCTGTTACTGAGTTTTATGAGTTCTTTATATATTTTAGATAGTCAGCCCTTGTCAGAGCATATTTTTGAGCATGGTATGCAGTAGTGGTTTTTATTTTATTTTTTCTAAATGGCTAGTCAGTTGTCCTAACCAGACTGCTTTGAAGTCCCTAAAGTTATTTCTAACTTAGGAGACAGGGATGGAACCTAGAGCAGGCATGGGTACTCACTTAGACAACTTGCAGCCATCTCTTCTGTCCTTTCCCTCCTAGGCCTGCTCAGTGCACATTTCATTTAAGCTCAAGCGTGGCTTCAAAGTTGAGGGCCTCCTTTTCTCCTCGGTTTGTGCTCACCTCTGTGAGTGGCCTTCAGCTTTCTTCTGTGGAGCCCTCGAGGTTCTCAGGAGGGGAGAACACCCACCCCACAGACTTCAGCCACAGCAGCTCCCAAGAGCTGTTCTGTCCATCGTGTGTCCACGTAAGGTTCGCTTGCACCCAAGTCTGCTTTTGGAAACTGAAAAATGGTCCTTTCTTACCACAGGTCCTTCAGAAAAGTACCATCATTGGCGTGATTGAAGGTGGAGACGTGATGGAAGAGAGGCTGAGGTCAGCACGTGAGACAGCCAAGCGGCCCGTAGGTGGCTTCCTTCTGGATGGCTTTCAAGGGGATCCAGCCACCCTGGAGACCAGACTGTACTTGCTGTCATCGGTCACTGCGGAGCTGCCAGAGGACAAACCAAGGCCAGTGGCTCAGTTAGGGTGCAGCCCAGCTTCACGGGTGAAGAGCTGCAATGCGGGGCTGTGTGCTGTGCCGTGTCTGCCTGGGCGTGTCTTTTAGGCTTTGGATCGTGTCCTTTCTGGGCTGAGTCTGTGAAGGTGGACTAGAGGGGGACTGTGCCTCGTGGCTCGCCTGACCCTGATTTCAGAATGTGGACCAGAGAATGATTGCCATGAGCTTAGTTTATTGGATCCTCGTTGTAAGTGAGGGTAAGGGTTTATTTCCCCTTAACCTCGTGCTGATACGAATCTGCTTCATTATTCATGATAGCATGGTGTCTGGGCTTCAGTCTGAAGTCCTGAGCCCCTCTGGCCTTGGTGGAGGCAGGCGGAGGGCAGGTGTGGAGATCCCATCGAATGAAGATGGGCTCTCCCGATGAGGCCTTTGAGGAGCTCGTAGGTTTGAGATGGGTAGTAAGTGAAGCCAGTTTTTGAAATCAGTGACTCCGGCAACACTGTTGAGGTGGTTCTGTCCAGAGATCATAGGATTCACTGTCTACTTACTGGTGAGAAGAGTTGATGCCTTATTAGATTATCCCCCAATTTTTTACAGAACAAGTTCAGGTAGGAATGAAGGTGAGCAGGCAGGAAGGGAGAGAAGGAGGAAGCATCTTCCATTGACCTTTTTTTCATTTTAGTCGTTCAGCTTGGCTGTTCCCCTAGCCCCAGGACAGGAGCCCTGGTCCCTGGGATGTATGTTAACTGATCCAGCTGGAGGCAGCAAATCAAACTGCCACTCCATCACCTGGGGTGCACCTTAATGTTTTCTTATGAAAAGACTGTGGTCATTTTCTGCCTTCGGGAGCGAGTGGTCGTGTACTCTTGCAGATACGTGGTGATGTTTGAAGAAGGGGTGCCTCTTGTACGCTTAGGGCTGCTGAAGAATCTATACTGTATGTAATGTTACCGCTTTTCAGAGATGCTGGTATAACTTGTAGTAGTGTGTGGAGCTTGTGAATCCTGTATATAAGATTTTGACACGTGTATGTGCTGTATACACACGAGTCAGAAGGAGCTGTCTCCGTCCCCTAGCCAGCACCCCACCCCAGTTATAACCCGCTCCCCTTGTGTTTCTTGCTCCCCCTCCCGGATTTACTTCATCCTGGTGCAGGTGATCACGCAACGCTGCTGTTTCTCCTCATTTTCTGCATTTCTTGGAGTTAAGTGCTCACAGATGTTTGTTTGAAAGCCAGGATTATTTTCTTTCTCTAAGTGTGTAGAACTGCCAGCTTTACTTGGAGAGGAGTTCTAAAACCTTACATTACTTAAAGGAAACTGGAGTCAGAAAAAACGGCCTCTGTTTGAGAGCTCTGGTTGTTTAATATTGCTTCAGCCTTTTCTTCGGACTTTCAGAAAATCAGGGAGCCTACATGCTTCTCTCTCCCTGTTCATAAGACGCTGTGCTCTTTCTAGTTCTACAACAGGAAGGGAAAAAAACAAAAATCAGCAGCTGCTAGCCCTGGCCTAGTACATTTCCCTGTCTTGTCTTAGTGACAAACCTGCCTATGTATTATTCATACTCTCAGAGTGCCCTACCCATTACCTCTGAAAGTACCATTTCATTCCACTTTTTATTAATAGAGAAAATAGAAAAAGGCATAAAAAACCCAACAGATTTTTAGATCTTGTGGCAGAGTTGAAATTCTGAGAATGAGAGTTGCTTTGTAATGAACCTGTGAAGAATGCAGTAGATAAAAATGTTGCTCTTGAGCCAATTATGGCAAAGAATGATTGCCAAAGTACAGTTAAAACTGTTTGAGGGGGAACCAAAGACTAAAGCAACACAGCTTGGCACTCTTAAGAAATCTATACTTTGGATAGATAAATTGAAAGTTCTAAGACAAAAGAGGTTGTAGATGTAGGAGGGATGAGAGGAAAAAGGAAACTAACCTTATTGAGCTTCTGTTTAGGGCTAAAAACTACACTACATCACTACATGCTCTTGAGAATATGTAATTAATTTTCCTACAATTCTGTGAGGTATGTTTTACTGCCTTGTTTTTAAAAGGAAAGGCAGGCAGGAAGAGAGAGGCAGAAGTTTTTTTTATTCTTTGCATTTGTTCTTCCCCCTTCTGGGTTCTTGCGATGTATGTGGACTGTGGTCCTTCAGAGGCAGCTGACCCAACCATTACCCCACCAGGACACGCCTGCTGTTTTTTTTTGTTTTTGTTTTTAATTGAAACTCCAAGGGGTAAGAAACCTTTCCAAAGTAACAGAACAAGTCAGTAAAGGGCAGGGCTCAGATTCAAGCCCAGGTGTCTCTGCCTCCAAAGCCCTATCTGTGGTCTTCCAACCACGCCTCATTATCTGCCTGTCACCGCTGCCATGATTTTGGTGGTCTCTGTGATTATAACTGTCCGTGTCCTCTGGAAAGAGTGTTTCATTCCTGGCATTAACCTCACAGCACTGTTCTTTTCTACCATTTTCACAGGCTCATCTGTGGCATTGGCCGCCCAGAGGAGGTGCTTGAGTGTATTGAGAGAGGAGTGGACTTATTTGAGAGTTTTTTCCCTTATCAAGTGACGGAGCGGGGCTGTGCCCTGACTTTCAGCTTTGATTACCAGCCGAATCCTGAGGAGACACGTAGGTTGTTTGAAGTTAATTGCTGTGTTATCCTTAAGTTTCTTCTATTTCCTGTTAATTTTTGGCTGGAGTCACAAGCCAGAAATGTGTGCATGCTCTAAAGCCAGCCTTTTATAAAACCATCTCTGTTTCCTATCTGTACCCTGTGGAATGTTGACCCCCACAGCTGGGGACTGAACGCCGTGCGTGCAGCTCATCCGTGTCAGGAGTGTGTTCGTAGTGAGCAGGACGACCAAGAAAAACAAAACTTCTATTAACCTGAATAAAGAACACTCAAAGTGAGAGTGATGCAAATCTAAGAAAAGAAGCCTTTGAACTGCTTGGTAAAAGTTAATTCGCTTTTTCACAAAAGAGTTCTTGTCCGCTTTTTGCAAGCCTCACACTATTAAAATACAGGGAGTCTCACCCCCTCTGATCCTTGTGTTACTTTGGCTTCTTCGGGGTTTTTTGCACACTGAGATGTGAAAGCTGCTTTCTTCTCCTCCTTTGGCTTTGAAGCGCTGCCATTTTCTTTTATTGTTGACTAATTCAGAAGTCAACAAAATCAGCTTTGGAGGCTGACATTTTATTGGCAGTAGGAAAGAAATTGGGACACAGATTGTGGGCTGGGGCCCCTTGAAGCTTCTACTCAGTTTTTCAGAACTATATGGTATGCCCACTCTTCCTTGAAAAGTGGGGCCTGAGACTTCTGTTAAAGGTTTATTTTATTCCCCACAAGTGATTAAAATTTCATTTAGAGGATGTTAGACTTCTATAAAGCAACTTTGCCATTACTACAAATCAGATTACTTCTGGCAAGAAAATAAATCAGGTGAATCAAGTTCTTATATATATATCATTCTTTAGACCAGAGCATAAAATGTGTGTCTTGGTGGACCATAAACACGTATACGTATTCACGGCTTCATTGGCAGCTGATTGCTGGAACTGTGTCCCTGAGAACCATGAATCTAAACAGCTCTAAAAGAACCTGATGTTGAATTCTCTGGAATGGGCAAGTTCCTTCCATGTTTCTACATGATTAGGAAAACCAAAATAGTTTGAACATTTTTATTAAAATATTATTAAATTATTTCATTACTTGTTTGTATGTCTAGTAAATTAAAGGCCTTTTTGTTTCAAAGCAAAAATTCCAAAGGATAAAGTTGTCTAATTTAGACAGCGATTCCTCCTGGTTAGGAACAAGGATTTTCCCAAAAGTTGGGACTTCATTATGGTTTCCCGCATCAGCTGCAAGTTCATGGCAGCACAATTCTAGCAGCCTTCCTAGATCCTTTCCCCTTGAGCCTGCCCTGAGATTGCTGCTGCTCCCTCCCAGAAGCACTTCTTCCCTCCTTGCCCTGTTGAAGACTGCCAGTTCTTTGCGAATCAACCAATGCTTCTCTTGCAACTCCACAAATGTTCTTTGTTAAAGCACAGTTCAAGGGAGCAAGTCCCCACTTACTTCTGACTATCTGGGTTCGCTGGAAGGCCAGTGTCTCCATGGAGAACATATATTTGAAAACCATAGTCTCCTTTAATCTGTGTGGAACATAGGCAGTTATAAAGCTCAGTTTTGTTTGTATGCACATTATGATGACACATAACTTTCAACATATACGTTCCCCCCACTCCCTCTTTCATAGACACACATTGTTTTTAAATCATTCCTCGACAGTAAGATTATGTGATAAGTGTGTGTGTATGTGTGAGATTGTAATTTGTTTAGCCATTGTTGAATCTCCAAGTTTTGATCTCTAGTAACTAGCTCAGAAATCATCTCAGTATATGTTGCTCTTTTTCTTTTCTTGTATCATTTCCTGAGGATCAATTCTCAGGTGTGGAATATGGGGTCAAAGGGCATGAAATAGTAATTAAATGCTTTCCAGTGGCTACTCTTTCTGATCTTCATTTAAGAATTGTTGGTTTATCCTTCAGTATTACAACAAAATGGGACACCGGAGGAAATAAAACACATGGATCAGACAAAGAAAGTGAAAATGACTGACCACAACCAAGAAATGACATCATTTGAAATTAATCTGAAGGAAAAAAAGTAAGGAAATTTTTAAAATTAGATTTTGATTTCTGACTTTCAGATTTCAGTCTTTTAAAAAAACGTTTATGTAAACTGTTCTTTTTAGTTTATAACTTCCCAAAATATTTATAATTGGATATTATTTGGGTCTTCTCAAATTCATTTCCAGAGAAGTACTGTTGTTGTTTTTTTCCTACAGATGGATTTGTGTATTTTATCTTGTCAGAAAGTCAATGCTGGCTAGCTATTGTTTGAGAAAAACTGTCAGAATGATTAGAGTATGTTCATTGTTTGGTATATTTCATTCCTTCTGATGACGTTTGATAATGACAGAGCAAAATAAGAATTTCAAGACAAAACACAAGAGGGTTTAAAAAATGTCAAGCAACTTTAAGTCATCTTGGTTTTAAACAGATCATAAATCATCAATAAAATATTTGCCTCAATGAAGAATGAGCTAAGATAGCCTATAAATTTGTGTTTAGCCCAAAGTGGTAATGCTCAGTGATCCGGTGAGTCTCTCACTTCAGTGCTGGGATATTTTTGTTCTTGTGTAAAGATTATTTATGTCTGTCTGCTAGTAGTATAAACTGAAAATGTTGTGAAAGAATATGAAAATACTAGTTTTCATCTGTGTGTCAGAGGGAGTTCTTGATTGTGGATCTGAAATGGTGAGGTTTATAACATTTAGCTGAGATGATTCGTTTGTTTTTAAAATGCTAGAGTAACAAGAGGTTACTACTAAAATTCCCTTTACATTCTAGGTTTAACTGGAAAATATTGTTTTATTTTTTAATAGTTTAGTGCAGACTTACAGCAACAGAAGATAGACACCAATAAAAACATGTACTTTGCATGTAGGACAATTCAGATAAAAAAAACCTAGTGAATGGATACAATCTACCATAATAAAATGTGCTGTGTGCTACAGACACCATTTAATTGCCATCGGTATGACTTTTACTTGTTTTACAACAAAGCCTGAGCAAGGGACGGTCCCCGGAGGGGCTTGGTTGGATAGTGGCGAGGAGCAGCTAGACCATGGATGGTTGGTGTGGGGTGGTCGATACATCTGTCAAGGATGAACTATACTCCTGAAGCTCACAAAATATTGTAAGTCAATGGTACCTCAGTTTCAAAAACAAAAAATATCCAAATGCTGGATTGTCCAGAAAAATCTTAACAGGTTTATTTCTGAATGTTATAACGTTGAACTGTGGAAGCGTGTTCACTGAAACATTTTGACTTACGTTAATACTTCATGTCCTCACATTTATATTAAAACTTCACATACAAATGAAAATAGACAACGACCCAAACCTGACCCTGTCCCCTATTTTCCATTTGCAGCCATATACTTATTGGGCAGGGGTCATCATCTAACATTCAGAACTATCAATAAAAGAAGAAGAAAAAAAATTCTTTTTGAGACTGAATGTTCCCCATCATAGCAGAATCTTTTTTTTTTTTTTAATTGGAAAGGTACAGGTAGGACTGAAGGCAAGTAGGCAGGCAGGAGGAGAGAGGAGACAGTCCTTTATTTTCAGTTGTACATCTTGACTGTTCTCCTTGGCTCAGGATGTGAACCCAGGTCCTTGGGATGTATGTGGACTGCGCTTCAGCCAGAGGCAGTTGCCAAACCACTCTCCACCAGGGCGGGCGCGCATCGTGGTTTCTTCAGCATGCTCTCCGCGTATGCCTTGTGTTAGCTGCATGTGTTCTGGCTTGATTTCACATTTGTCACGGAGAGGACACAGGCTGGTGTGTTTAAGAAGGCCAACCCTGTAGGCCTCATGTGCCTCCTGGAAAGCACCAAAGCTGTGCTCTGGATGCGCACACCTGTTTGAAGTCCTGAGCGGGTTCTCGCACCAGATGCCAGAAGGGAAGTTTTTGAATCAGAAGTTCAGCAGTGCTGCATGGCTTTGCCCATCCAGGAGAGGGTGCGCTCTTCAAGTCACTGCGTAACCAGTCACTTGTACTATGGTCTTGTGGCCTGAAGTTAATGGCACCCACTCAGGAGTCGCATTGCTACCAGAGGTTGACGTGTGGGCTGTCTGCTGTACAGGCTGTGTACCACGAGCTTCTCCGTACTCAGCTCCTTCTGCTTCAGCTCGAGCCCAGGAGCGAGAGGCAGTGATGGTGTCATTACTGTCGTGACGTTTGAGAATGCAGTTGTATCGCGTTCTTATTGTCATTACTGATGTGGCGTTTGAGAGACTTGGAGGTCAGCTCCTAGCACTGCTCGTGACTGTGTGGCTTGAGCCAGTCACTTAACCTCTTTGAATTAGTGAAAGGTGACATGAGCGCCCCGCGTGCTTTTTACTGTATTAACTCATTTAATTCTTGCAGCAGCTCAGTGAGGTGGGCTCGATTATTTTCCTATCATCATTACAGATGAGAAAACAGAGGCACAGGGGTTAAGAGATTCGTCCAGTAACTTAAAGAACCATAATCAAACCAAGGCCTGGTGGCCCAGCACCCGCCTGAACCTCGTTAGTCTTGTCAGTAAAGTGTCAGCAGAAGTGCCTCTCGCAGGGTGGCCGCAGGTGCTAAATGAGGCTGTATGTAAAAATGCTTTTTAAACTTCAGAAAGCCACACAAGCAGAAGCTTGCATCTTGTCTTCTGATGCTAGTTCTGGTGGTGATGGGGACAGAAGTGTCGGTCACCAAAGCAGCACTTTAGAACCTTATTGTCCTTACAGTGTGACACAGCGTTCAGCGTGAAGGTTGGGACCGTGCGATTCCTTTGTGACCCTCAGTCAGAGGAAGACCCCGTGTCTCCTCACGCACTGTGCTCTGTGTCAGCCTGTGACCGCAGTGCCCTCGTAGGGAGCCCCACCGGCACCCTGGACGCGGGGCGACATGCCCCGCTGTTGTCGACGTGGCCCCTGCAGGGTAGCGGGGGGTGGGTTGCTGTGTCCCTGACACTCTGGAATGCCATGTGGCTTCCCTTCTCAGGTACCAGGAAGACTTTGGCCCGCTGGTGAGTGGCTGTGCCTGCTACTGCTGCAAGCATCACGGTCGTGCGTATGTCCACCATCTGCTGGTGACCAACGAGCTGTTGGCTGGGGTCCTGCTCATGATCCACAACTTTGAACACTACTTTGGATTTTTCCACTCCATCCGGGAAGCCCTGAAAAGTGACAGACTGGGGCAGTTGAAAGAGCTCATCCGCAGGCAAGCGCCCTGAGACGTGGCAGAGACGACTCTGACTCTTCACAGGCCGCCGGTGCCACCACGGCCACGGGGGAAGAGGACAAGGAGTGACCTCAGCTTGAATCATTTGTGCCGAGAGTAAAGTGTGCTCCAGAAGGAGCGACGGTACCAAACTGTGCACTTGAGGCTGAAGAGGTTTCTTCTAAAGACTCACGTGACCTGGGTGAGTCAGGAAGAATGAATCATGGCCTTCAGTACGCCCACGCCACTCCTTTTGTCCATAGAAATTTCTTTAGTCAAGGACAAGAGCTCTAGATGTGAAGGGACAGCCTTGAGGTGGAGGTGAAGAGATTCTGAGGGGTCACTGACTTGGAACTTAAAGGGAGATGACTGGTCATGGTTTCTGAGGACTCATGCCTGTTGACTGGAGAAGGACTCTCGCGGATTCGAGAGTTTTCTTTATTTTAATCCTTGTATTCTCAGGGCCCTCTTGGACACTTCTGCCTCCCTAGCTGTCCTGGCAATGCCATCGATCCAAAGTGACACTTGTGACTTAACCAGACTTGCGTCTCTGTGGAAGATGAGCCTCACACATGGCCGCTATGATTCGTGAGCCCAGGCCCTCCTGTATGTGGCCGCACCTGGTTGGTCTGTTGGGGACTCCTCTCCCTAGAGTCAGTGCAATTCGCTATGAGAAACCAAAAGCTTGTCTCACTCCTTTCTTCTGCTGTAAAGATCCAGTGCGATCTGCTCTCAGGCTCATTGGCAGTCTAACCCCACGGAACTGTGGCCCCATTACCTGGGGAGATCAATACCTGGTGTTCACTGGGAGGGACCCCTGGCCTGGCAGTTCGAGGGCCAGCTTTCAGTTCTCAGCTGTGACCGATGCCTGGTTCAGCTCGCTGACCCTCTCTGTGCCTGCTTCCCCCTGCAGACCTGGGGAAGGCAGAATGGAGAGCACTAAATGAACTTCTGCCATCTGTTGAGCTCTCCTGTGTCGGGACAGACGTTTCCGGTGAGAGTCCTAGCCTTTCCTGCTGTCCTTGTTTATTGATCCCTCCTGACTGAGGAGACAGGCCGCAGCACCAGGCGTCAGGCAACAGCGGAGGCATTTGAAAGCCTGGAAGAGGCTTGCCTTACAGATATGATGTGGTTGGCGTCGGCCGGGAAGACCCTCTAGGATCGTCTTTGATTCTCTTCGTTTTTTCCTGCTCTCGTCAAAGCAGTGACATTCGCATGGATGGGGTGATAGGTGATTTTCCCTTCCTCTGTGATTTTTGATGTTTGTCGGATTTTCTATGAGAAGACACACACACATGTACACGCAGATTTTGTAAAAACAATAAAAAGATGCCTTTATTTAGTCTGTAGTAATATGAGAAATGTGAGTTTTACGTTGTTCTCTATTTTATGGTTTGCTCATTTTAGTAGGCATTACTGCATATCGTTTTTTGGTTTTTGGTTTTTTTTAAGGAAAGGTACAGGCAGGAGTGAAGGTGAGTAGGCAAACAGGAAAGAAGAGAGAAGAGGAGGAAGAGCTTTATTTATTTGTTTTTCATTTAGTTCACATTTGTTGTTCACCGTGGCCCTGGGTCTTGAACCCTGGACCTTGGGATGTGTGTGGGGCTGCTCTGAGGTGTGCTAGACCGCTAAGCCACCAGGGCGCACCCTGTCTGTTGTTTTTAATTATTATGTGGTTACAGTATTGTTATGTGCTGAGCGTCCATCTACATGGCTTTCTTTTAAATTAGTGCTTCAGAACATCCATGAATTTTGGATTTCATAGGCGTTCCTGTAGCCTCCTCCAGAAACAGCAAGGGTTAATTAGGGAAGGCAGATTCTGTTCTCAAGCATCTCATCGTTTTAAAACACAGTGGATTCCATTTGTTCCTATGTTTATAGTCCTATTTAATGCCAAATCCATTGTTAGAGGAATATTAATAAATAATCCCAGAATACTTGTAAAATGTATGAATTTTTATTTATGTTCAAAATGCTGAAAATTCTCCCTGACATTGTCTATTTTTCTGGGTCTTTTTCTTATTAGCACCTATGAAAAAACATTCCTTTCCTTTCCTGTAAATCTATTAAAGTCAATAGCCAATAAACATTTTTAATTAAAAAAAATACTGTCTTGCTTCCTGTAAATAGCAATGAGTCTGTTAAACAAAATATTAAATTTCCATGGTACCAGACACGTTCAAGAGATTTCTCATTGGAAATGTTTCTTCTACATTTATTCCATCTGTAGTCATTGTTTTAAGAGCTCTCACGCTAAATGCAGAATCTAAGAAGAAGATGTTATTTGGTGATGCACTTATCTGTTTAAATTCTGTAATCAGGGGAACTTAAGGCTATTTAGGCATATAATAAAAATAATAGTAACCAGACCTAGGGAGCATTTTTAATGTCAGGCACCTCAGTAAATACTTCGCATACCTCTCACTGACGCCGAGTGCGTGACTGTGAGGTGTGGAGATGATTCCGTTAGGAGCTGAGCTTCAGGAAGGTCGGTTAGTCCATATTTGGGTTAGACTTTAGCTCTCTCTGACTGAAACTCAGCAGTTCACCACTGCCCTCAGGAGCTTCTTGTGACTTGTCCTGGGTTGAAGGGACTCAGATGCCAGGACTGAATTGAGGGACCCTAATAAATAAGGTCCTACGAGAACTTTCCTGCAGCTCAAGCGTGGCTCCCACTCTGGTCATGGCAAGAACTGGCTATGTAGCCGGGGGGATCGAACTGGAGCCTCGGGATCTATAGGTGCTCGACATTGCTACTCCATGTCCCCAACCAGAACCTTTCCCATCCCCAGTTTGGGGACTTAGTCATACTCCAAATGGTGCCAAGCAGATTTGAGTCTGTGATCTAGTTCAAGTGGACTTGGCTAATCAAGAAAGTCTGAGGTTTTCTGTGCAGAGCAATATATTTTTATTCTCTGGGAATAAAGGGAAAAGATTCTTAACATTTCTTAAAAGGTACCCTGTGGATCAACAGTTAGGCCCGTCGCCGCCAAGGGAGCAACCCACGTACCCGTCTCTGAGTCCGGGCCCGGCAGAAACCAGAAGTGTGAATAGCTAAATAAAAATAATAAAAAGAAAATGCTACTTCCTCTGCTATCTTCCTGCCTGCTTGTCTGCTTGCCTTCATTCCTGCCTGTGCCTTTCCTTTAACAAAAGGAAAAAACATGGCCCACCCCGATTGAGTGAGGTTTGGGTTAATCACCTCTGGAGGAGCAAGCCGCTTACCCCTGTCTTTGAGTCCTGGGGCCGGGCGGAAACAACCATTGTGAACAACTAAAAAATAAAGCCCTTCCTCCTCTCTCTCTGCCTGCCTGCCTACTCACTGTCACTCCTGCCTGCACCTTTCTTTAAAAAAATAAGTCTTAAAACCAAATACTTGAGTAATTAAAAGCATTTTAATAAAAGTTTCAAACAAAGGCCATCAAAAGGTCAAGATTAGGGAGCATCAGCAACTTTTTTCCCCTGTAGAGGCAGCTTGCAGCTCACTGAGAAACCATAGAGTTAAATGGTGATCGTGTGCCTTCCTGATTAAGAACAGGCTGCTCTCTGCAGTTTGATTAGTCTTGCTTGTAGCTACGGGATTACAGCTTATTAAAACTGACAGTGCTGTGTAGGGCAGGGAGCCAGGAAGGTCAGAATTCCCTGCAGAGCCAGCCACCAGCAAGCCTCTGCCTTTACCTGAAGGTTGGATGTAATTGACATTCATTTTAATATCTTTTCAAGTTTTGCGTCTCTTCCTCATTTTATACCTTTTCTCTCCCTTCTTCCTCATGAGATTCCCACACCACAGTGGGCACAGAAAAAAAAGGAAGCAAGTCCAGTGTAATCAGTGTGGATTAGAATAACCAGACATCCTCACTGTCTATAATAGTCCTGATTTCTGCCTCTGTCCAGGAGTAATAACAGCTCTTTTCACTCTTAAAAGTACCCTTGTTAGGACAAGTTCTTTGTTCTTCTAAGGTGAGTGGTATAGACAGGTGATCCATTGCTGCTGTCGGTTCAGTCTGCTAAAGA
Organism: Solenodon paradoxus; assembly: GCA_004363575.1. Classification (NCBI taxonomy): domain Eukaryota; kingdom Metazoa; phylum Chordata; class Mammalia; order Eulipotyphla; family Solenodontidae; genus Solenodon; species Solenodon paradoxus. The sequence goes on from RJWH01000912.1 coordinate 228,674, forward strand.
AGGAAAAATTGTGGATTTCTTGACACTTTGGTGGCTCAGAGGTTAAACCTGTGCCTGGGGAGCAGTCCACATACAGCCCAGGGACCCGGGTTTCCGCCCCAGGACCTGAGGGAATAACAAGATAATACTTCCTCCTCCCTGCCTCTTTAAAAACCAAAATCCTGAATTTCCAGGTGAACTCTTGACAATTTATAATGTTCCATCATTTTTTTTAAAGGAGGAAGAAGCATCTTTAAAAATGTTAATTTAGTTGTTCACACTGGTTGGGTCCCCTCCACGTCCTCACTCAGGACTTGAACCCAGGGGTATGTGACTTGGGCACCTTTGTAGGTGATTGACCTAAAAGTTGGTCCACCAGGGTGCGCCAAATTGCTGTATCAATTTTTTTTTTTTTTTTTTTAATTTCAAAACCTAAATGTGCTTACCTGGCAACCTTTAATTTAGGATCTGGAAGAAAGACCAGTCTCTAGAGTTTCAAAATTTCTCAAAGACCAATCGAAATAGACGGAGAAAGCACCTATGGTTTTAGCTCCTGCAGCTGATGACATTCTCACGCTAAGAAATCTCATGTTGTCCCAACTCCAAAGCGTGAACTCCAGAACCATTCTAACGCTGCCCAAAGGGAAGCCATTTTGCTCAACCTGTTTTACGGATGTGAACTGTGAAGCTTGGAGAAGCAAGACTAACCACTCATGTCTTTTCTCTTAGGGAGTCGAAGTAGAGGGTTTCTTTCCAATGACCACTCTGGTACATCTGACCCTGTTTTCTGCTGGGTCTGTGCCCTTCTTCAGGGTCAACGTGATTCCCCCATACTTACTCTCAGTGAACCTTTCTGACCTCACAAAATCTGTTGTGCAAGGACGTAAGGGCCCTTTCTGGCCCTTCCAGCATAATTAGCAATAGTCCCCGCCGACCTAGGGAGAGCTCAGCTACTGTTTGTCAAGCGAACAAATCTCAGCGTAGCTGAGGCATCCTCTCCTGAGTTTAGCTATCCGAGTGCTGGTTAGAAGTGACTTGCACCGCAGTCCGTGGTAGGATGCTGACTGTCTTGTCAGTGGTGGTTTTTACCTCACTTTCTTCCAGGCAAGCTTCTAGTGACCTGACATTGTCCCCCCTTCTTTGGCTTGGTTCGTTTTCTACTATTATCATCTTCTAGCGGCTGGCCTCAAAGCAATTTCCCCTGCTCTGACAAGAGCAACTCAGAGCGAACATTTCTTTTGTTCTCGTTCATCAAAATCCACTTTGAGACCAGACCGAAGTTGCCAAGGAGTTCAAACACGCTGTGCTCCCAACACTAGACAGGGATTAGCACATCTCCTCTCCCTAATGTGCGCCTCTTCCTGAACTGCTGTCCCCTGCTGTCTGCTCCTTTGTCTGTGAAACACATTTTCTCTTATTATCACCTTGTTCTCTGCCTGTTTCGGAGGTCTTCAGCTTGCCTCTTAACAAAATCAAGATGTTGCTATTAAAGGCCATCTCTTTCTTAACAGCTTGGAGTCACTTCCTTTTATTTGGTCCTTTTTCCTTTCCTCCCGAAACATAATCATCTCTGCTTCAAATAAAACTTTCATAACCATTTGTTAACTACTGCTTTATAGTTGCTATCAGTAAGGCACAAAAGAAAGGAGAAAAAATGAGGGTAGAACCCAAAGGTGAGGGTAAGGAGTACTTCAGTTATTGAGACGGCAGGCATCTATGGGGCTTTTCTTTCATGAAGAAATTGGGTAAGATTAGCCCTCAGGACTGGGTGTTACCAGCTCAGAGATCCAGTAAATTTTTTTTCATTGTTATGGCTGAATGGGAAGATGGTCTCCGCTCTGTGGGTCTCTTTTCCTTCCAAATAGTTTAAATATTCCTTAGAGCTACCCCATGTCATTTAGCTCAGTCATAAATCCTTTCATAGAATCTAATTACACAGCAGACATGAGCCACCTCCCAGGAGCCAACATATTTACCCACATTTTCCATCATTTCCTATTCCCTACTCATTTTATTTGGGTTAATACACATCTATAACATTTCCATCACAATTCCATTTACTGTTCCTCATAATGCCAGCTAAAGGAAGAAAAAGCAAGGTTGCAGATATACCCAATTCTCCACATCGTTATTATATATCAGAAGCGAGTGATAGTATGTAGTTCCAATTCTTTTTTTACCCTCTATCTGATTCTGGTTTGACTTTCCTATTTCATGTTGATTTAGTAGAAAAGTCACTTCCAGCCACGTTGAAAAAGTCAGTTCAGCTTTACTTTTCCACGTGAATGTTCGTTCTTACCACAAATCCAACATGTCCGACACCATACTTCCTCCATCTTTCTTCTTACATCTAGCTCTCTACTTCCACCTACTTGCCTCCGTCCATAGTCCCTGTCGCTAGTCAATCCAGATGGAAGACATATTCCTTGAATTACTGATAGAATTCATAGAAGGGGTGGGTATCATATTTCAGGGGAGAGATCAACAATACTTGACTGTCTCCGAGGATGTGGTTTAGACATGAGTCATGGCAGATTACCACGCATCTTGCCCTCATCCCCTTCCTGTCTGATCCCACTCTTCACTTCCCCCATTTGTGTTACCATTCTTTGCTACTGGGCTAAACTCATGACTATGACTGTAGTCTTCATTGGGATACTCTAAAAACCTTCAATGGCCCCCACAGTGCCATTCAGAGCAAGACTAAGCTGGCCGCGTGGATTTCTAGACCTGTCATCATATATGCAATGGCCATGGGCTGCCCTGCTTTTTCCTAATGGTCAGGTCTAATCCTCCCATTCTTCAAGGTTCAACCCAAGAGGTACATCTTCCATAACATCTTGATCTTCTAGAATCCTTGGCTCTCAGGATCAGAAGAAGAAGGGCTTCTCTTCTGGCTTCTCTTCATAAAGGCACTGATAAGTGGTGCTCTAGGCATTTGGGTTTCTTAGCTCTGCGAGGGAAGGATAATTCCTCCTGAGTCTCCCTGTCTACACTCCTACTCCTGCTGCAGTTTGCAATGTGTCCACTGAAATGACAAAGGGGGCGTGTGTACTGCTTTTCTGTGTGCCCTCTGTTCTTCTGTCTTTATTGAACATCTCACTTGTCCCGATCTTTACATTATGACTTGCTCCATAAACTCCTAGGCTTTTGCACATTACCTCTTTTCCTGCCCATGGTAACCCTCGCTGTGGAGACCCTCCCATTTTCAGAGGGGAAACTGAGGCTCAGAGAGGTTAAGTGGCAAAGCAGGTGACTCAGATCTCCCCATTTGCTCCCTGTCCTCCTTGCATTGTGTTTTTCTTAGTGCATCTGCTGCCCTACAGAACCAAGCAGAGAGGTAGGAGAAGGCCTTTGCCAAACAAAATTTCCTTGGTGGACACTCCTAATAAGTCAAAAGGACTTGGTGACTGTCTTCTTTTCTCTTTTTCGGTCTCAGAAACCTGCAGCTGTGTTTTAATAAGAGGGCAGAGGAGTTACCCAGAGATGGTAATTTTGTTTTGGTCACAGGTTCATACATTTACATATCAATGAAAAACAAAAAGATATTTAAATTGTAGAAAGGGAGGGACATTAGGTTAGTCTTTCTCCTTGTCAGAAAGAGCCTTCTTTGGAGAGACTGAGAATAATTTTAGAGCTATAAGAAATGTTACAGATGACCTAACCAACCCCCTCATTTTGTGGAGGGGGAGCCTAGGACCAGACCGTGTGACTTAAGTCCCAAGTCCAAGAGGAAATGAGGTCAGGCTCAGACAGGAGTCCAGGTTTCCTTTCTCAGTCACAGCCTTTCTCCCTGCCGCTGTCTTTTATTCTGCCCTTTGGGGGCCTCGAGTACTTTAAAGCAGGTCCACTGACAGTGGATATAGCTTCCGCAGTAGCTGGGTTAATAGTGAGTCTTGAACACAGAGGTCATTCTGTTTGTAGACAGAGTTTTAAGAGACCTCATTTTGACTGTGGACACTACGGGAGATGGCAAAGATGTCTTAAGCCCAGTTCAAAAAATCATATCAATAGCCCTTTTAGTGTATGATGCTACTTAAAATCTCCTCTCTGGCCTATACCCCTCTCATACTTACAAAAGGTCCTACTGTTTTTTATGGTTTCTGGTTTCAATCAGGAGAGGAGTGAACATTGTGTTTGTCTTCCAGGGCACCATCGGGTGATCCTGTCTTTCTCTCATGGGTCCTTAATGGTCTATGGAATTCAGTGCAGCCCATCAGTGCAAAACCCACTGTCTTGATCAGGGTCTTTTTTATATCTTGGCACCGGTGATAATGCTGTCATATGCATTCTCCCTATCCTAATACTATCCATTACTAATGTTCATCATCCACCTCCCATTAAGTTGTCAGGTGCCCCCAACACTTGGGATTCAATGACAAACACCCCACAAGAAGAACCTACCTTCTTGGAACTTACAGACCAGGAGTCAACTCCAAAATCACATCTGTTCTATAGCGAGAAAGTTTCAGTTTGCTCATATAATCTATCAAGTCCTATCCCAGCCATAGAAGAAGACTATTAATCTGTCCTAAGATAACTAAAAGTGGAAAATTAGATGACAGTCTCTATTGATAAAATAAAAATGTCAGAGTAAATGTTGTTTGCTTTTTTTTATTTTTTTTATTTAAGGAAAGGTATAGCAGGAATGAAGGCAAGTACAGGTATTAACAGGCAGGAAGAAACAGGAGGAAGAAGCACTTTATTGTATTTTTATTTAGTTGTTCACACTGTCTCTCCTGGGCTGGGACTTGAACACACAGGTATATGGCCTGTGCTCCTTTGGAGTCGATTGACCCAACCATTGCTCCACCAGGGTGCTCCTACTATTCATTATCAGAGGAACAAAAATGTAGGCCAAATTTGTGAGTTGGGTTTGCCTCTTAGCAGGCTACTGGATCAGCTAATTCAGTTTGGTCTTCATTTAAGACTTCCAACAAATCAATAGCCCTAAAAAAATACATATATGTATATATGTATATATGGTATTTGAGGAATTAGGGTGAAACAAGACCAAAAACTGTTCAAAATTGCTATAATTTCAGGATTCTGTTTCCAGACCTGTGCTATTCTTTCTGTCCTCACTCCTCACCCAGGGGTAATTGGGGCAGTGAATTTAAAGACGATATAACCTGCCTACTCTTAATAAATGTGTTTCTACAGAGCGATCACTCGTGTACTTACACTAAATTTTGCGAAAGATGATTTAATCTTCATGTCTAAAGAGATAATCATGGGAGTAGAGACCTGAAATTTTATTAACCCTGAAAGTACTCAAAACTTTTTTTTGAGCAACACTTGGAAATAGAATTTGGGCAAGGACTTCAAACTCAAAGTCACAACCAGTTGAACATTCATAATGGTAACATTGGTTGGAATTTTAGAAATTACCGAAGACCCTTTAAATCTGTGTCTCGTGAAAAGGTTAAGCTAAGTAATTCCAGTTACAACTTTTCAAAAAGGGCTTGGGTTTGCATTCCAGTGACCGTTAGGTAGCCTACCACTCATTTTCTTTCTGAAAGTCAGTATCAAGATCCTAGTTAGAAAGCCCTATGTGAAGTGTTTATTTGAAGATTAGAAGTTTAAAGCTGCCATTTCATACCATTAACCTGTTTTGATATTCAGTAATATTTGTTGGTGGGCATTCTATTCATTCACAATCATATTTTGCCTGCTGACTATGTTCCATACTTGCCTGATGGTGATTTGTAGGTGGATATGCTAGTGATTTTGATTTTGAAATCACAGGTTAGTGGAGAAAACAAACACTTCACTACCAAACAGCATAGGAATCTCTTTTCTACTGGGCTATATACCTCTACCATGGTATGAAAAGTGAACGTTTACTTGTCATGTTTTCTGACCCTAAATAGAAGCATGTCATTTGATGAACATGGATCTACTTATGGAGGAAAAAGGGAAAATAGTTCAGTGGGTCATTTAATTAAAGGGGTGTGTAGCGTTTTGCCAAGAGAAGAATATACCAGGCCAGTAATAAAGGAACCCAAGAATACCTTTCAGATTTGTTATGATTTTCACAATGCCATGTCGCCGCTGATTATCCTTCTATTAGCCATCAGTCACTCAACCACCACTCACCCACTGACGGGGCAGGTAATTAATGTAAGTGATTTAAAAAGAGACGTTGCCTCCCTTGAGAAAACAAAACTCAACACCTAGAGTTTAGCACCAGAAGGAAGATGATGCTCCCTGAGGGGATGGTTCCCTGACTGTAGCAGCGCCATATTCTCAGAGTTTCGACTTCCGTTTGGAGGCATCCTGTTTGGTTTAAGGTTGTCTCTATTATGTGACTCTCTCCCCCAGGAACAGCTGGGCTCAAACTACATTGAAACATTGGCTTCCTTCCCTGAGAGCAGTTGACATTTCTTTATTTTTTAACACAAGTTAGAGGATTTAGACCCACGATATTTTTTTCCTTCAGTCTTGGGAACGACGTAGGGTGGCGTAGGGAACTTGGAGAAGATTATGCTTCCAATTGGGTGTCTCTTCAAAGCCAGAGGAGATATACTGGCCATTATATCACCTTTCCTGGGATTGCAGTGATCATCATAATAATAGCTAGCCTGCTCCCACTTTCTCCATTGCGGTGGGTTCTATAAACAAGACCCTCTTCACTCCTTGACAGTACAGTTGACCCTTGAATAACTAAGGGGTCAGGGACATCTTTAATTCCCCCCAAAACTTAACTACAAATACCATATTGTTGACTGGAAGTTTTACCAAGAAAATAAACCTTCCATTAATATGTGTTATAGGTTACACGTATTATGTACTGCATTCTTAACAATAAAGTAAGCGAGAGAAAAAAATGTTACGAAGATCACAAGGAAGAGAAAATACCTTTATAGTACTGTACTGCTCACTTACATCATTCATTTATGAGAGCATTTGAGAATAAGTCGATTCTCACAGTCCAAACCATGTTGATCAAGGGCCTAGTAAAACATTAAGCAGCAATTTGAAGTCATTTTCTTAGTGTCAGTGAAATAGCTCGTGTTTTTACGACATTCTTATCTTCTCTAGTTACTCCCACCTGAATTATTTTGAAGAAAATTCCGGTTATTTTGTAATTTTGTTTGTAAATATTTCAGTGTAGCTTTATAAGTTAATAATTATTAAAAAAAAAACAACCCACCTTAGACCCTATACTGTTATTCTATTTAAAAATGAGTATCTCACCGTACCAAATACGTAGACAGTATTCCAATTTTCGTCTTAGATTTTTTTTTATAGTTGGTTTCTTAGAATCAGCATCCTTGTAGCTACTGATTGCTTGAAATGTGGCTAGTCTAATTGTGATATGCTGAAAATGTAAAACACACAAGGGATTTTAGAAAACTAGCAAAAAAAGAAAATTTTTCCATTTGTTCCAAGAAGATAGTTTTAATAATGGTTATTAGAAAATTAATTTCAGTTTGTTCCAATTTTTGTTCTAAATATAAGTTCTTTACATGGTGGAGTTAAAATCATAAGTCCTTACACATTTTTCATATATTTGAGATTTTGCTATGTTTCTGGCTTGCAGAATGCTATTTTTTTAAAAAAAGCTGATACTTTCATGAGAATATTCCCACTTTATGAAAATTTAATAGCATATAAAATATTTTGTAATCCCTCATATATGCTCTGGAACTGTTAATACTCTCTAATAGAAGTGTCTGCAATGATGGAAATGTGCTAATGCGTGCTGTCCCCATCTAGCAGTCACCAGCCACATGTGACCGTAGTGCACTTGAAGTGTGTCTGGTACAACTGAGGAACTCAATTTAAAGTTCTATTTAATTTTAATTAATTGAAATGTAAATAGCCATACATGGCTACCATGTTGGACAGCATAGCCCTTGATTTTCCTCCCTTCAGAGCATCTTTTCAAGCTTGAACTCGCATGCATTATATATACTTTTTCCCCTTCTGGGGTCCTTCATACATATTCTTTGCTTTAATGGAATAGTTTTTCCCAGATTCTTCTCATTTCAATCCTAGAAGCCTGTTTTACGCATCATTCCCTCAGATTGCTCTTCCTAGTCCCTTCATTTGTCACCCCTATAATCTTCACTCATAAAAAGCCTCCCTAGTTTCTTTCATATTAAGTATGTATAATTATACAGTCATGTGTCTGCGAGTTTATTTAATGTCTGTCTCTCTCAACACATTGTCAGCTCCATGAGGACAAGAGCATTCTTAAATCATTCATTATTGTCTCTGGAGCCTAGCACAATGCCTGGCACTTATTAGAACTTCGATAAACCAAGTGAGTGGGGCTGAAGCCACAGACTCCCTGAGTCTGGGGTCAAGCAGTGGTATGTAGGAGTTCAGATGACAAAATGTATTCTGAGAGATGGGCAATCAGTGTCGGGGCCTGGGGTGGGGCTTCCCATCCTTTTAAAGAAAATTGGGGGAAAATACCCCTGATTATCTCCTAGGGCCGGGGTGGGCAAACTGTAGCGGAGGCATCTCCAGACCACTGCCTGATTTTGTACTACAGCTTTATTCTTAACTCATTTTATGAGGCTAGTATATCCTTGATAGCAAAACCATTTACAAGAATAAAAAGATCAATCTCACTTATGAAAGCAGATGTAAGCATCCTAAATAAAATAAAAACAGACTATATATGTGACCAAGACAAATGGATACAAAGAATGAAAGTTATTTCACCACAGAAAATCTATTCATATAACAACTAATTCAAAGAGGGGAAAACCATAAGATCAACTTGATAGATACAGAGACTCAAAGTCACATTTGTTCCAATTATACTTTATTTTTACTATTTCATTAAACTGGGGGAAAGCAAGAGAGTAAAGGTGGAGAAGTGGAGAGATGCTATTTTAAGCAAAGTGTAGCTTTTACAGGTGACATTTGAGTAGAGACCTGAAGGAAGAGAGGGAGTAAGCCATCCTGAATTCTGGGAGAAGGAAGTTAGGGACAGAGACTTCAGAATAGACACATGTATAGTTCTTTTTAAGTCATAAAAAACAAGCACCTAAACTCTTAGCACCTGTGGGTGTAGGGATGCATCCTTAGTGGGTATCTATCAAGATCATGCAGAAAGTTAATGATAAAACTGTAATAAACTATCGCCATTTTGATTCCATATTCAGCTGGACATCCTCCACAATGCAGTAAGATGAGAAAAGAATAAGATACGAATATTACAAAAAAGTTTCAAGAAATATTATTTTTAGTTAATATAGTTGACTGCATAAGAAATGTAAGAGAATTTTGACACTAGAGTTAGCTAGTCATTAAAAGTTTCTAGATATAAGATTAATGTAAAAAGACCAATTGTGTTTCTATATACTACTAATAAGTAAATTGCCAATTGCAATAGATAATACTATCTTATAGCAATAAAATTATAAGGTGTCTAGGAACAAATTGTACCCATTAAATGAGTAAATTAGCTAGCAACTCAAAAGATTGGAAAGAATGTGAAAAACGGGAACTCTCATACACTGAGGATGGAAAAGTCAATTAATGTAGCCATTTTGGAAAAAAATATAATCATATCTACTAAAGTAGATAATGTCCAAAAACCTTCTACCAGTTTATATCTTAGAGAAAGTTGAGCAAATATACTCAAGGATATACATACATGCATATATATAGTCATACATATATATGAATATTCATTATAGCTCTTCAAAACAAAGATTTAAGAATAAATTAAATTATTGGGGAGCATGGTATGTTTATACAGCAATTAAAATGAATAAATGAACTAACCTACATGTATCAAAATTTATGTGAAAAAGGAATTTTCAGAGAATAGTGCTTATATAAACTACTTTGGAAGCATAAAATCCAATACTTTATGGATCTATGCATATGTGATGTTTTTATGCTTAAACGTAAAACATGCTGAAGCATAAAACATGCTGAAAATTAATAAACATTTAATGCCAGATAGTGATACCTTCTGGGTATGGAAGGAGGAAATGCGACAAGGATGATTACTTTAAGTAAGTGCATTTGTAACGTATCCTTTCTCTTAAGAGATCTGAAATGGAGATAGCAAAATGTTAATGTCTCATAAAGCCATTAGGTATAGGTAATATTCTCTCGAGTTTTCTGAGTGTTATCAAACTTTATCCTTTATAATTTTTTTCAAAAGGAAAATAAGCATTTTAGAAGACATTTTTAATCCCACGAATCAATCCCAGGATTCTAGAACTTGGTGTTTCTCCCACTTCGATATTCTAACTCCCTGCTCTTAGTTCTTTGTTCCCTCTTTAGGAGTTAGTATGAGGTCATGTCTGTGGAACCAACAAGAACCAACTATTCATTTGTCCTCCCTGTTCCTTTTATTTATTTGTCTTGACAGGAATGAAAACTCGTGTTCTGATTATCAACCGCATCATGCTGCTCCCCCATCCACATAATTGAACACATCACTCAAGGGCTGGGATCTTTCTCCCACATTTGCTCAAGCTGAAGCCTGGTAAACATTTGAAGGTCATGGTGGTGGGTGTGAGTCCATGGGTGTAAACAGGCAGGCTTTGTTCTCTTCTTCCTAGAAAGGGTTCACTCCTCCTGTTACCCAAATGGGGGTTTGTTTACCTGATGCTCAGGCAGCCCGAAGTCCATACATGGTGACACCTGCTCGCCTTCTTTCCTGCCTGCACCTTTCCTTTAAAAACCAAAGGAACAAAGTCAGTGCTTCACACTAAAAATCCTCCTCCAAGACAGTTCAGTTTCACACTCAAAACTACCTTTTCTTCATCTTTCCAGGTCACATATCTGATTGAACACAAATAGTAAATACTCTTCGATGGTATATTTTCCAGTGTATATTTTCTTTGACTTGAGGTTTTTTCCCTCCGACAACTCTGCAGACAGGACTGAAGTCATCAACCTCGTTGTCGTCCTGAGGAAGCTGGGGTGTTGAGGGTTTACTCCCCCGAGGTGGTCAGCTGAGAATGTGGACTTCTGATGAAGGTCATAGAAGCAGGAGTCAGGAAATGGAATTTGGATGTGTCTAGCGTCAGGGTTACAGACAGATGCAGTTAAAGCGGCTCAGCATGGAGCACCCCAAGACTCTCTAGCAACCCTACTTGCACAAAGATTATACAGTTGTGGAGGAGGAGAAAGGAGAAGCTCCTGCCTTTCCTAACCCCTTTGCCTTCCCTTAATCAAAGACGCCACCATCACTCCCTTAGCCTCCCCCCTTCCCCTAATCAAGAAGTGATCCTTCTCCCTTTCTGCCCTAGGAGAATGGAGTTTGGGAGGGTTTCATCCAGAAACGAGTTCATCCATGAACTCCCCGTCTGTCTTTACTTTTAGAGTAAAGATGAGTCCTCCCTCTTTTACATGAAGAACCCCTTCCTTGACATGTGACCCTCAGGTCCCTTCCCCCCAGTCTCAGCAGTCTGCCCCCATTTACCTCAGAATTTACAGCCATGTCAGTTCTCCGTTAAGTTAAATTTGGGCTTTTCTCTGACTAGTCATGTCCGATGTTGACTTGTTTGTTGGTTCAGCCTGTGAAGTGCCTCAGAGGTATTCTCTCCACACCCAGCACAGCCCACACCCCGTATAAGTGCTTTCTTCATTTGGCTCCACTCCTGGACTTGTTTGGAGGCAGGTGGGTGAGTGTGCCTGGTACAACAAAGGCTCCACTCAAAGGCATGAAAAGAAAGTCAGAATTTCAAACAAAACAAAAGCAGAGTCTGTGATTGAAGCCCAGAGGGCTCCCAGGGACCCTGGAAGGAAGCAGGACTGTCACCAGAGGGGAAAAGGACAGGAGGAAAGTGGGAGGGGAAGGAGATTGAGTGACAGGGAAGAAAAAGGTGTGAAGTAATTTGCCCTTAATTTGTCTTTATGAAAATTTGATATATGAAAATCCCTACATGAAAATGAGATAAATAAAGAAGTAATTATTTGCATTACAAATGAACTCTTCACTTCAAAAGAGTATTTACCACAGGTGTGATTCTGTGATGTGAGACTTTAGAAAGGAATATGACTTGGGGGGAGGTCGGAGATTCAACAATAAAATCCCAATTATAATATAATAGGAAATAATCCAGTGATAAAAGGGGAGCCATCTAAAGAAGGAGGTGGTTGTACTGGAGCTCTCTGCAGAGCTGGGTTTGTAAAAGGACATGAACAAAAGACAGGGAGAGGGGATTATAGATAAGCTTGAACACAAAAGGCTGTCAGGAACCTTCAGAAGCAGAATAAAGCAATAAACCCAGCTTTATAGAAAGTGCCAAATGCCGCTATAAGGGTGATAAATGCTTTCCTTAGGCGAGGAGCAGTATAAACCTGAGGCAACTCCCCTCTGAATAAGGTGGGGTAAAGTTAACAGAAGTAAGTCATTGTTTCTGTTTATTTTGCTTTTGTCCTCTCCAGGCACAAAAAGATGGAGACAATTGTATTTCCCTAGGAGAAATGGTGTGGAAGGTAAATGAATATTAACTGACTTGCACAAATAGTGGAGATTCCCAGGGTCTGGGTGGCAAATACAGACGTCTCGGGAGGTGGAGCTGGGGATAAAGGTGATAAGACGTCTGTTAGAGACAAAGTCAGGAGGAAGATGGGGATCTGCTTCACTTCTCATTCCTACTCGCTGAAATCTTGGGTAAATTCTACTAATACTTATTCATTCCTTAGTGAGTGGATTGCTTAGAAAACAGCAGATGGAATGCAACATGGCTCCCCAGGGAACCTGGAGAGCAGGAAAGCCAACTTTCAGTTACAGGAGCCAATAGAAAGGCACATCACGATATTCCACCTTCGATTCTGAAAGGAAGGGGAGGTGAGAAGTGGAGTCCCACGTAGGTGAGAAAGTGAGAAAAATGGAACTTCTCTAAGTGGATTGAAGCTTTGAGAGCAAGAGGCATTAAATCCAGGAAATTGAAATCATGCCTGTACAGAGTGGTTCCCTATCAGTAATCCAATTGGGGATTCCAGCAAATGAGAGGAACCTGAAGTCTGAAGGCTTTTCACAAAGGGGACCAGATTACTTCAACCTAAACCCCAGCATCCATTCTACTGCAAATGATTAGCCTATGACTAAGCCAGTCGTGGTGAAGCAGGGTTTGGGGTTCAGCAGGATTTGGGATTCTTAGGTGTTTTAAATCAATGTACTTGGAAAGTTTATTAGAAGAACAGAAGAGGAGGCACAGGGACAGAAACCGGTGGCACACAGAAAACTGCAGTGCCTTTGGGCTGAGAGATGACCAAATAGACACCCTGGCTGGGCATGGGGAGGAGAATGCTTTAACCATTAAAGGAAGCAAGAATAGTGCTCAGAGGGATTTTAAATGAGATAAGGAAACAGGTAGGGAGAACATTCTGTGAAACTTCCCAGGCGTCTGTGAAATGGTCCTGGATCCAGTTGAAGGAATTTATGTTTTTTTGTTTCCTGGGAAGCCCGAGACCTACGACTTCTTTCGTGGGAGGCCTAATCTGTTTAGCTCTGTCAATTCTCGTGTGGGTTTAAAAATGCACAGATCCTGCGTTTCTTTCCTCATCGGTGCTATTCTGTTTCCCTTGCCTGGATGGACTCTAGACTGTTACACGGACTGAGTCCTGGTTAATAAGACACAGTAGCAGGACAGAAATGACCAGAAGAGAAAAGGGATTCTGTTACCGTGTTGAACTTCACTGTGTTACAGTTTTTGGGGAGACACCAAGCCAGCCCTCTTTGGAAGTATTTTAGGCAGATTTATTACACGCGTGGTCTCAGCTGGGATTTCTTCCCCAAAGAGCTGCGCCCCGGTTTCCGGTTAGAACATGCTTGTATAGGCTAGAGCAACGCGGGAAGAGAGGGACGTGAATTAGGGGAAGGGGTTTCAAGCCCGGGAAGTTCTCTGTCTGCTGCTACATTCCAGCTGCTCAGGTTGCAGGAGGTGTCATGGCTCTGCTTCATAGTTGCTGGAAGTGGTAAGGAGGCCTTTTCCACAACTGTATTGGATAGAACTCCTGGAACTGCTCCATCACAACTTTGTACCCATTGTGGTGGGGCCTGGGAAGCCAATTTGAGAGCAAAGCCAATACTCTGAGGTTAGTCGAGAGGTGAGCTAGAAAGAGCCTGAATTCACGATGACATTGTTGGACCACTGAATTGAGGCATACTTTTGATCGCAAAATACACCTACTCCAAGTATATATTTCAATGATTTTTTACTAAGTTTACTGAGTTGTACAATGATTATAATAAATCTGTTTGGAAAAAACTTTTCTATTGTCCCAGTAAGATCTCTTATGTCCATTTACCCCTAATTCCCATCAGCGCTCCCTCCTCCAGGCAACCTCTGTTATGCTGTCTCTATAGATTTGCCTTTTCTGGACTTTCAAGAGGGAATGCATTTACTCTCTGTAAATCTGGAGAGACTTGTCTTCTTACCAATACAGTCTTCAGTCGAAGTACATGGAAGCTCTAGGTCCTTGTTCTTTTAAATTAAAAATATTTATTGAGATGAAGTTTATATAACAAAATTAGCCATTTTAATGTGAACAATTTGGTGGTGTAAATGCACTACTCAGTTCCAAATATTTTCATCACCCTACAAATTGTATACCCATTAAGCAATTACTTACCATTCCCTCTCCTCCCACTCTTAGAAACCATCAATCTTCTTTCTGTCTCTAAGGATTTACCTATTCTGGCTATTTCATATAAATTAAATCATTGACTATGTGATCTCTTGATTAGAATCCTTTCATTTAGCATAATGTTTTTCAAGTTCAGCCATATTTTGACATATAGTAGGACTTCATTCCTTTTTATGACTTAATAATATTCCATTGTGCACATATACTACAATTTATTGATCCATTCATCTGGTGATGGATATTTGGATCCTTCCCAAACTTTTGATTATTTGAATAGTACTTCTGTGAACGTTGGTGTGGAAGCATTTGTCTGAATACTTACTTTAAATTCTTTGGGGTTTACCTAGGAGTAGAATTGCTAGATCATTTAGTGATGCTATGTTTAACTTTTTGAGATTAAAATCCTAGTTCTTAAAGGAGGAATATGTCTACTGGGTGATAAGAATCCCATTTAACTGTCAGTTTTGACTTCCACCTAGACATTTGAGGATGCTCGTGTCAAGAGACCAACAGATGAGTGACAGAGTATCCATGTGACTGTAATGGTATTCCAATCACCAGGAGAAGTCAGGCATATTATACAAAGGCTGGGAAGAATACATGTATGCTGATGATCTGTTGAGATATCTCTTTGTAGTCCCTTATTTAATTTTGAAGATACAAGTCACCGTAGGATAGAATCTAATCCAATGATGCTAGGAAGAGGGTAGTCAGGACACAGGCACTCAGGGGGAAATACCATGTGAACTTGGAGGCAGAGACTGGTTTCACGTTACCATAAACTAAGGAACACCAAGGATTGCTGATAACCACTGGAAGCTAGAGAAAGCAGAGAGAGAGAAAGAGAGCATGGCCTGCCAGCACCTTGATGTTGGACATGTGGCTTCCAGAACTGTGAGAGAGTAAGTTTCTATTGTTTTAACTCACCCAGTTTTGTGGTCTCCCCAGGAAATGAACATATCTGTATCCAATGTGCTTTTCTCAGGCAGGAAGAAATGAATGAAGAGGAAAGAGGATTCAGCTCAAACATCAGAAAGAAGAGAGAGGGGAAGTCTTTAGGAATAGATGCGTTCTGTTCCTTATTCCCTGGTCGTAAGAGGAACAGAGGACTCAAGGTTACCTCTAGCAAGCATGTGTCTGCATCAGCCTCATGTGCGTCCGCGCCAGACTTGGGCACTTGGCTACATCAGCAGGGAAAGTGTGCCTGAGAGGGACTATCCATTTGCCTAGCAGTCTGACTACACATTTAGCCTGGTATCCTGGGTACCTTTAGAGAATAAAAGGCAAGAGAAAAATCAGATTTCACGTGGGAGGCCCAACAGACTGTGACTAATAACTTGAGACAAGTAGAGAGTCAGCAAAGAGAGAGAAAGTGGGCTGGGAACCAATAGATATAGAAACAGCTGCTTTGAGGAAAATAATAATAATATCAACGATAATAAACTCTTGCATATGTTAAGAGTTTTTCAATTGACAAAGTACTCCTACACGGTGTTATCTAATCTTTACATGGCTTAGTGAAGAAAGCCAGGCTCACAGAGGTTCTCCATGGGCCCATGGTCATATGTCTGCTGGCACTAGAGTTTCAACCCTTGACTCATTTCCCTTCTTTGTCTTTCCCATAAGGTGGTCACAGCCACCTTGGGTTCTGTCCAGCTTCCTGTCCAGGGCACATCTAATTACAGAGGCTTGTAGCCACCTCTCCTCTCTGCCCTGCATAGCACGGACTTGATGCACAGTGATGGAAACTGGATGACTAGCTGAGGTGACCGTGAGTGGAGCAAGAGGTCTCTGGTCTTCTGCTTGGCATCCACTCCTGGGTTCTGCCTCTGCCACGTGTGCTCCAGAGCTGCACTGACACGGGCATCGCCCCCACTCAGCCTCATGTCAGGAGGTAGTCATGGAAACTCATTGCCTTCCCACGTTGAGAGGAGAGCATTAGGTAGAAAGGAGGAATCCAGCTAATTGCCTGTCATCCCCTTTCTGCTCTCTGTGTGTTGATGCAAATTAAGCTGCTTTAGATTTCTGATGTCAGCAGATACCAAACAACCAGGCCATAGGGTTGGGAGTCAAGACCTCCCAGAAATAGGCAGTTGTAAGAGAATCCCTTCACCTTTCTGCCTCTCTGTTTTGTTCTAACCCAAGCATTCAGAACAACAAATCTTTTTGCCTGATTTTCCTCTGTTTTGAACCCAAACTCTGGACTGCTTGTAACCATCTCTGACTCCACATCTGTTCAACTAGCCATCCCTTCTGTAGAGAAAAGAGAATAATGTTCACATTAATCCTGCATTTGTTGCAATTCACTAGAGCTGAGAGAGAGGTGGTTAAGTAATTCAGTGATGGAAGTTCTGTGATGTGGTGCCTTCACGGAGGGAAGTGGAAGCGAGATCTAGAGTTCTTCTGTGAGAGGTGTCACCACTAGCTCACTGTCACTTGAACACAGCCGGAGGATGACTCCAAAGATGGGGCCCTTAGCTTTCCTGTCCTGTCCCTGGGATCTCTTCTCCACTGCCGTATTGGAATGATTCCAAGAGTCCTTGTTCTTATCTTTGGCTCTTCAGAGATCTTCTCTGCCTAGAACATCCTTTCTGCTTTTAAAGTATGTCTCAACCCCAACAATACTCAACTGGGATGCCTTCTCAAGGCTGAATATGGGACACACAAATACCGTGAACTCTATACTATAGACAACTGCAGGTCATCACTGTCCCCATAAAATCTATCTCCCCACTGGACTATAATCTTCTGAGGGCAGGGACCATGTCTTCTTTGATCACATGTTTCAGCACTAAGGGTCATGCTTGGCATACCACAGATGATCAATTGAGATTAATGGATGAAGTGATTGATTTCATAAAAGTAATGTATGGAGAGTTGGAGAAGCTGAATGTTGGTTAGAACTGATTTGGATTTCCATACTTGTTTTGCATTCCACCCAAATAGAATGGGCATCTTTGAACACTGCTCTGTTTCATTGAAATCAATAACTCTCCTAGGAATTTTGGCCATGCTGATTCTTAAAACAGGGAGCCTCAAGGGTAACTGTGGAGTTTGTGATGGGACAGTAGAGATAGAAGAGCTAGAATAAAGAATATCTGGATGAAAAGGCTGAAGTGCGTCCTGGAGAGGTGTTTGGAGGCTCTTCTTGGATCAGAAGAAAATTCTGGGAAGGAGATGTTCTCTGGGGTTAGGGGTAACAGACACTAGGGGAAATGTGCCTCAATTTCATGGTGTCGGTGACGATCTGACACCCTTCATGTGTCTCTCTAGCATTTTTAGTTTTTATAGGCTCTTGGGAAGTATGGTAAAGTAGAAAGAGCACTGAATTAGGATTGAGCAGATCTGAGTGCTTGTCTGTCCTGAGCCCACTCTGGGACAGTGGCCTTGGACCTTAGTTGCCTTTGCTGTAAACATTGGAGAGGGTAGAACCAAATACTTGCTAAGGATCACTCCATGATTCTATAAAAAAAAATGACGGATTTCCCAGGTGACAGTTTCAGAAATGGAACACAGAGAAGAATGTCTTGGGGTGGGTTCTTAGGAAAGTCTAGAGGTGGAGGTGGGTGGGGTGGGGTGAGGCTCCCATAGATATCTTGTCTGCCATCTTTTTCTCCCCATCCCTTTACCTGTGTGGGGAGAGGCGACATACCAGAGTGAATTCATGATTTGGGACTCAGAAGTACACTTGAATCCCTGCTGGGCCACTTGCAGTGTGTGACCTGGGTTAATTTCTTCACCTCCATCTGCCTCAGTTTCCTCATCCATAAAATGGAGGTTCTCTTTCTGAGATTATCATAGAGTTGATGACTTGAGGCAAAGAAAGGCTACAAAATATTTACTATGATTCTTCACAAATATATTCAGACTGCTTCTGTTTCTTGTTTAGAGCTCTGATCTTTGACTGGGATTTTATGATCTTGAACCTCCCTCTCCCACCTATTAGCTGTTTTGCATTGGAAAAAAAAACAACAACCTAGGAATCATGTATTTTTACTGCTTCAGATATTTAATTGTGTCAATACTGAGTTCTGCTTGCAGTATAAACCTATTGAGCTGGATGGCACAGGGTAGAAGAACTAGTGGACAGACAGAATTTCCCTACCAAGTTATAATACAAACATTGCTATGGACAGTAACATTTTAACAGCATTGGCATTAAAAAGCACTCAGGAGTAACAAATATTGGACTCACTGAGACATCTATTCCCTTCTCCACTAAGGGTTAGCGGACTAAAGATGGGGCCAGGGCAGTCTTGGGTTCCTGGTAAAGCCCTCGTGCACTTGACGGCTGTGTGCATTATGGCAGGTTACCTGTGTATGCACTAACAGCTCTTAACAGTAAATGCATTGAAGTTCAGCATGGTAACATTTCATAAATTGCATCTTGATTCTCTAATCAATAAGAAATAGTTTCTGTACATGAAAAGGTAAATGGTGAGAATGTTCAAGTTCCTTCTAAATGCAATAATGGCATTTATATATTTATGTCTGTTGTGCCTTTAACCCAAGTCATTGGAGGGGTGACTGATAGGATCTGTACAAAGACGGTCCCTGTGATGACTTTGGACAGTGACTCTGCCTGCTGTTCTCAGGTCTGGAGTCCTCTGAGAGGCTAGGTGAGTCCCTGCTACCCTTTGACAAGTAAATGGGCAAACATAGGAGCAGGTGGTAGGTTGCTTGAGGGCAGGAACTTTCATATTCATTGTTTTATATCCAGACTTTGGGAGGTGATTGGTCCTTTGCAGACACACACAGTGTGAGTATCAGGGTCTGCACTTATTGGGTCTCTGTTAGGCAGAAGATAGAGACGCTCTGGCTAGGAAAACCTTAGAGCATTATGAAAAGCCTATCTAAGGCATGTCTTGAACCACAGAGTTCAACAGTGAGGACTACAGTGGGAGTTTCCATCCCTGTTTTCCTGTAACATTCCCATCTTGAATGACTTGAGTTGAGACTCTTGAGGGTAGGAGAATGGAATCAAAGGATCTTCATAGCTAAAGCTAAAATACAATGATAGCGAGGTTCCAATGAATCCCAGATCCCAATGTGGGACATTATCTCCCTTGGGGTGAGGAATTTCCCTCACCAGATGCAGCCATGTTGATTCTACAAAAGAGGTAGAAGCACTGGCTTTGCCATTATACTGCAAGCTACAACAAAAGAAAAGAATGACCACAAGGGAATAAGCTTGCAAAAGTACAAGGTTAGTCTGACACTTAGAGGTTTGAAGAAAGAAAGTCTGTTCTGCAAGATGTTTTACTGGCAGAGATTTCCAGGACCCCTGGCAAGCTGAGAATTATGAGATCTGTTCATTTTTCCTTCAATGTAATGAATTATGCTTCGAATGGCATTGTGTGTGTGTGTTTGTGTGTGTGTGTAGAATCATTTTATCAGCTTCCTTCTGAATTATTGCTTATCACTCAGGGACCCTCCAGCCACTTGAAGATTGTCCAAATAAAGTCAAGTTTTAGCTGGGGAGGTAGGACATTCTGTTTTGGAGGAACCAGTTGGGTTTTATCCAATGCTCAGGGACATCTTGGCTCCAGGAATCATAACCTACCACATGCCAGAGATCATCACAGTCCTTTCTGAGCAGGCTCTGGCCAGTGGCCCAGAAACCTGATAGCTAGAAATGGGCAGCATATCCTTTCCTGTCTTCCTTCAGCAAGACAGGATCTTGAGGAAGGCCTTGCGGAACTCAATATTGAAGGTGGTGTAGATCACAGGGTTGAGGGCGCTATTCACGTAGCCCAGCCACGTGGTGGCGCTGTAGAGCTCTGGGGATATGTGGCAGGCTTCGCAGTGGGTATTGAGAACGTGGGTCAAGAAGAAGGGCATCCAGCACACAATGAAGGTTCCTAGGTTGCAAAGGAAGAGAGACACTGGGTAAGGGGTTTGCTTATTCCTTTTGTTAAAACATGAAAATAAATCACAGTTGTCAACTTTGTGGCAGTCACTGAGCTGGAAGTTTTACATACTCGTTTAATTTCCATACCAACTCTATGAAAGAGATGTGATTTACATTTCATTTTATTTATTTTTTTAGATGAGAAAATGACATGCCAATGTCTTTGATTCATCTCAGACCTTTGTTTCTAAATCAATTTTGGAGTTGGATTATCGGTAGTTCTTTACTCATCTTTTTTTACTTCTCAAGTCATTGCTGATCATTATTTTTGTCTATCCAGGCACGCCATGAGCCTAGGCACTAAGAAGGGAGAAGACCTTTAAAGACAGAATTTACATGGTTTTGCTGCTGAGATTAATTACATCTAAGGATTCTAGTAACGTCCCAAGAGCTGCGAAGGTGGAGTTTGCTGGTTAACAGTGGGCACAATGCATTGCTTTCACTAACTCTACATGGTATCTGTGGCTTAATCAATTTTTTATTTAAATACATTTCATTTTCTTTTTCTACTATCAAAACTAGCCCTAGTTTTATACATGATGGGTGGGAAACTTGGTGAATACAGAAAAGTAGAAAGAAGAAAAAAGTATCCGCCACTCAAAGACAATCAGTTTTGACATCTTGGTGAATTTCTTTTCAGTTTGTTTCCCCCTCATATTTAAAATAATCTGGATGTTATCATACCATCTGACAGTAGTTTTTGCATCCTTATTTTTTCATTTAATATTTTAAAATTAGTTAGCATTTATTAAGCACCCAATAGACAGCAGACACTTTTATTGAATGATTGTTTTATTTATTATTTGATTTATCCATTATCACTCAATGTGGTAGGCAACAAAATAGAATGGATAAATGCAGCTCCTCAGGAGGACTTGCTCACTTTCATCAATTTCAATCTAGGTCTTTTGAATTTCGAACATGTCTACAAAGGCACTTTTCAAATGTATTGTAAACGTAAATAGTACTTGTTGGAGTTCCAGTTTCTGTCCAATGTGGCTACATACCTTAGTACCCAGTATGAGGAACTTAGTCCCTTAGTACGTTGGTACCAGCTCCACTGAACTCAACCTCACTGAACCTAATCCAACCCAAACAACTCAACCCAACCTAAGCTCACCGAGCACAATGGCCAGCATCTGGGTTGCCTTCTTCTCCCGAAGTGGTACTGCCCGAGGCTGCAGGGGGCCTAGCTTCAGAGACGTTGACAACCGGCCATTACTGAGCTTTCGAACCTCTAAGCTCAACTTGGGTGCCATGGAGGGGCTGAGGGAGTTCCGAGTCCTCGCCTCCCTTTTCAGCTCTCCTTCGCCTTCTGGGAAGCCCGGTCTCCGGAAGGCGGTGTCTTGGCAGATGCTGTAATAACGCTTCAGTTCCACGTGGGCCCGACTAGGGGAGAGGGGCTGCAGGTGTGACAAGAAAGGAGGGTCCTGACATTTCTGGGTATATTGTTTATCTTCCAAATGTTCCTGAAAAGGAAAGAAATTACAAAGAAGGAAGGGGAAACCATTGTGTGAAACTTACAGAGGGTGCATTTTGCCTGGAAATTGAAGGTCAGTGAAATCTGCTCTGACTTTATGACTAGAAAGTAACTCACATATAGAACATTTGAGAATCATAATACTCCCTTGAGGAGGGTAGCACAGGATTAGAGTCTGGCTTTTTATTTTTTATTTTTTTGAGTTAGAATGACCTAGATATATAGAGGAGCACATTAAATGACTCTACTGCACTACACATATCAGTATCTAGAATGCAGGAGACTCGATGACAATTGACTCAAATTTCTTCGACAAGTAAGTTTTAATGATGACAACGATGCCACCACTGACTAGTTTCAAAGTAAGGATCTTTTTTGAATTTTGATTCAAATAAACCAACCATAAAACATTGACAAGACAATAGGGAAAAATGTGAACATTGATTCAATGTTTAATGATATCAGAGAATGATTATTACTTTCTTTAGTGTGATGTGATATCGTGGTTCGGTATTTTAGACAAGAATCTATATCCTTGAGAGAGCTTAGAGAAATATTGTCAGTGGAAATGCTGTGATGTTTGGGATTTGCTTTCTAATAGTCCAGCGAGGGAGTGTGAATGCAAGTAGAATGTAGGTGAAGGAAGACTGGCCAGAAGCTGATCAGTGTTGATGTCAACTGCTGGCTGCTGAAGGACTTGTTATATTTGTCTTTCTACTTTTTTAGTTTTGAAATTTTCCATAGTAAAAAGTAGAAAACCTGAGATTTTAATCTTAGCTTTTCCACTTACTAAAAGTATCCTTGAGCAAGTTAATTAAGTCACTGAGCCTCGCTTGAAAAATGGAACAGAAATTGGAAAAATGGGTTTGGGCTGAATAGACTCTGAAAATAGACAAAGAAAGGTAAATGGATATTTCTATATTGGGGGATGTGTGTGCTCACTGGGCAGTGAGAGCGCTGGCACACGCAGCAAGCCCACTGCACTAAGACCACACAAAGGTGGCGGACTGGAGCTGGAGCAGGGAGCGTCCACATTCCATCTGTAGTAGTGACAATCAGTGTCTGGTGTCCTAGGTCTTTCAACCAGATTCATTTTTAGGCATCAATGGCATTTTTTGAAGTTCTTCTTTAGTCTTCTTATTGAGTCTTTGAATTGCTTGACATCCTTCCATTAAATTCCTTACCAATATGTTAGTGTTAGAAACCAAGAACCCTAACTACTCTTTCCTTAGTTCAGGGCGTCACGGTCTTCCAGATAAACAGTGCCAGTACACTGTACACTCCAAAACACTGTGGAACGAAGGAATGCCGGGGGCCTTCAAGATGATGAAGTGCTTCACAGAAGATTTTTTTTTTTTAAGGAAAGGTATAGACAGGAATAAAGAGAGAGGTAGAAGAAGCACTTTATTTATAATTATTTAGTTGTTCACATTGGTTTTTCTCCCTGGCCTTGGATCTTGAACCTGGACCTTGGGATGTATGTGGAGCTGCTCCTGTAGGCCACCAAGGGCATGGCCCACAGAGGTATTCTTAGAGATTCAAGCGTAATATATCTTCAAAGATTTGGTTTTCATTTTGCTTGGATTTTCTAGTAATGAATATAAGTATATCATGTTTTATTGAAATGACCATTTGTTACTAAGATCATGTTTATGACTGGGCTGACATCTAGTTGCTTTCTAAAAGTGACAAGTTTCACTTCTAATGTATCATTTCTGAAGCTGGGGAACTGGGGATGCACCCTTGAGACTGCTTCTGAAACCTCCGTCTACAAAACCCTGACCTAGTGTTCCTTGTCTCCATTTGCAGATGAGAAAATTCAGTCCTGTAGAAGGAAAGGGAGTCTTCCAAGATCATATACTGATGAGTGTCCTTTTCATTTCTCCCTGTAAACCTTTATAACTATCTCCATGTGTCATGGAGAAGACGCTGATTCCTTTGTGTTTGGTGTCCAGAGCCGTCCACTCTCAGAAGGAAGGACAGAACGTAGAAGCTAGAACCTGGAACAGAACTTAGGACACTCTTAGAAACACTTCAATTTCTCCTTCCTAGTCATTACTTTTCTTCCTCATGACCTTGTAGCTTCCTCAGGTCTTGGAGCCTCTACAGGCAACCTTAAATCTCTTATCTATTTAAAAAAAATCATTTACAGCAAGAATTTTAACTGCTTGCTACACTAGGTCTGTGTGATGAGTAGTTGATGAACGATGAAGAAATTGAATAAGGCTAAGACCTTCATCACGATGGGTTTGTGAAGCTTTATTGCTAATAGAGTTGAGAGAGAGAAATACTGGTCTTACATTGAACACCTCCAGGCTGCATTCTGCATTCTCCTTGTTTGGGGAAGCAAGGCTGCCTTGAGTTTGAAGGACAAGGATCAGGGTCACATGAAATTTTCTTGGTTCTCCCCACATTCAATGACAAACAGGACACTTGAAAGTCCCACATTAGCCTCCCTATGTGCCCTCCTTGACTCTGCCCAGGTGTGATTCATTGATGCCCTGTTCTAACGCAGGTGTCTCTATGGCACTTTCACATCACATTCAAGAGCCATTGCCTCTGTAATTGGATCTGGTCATAAGCTTTTCGAATATCATTTGATGGCTCCTATTCTGAAGCTCAAATCAGGCAGGATTTCTGCTCTGTGATCTATTATAGAAACGTGTAGGGCTGGGGCTAGAGTCCATGGTGGGGGGAACTGCAATCATGTCAAGTCAACATCTGAGCAAAGGTCTCTTGTTCTTTTTCTATAATCAAAAACATGGCCTACTTACCATTTTCCCTGTGGCATCTGATGGAAATCTGGCCCTTATTGAAAATTGCCGAATGGGGTGCAGCCTCAGACAGGAAGACTAGAAGGGGTTGAAGGAGAAACAGCTGTGGGTGAAGCTCTTCATAGATGCACCACATACAATGCTTTGGTTAAGTCCTGACCTCCTGTTTTATGGGGACTGATGTTCTTGTTCTAACCAGGAACAAGAGCTTGAGTGGATTCTGCACCCTGACGTGAGTAATCTTGGGTTGATCTAGACATCTAATCATGCCTGCCTTCAAAATCAGATTCAGGTCTTACTGTTTATGAAATCCTTTCCTTAGCATATTGACTGCTCTCTTCTCATGACCTCCATTGCGCTTAACTCTTAGGTGCTTAATTGTCTTCATGTCGTGTTTGACAAACATCCCATTCAGTTTGGGACTGTTTTTTAGCCTTGGGTGCAGGTGTGTTTCATTTGTGTGTCCAAATTCTGAGCTCCATGAAGGCAAAGGCTGTATATGATTGCTGCTGTCCCTGCCCTAGCTGAATGCAGGTGACGGTATTTATCCACTCGTGTGTTAAGTGTACTCGAAGCTTATACTAGGCACTGGGGAGACGTAGAATTTATATCCAAGCAATTAGAAGCTCAGGGCTGAGGCAATGACTTTCCTTTTAGAGCCTACAAACACCTAATACAATGCATCAATAGTGTCCTCTCCAACAGAGGCAGATCTAGTAAGGGAAAGAAGTTCCGAGGAACCCCAATGATTCTTTGTTTTCTTTTTTTTATTGTAGTAACTTATTCTACATATTAAAATAAACTCATATGTGTAGGTGATATGTTCAGTTTCCTCATTCCTCAGATATATGTCAACACACCCTGCCCTCCACCAAATCACTAAGTGTTCTTCACCATTGTCCAGTGGGCTCCACCTCCACTTACCCCCCTTACCCCACTGCACGCCCTGTCCCTTTCCCTGTTGGTAACCTATTCAGTTCTATTGCAAATGTCCAGGGGTTGGTTTTATTTCATCTGTTCTTTTTT
Organism: Solenodon paradoxus; assembly: GCA_004363575.1. Lineage (NCBI taxonomy): Eukaryota > Metazoa > Chordata > Mammalia > Eulipotyphla > Solenodontidae > Solenodon > Solenodon paradoxus. Next base: position 254,427 of record RJWH01000912.1, read on the forward strand.
TTTTTTTTTTTTGTCTATTCATGTTCCACCTATAAATGAGGTCATCTGGTATGTATCTTTCTTCTTTTGCCTTATTTCGCTTAGCATAATGCCCTCTAGATACATCCATGTTGATTCAAATGACAGGATTTCATCTCTTCTAAGGGATGTGTAGTATGCCATGGTGTATATGTACTACATCTTCTTTATTCATTCATCTGATGTTGGGCACTTAGGTAGTTTCTACTTTTAGCTATTGTGAATAGGGCTGCAATAAATATCAGAGTGCATAAATCTCTGCAAGTTAGTGTTTTTGTATCTTTTGGGTAAACACCCAGAAATGTGATGGAGGGATCATATGGCATTTCATATTCAACTTTTTGAGGAATCTCCACACTGTTTTCCATTGGGGTTGCACCAATTTGCACTCCCTCCAACAGTGTAGAAGTGTTCCCTTTTCTCCACATCCTCATCAATATTCGTTGTTTGCAGACGTTTCGATAATAGCCAGTCTCTCAGGTATAAGGTGATATCTCATTGTTTTGATTTGCTTTTCCCTGATAGGGAATAGGAACATCTTTTCATACCAGGTTTCTTGATGGAAGTGGTTTGGCCCAAGATCAGCTGTGGGAACCACCAGCAGGGAAGGATCCAACAGCTACACCAGATCTTCACACCTGTGTGATACCTGAAGGGACAGCCACTTGGGGGCCATGAAAGACTTTGAAGGGAAGCAGCACAAACCTAGAAGTCATCCTATCATCTTGCCAAACAATGTGGGCTCAAGGAAAGATACCAATGCACTTCTGAGACTGGATTTCCTAGCTCTAAAGTATAACTGATATGAGCAGATTAGAAGGTGGATGTCATATATGTCCCCCATGTGGCCTTATGGGTCTGCATGGTTGGGACACCAGCATGGAGGTCAGTGGGGTGTCTTTGCCTCTTGCGGTACTTACTTGTTGGGGGAAGCCCGGCCTGACGCTGAGGCACTGACTGTTCTGTCGGGTAAGGATCCGCTTCCGTCTCCTCTGTCTCAGCACCACGTAGATCCTGGCATAGACGAGGACAGTCACTCCAAAGGGCAGATAGAAGGACACCACTGAAGAGTAGATGACAAAGTCAGGGTTGGAGATGGAGCAGACGCTGGGGTCCCCTGTGAGTGAGAGAAGGGGAAAAAGCAAAGCAATTTTCAAAGTATTAGACCTCAGTGGCGAGCAGAAAATATGGCGCCCTCCTATGTGGTGTCTACACTGCTGGAGCCACAGGAGGAGCTCGCAGGAGGGAGGCAGTCTCAGACGCCTACCTCGTCAGCTCTTCCAGAGCAGGAGGCCTAGTGCCTTTTCGTCTCCCTCACTAGTCACTTCAGAAGAAAACTAAACCAACCTGCTTGACCTTGGAGCTGCAGAGATAAGTAAGACCCATGTCTGACCTTGAGGGAGCTCCCAGTCTGGCAAGAAAGATGATCCCTGATGTGCCCTGCTGGCTTAGTGGTTAAATCAACTGCTTCTGACCCGCACAGTATACATACATCCTAAGGTCCTAGGTTCATGACCTGGGACCAGGGAGAGCAACCAAGATGAACGACTAAATACAGTAAATAAATGTTTTCTCCTTTTTCTTTCTTCCTGCCTTCCTGTTTGTCTGCTCACCTTCATTCCTTCCTGCATCTTAAAAAAAAACAAAAACAAAAACCCAAAAGATGGACCCTCCCATGTACTGTGCAATTCCTCCAAAGAGGAGGATTGCAGCTGGGAGGCCAGGAGGAGTGTCACCATGTCACAGGGCTCCAGGGAGGAACGCAGTCCCCAGAGAAGGGGCTGCTGGTTGGGAGCATCCAAGGGTTGTCGAATGCAACAAAAGAAGGGAATCTTCCTCACTGAGAATTCCACATCTCCAATTTGAATCCAGCACACGGGTCAGGTGGTGGCCGAACATGAGACAGCCTTTTGTTTTTTTAGGGAAACCCAGCACTGGTCAAGGATGCTCTGGGAAGAGACCCAGTAAGGATATTATCACCATGAACAATGTGCATTTAGGAGCATCCTTGTCCCTGCGACCTGTCATGGAATGCTTCTGCCATTCCTCTGGGAGGTCCCTGTGGCTGTGCCTTCTTCACTAGCGAATTGGAGACTTCTTTTATACCCAAGATAGGGCCTGGAACTTGGCCCGTCTTGGAAGAGAAAAAGAATACTAATATCTTTTAGGTGATGTGCCGAGGACTTTATACACAACATCTCATTTAATCATTATGGTGACATTATATGAGGCAGGCACCATGACTGTCTCTATTCTCAGATGACCAGACTGAGGCACACAGGTTCCTGTGGGGCCCAAGTTTGCACAGCCTGAGATGGGCAGAGCCAGGGCGTGTGCCTCTGGCCCTTTGACCTCCACACCTACATTCTTTCTGTGATTTTGACTCTACCTCCCTCCACCATAAAATCTGGTCTTAGAAGATTCCCTCTCAGCCTCAGTCCCTGATCCACCACTTATTATATTAACTCTATGTTTTCGGGCACTTACTTAACTGTGTCAAGCCTCAGTTTAATTATCTGCAAATGGAGAATAAAAATACAGTGATTATAAGAATGAATGAGAATAAATGGTAGCTATTAATATTAGAATTATTTCGATATATTGTTATGTATCATTTACTTCCTCTGAGCTTTTTTAAAAAGAAAGGTATCATTTAGAATGGAAATTTGGGAGAGAGACACAGAAGAAATATCTGTGGGAGAGAGAAGGGGGCAACAGCTAAGATGTAAAAGAAAAAGAAGAGCATGCCCATGAGGCATTTTAATGACAACACTGCCACTGGGCTCTTTATGAGCTATGTCTAAGTTCTCCGATTTTCTTGGGGAGAGGGTAAAGTTCAGGTCAGATTGGTGTCTTCAGCCTGGGCCAGCGTCCTTTAGGAGACGCTCATGAAACGTTGGCCAGTCGTCACCAGTGCAGCATCTCCTGCTTCTCTGGGGGACATGAGGTTGAGGCAGGGAAGTGGGCAGCTGGTGGTCCTTCTGAGTCTGAAAGGGTCATATAGACGGTGTCCAGCTCACCCTATTGTCACTGTCAGTGTCTGAGCTTGATTTAAATGCCTCCTATCTCAGGGAGGCTCCTGAGCATGTTTTGCTGGTGAGAAGAGGGCCAGAGGGAGGCAGGGCTCCTTCTCTGCTCTTCATCTTGTTGTCATCTTGGTGTCCTGGACAGTCCCCATCTGTCCCTCTGGTACACCTCCCACCCTCCTCTACGCTCCTCTGGGTTCTGGGCGGCCGACCTCAAAGCTGTGTGTATAACTACTACTTTTAAAATGCTAGATGCCGAGGCACACCCAAGTGACTCAGAGGCTAAGGTGCAGGCATGTGAAACCCGAGGACCCGGGAAGAAAAAGAATCAAAATAAACTAGACGCTGAAGTGGGAACAGAATGCGTCTATTTGTGTAAAAATGCATACGTGTGAGGACATGCCTGTTTCGAGCACCGTCTTTCAGAATGTCAGTGTTTGCTTCTGGGGAGGAGGACAGGGGAGCTACATCTCGAGTAGAAGGGAGACCTACATGTATGTATGCTGGTGTATCCCACGGTACCTGATGGTTTATCGCATACATTTATTATTTTTTTGATGAGGAAGGAAGGCAAGAATGAAGGCAGGCAGGTAGCAGGCAGGATGAGAGAAAGGAAGAAGTATTCTCTCTATTTCGTTGTTCATTTCACTGGTCTGGGCCAAGAACCTGGGTCCTTGGACTGTATGTGGACTATTCCCCAGACACGGGTTAACACCCGAGCCACCAGAGTGAGCCACCATTGAAATGTTCGAAGACTCAGATGTGAGAAAGGGAATGAAGAGAGCATAGAATTATTTCAAGGTCACTGATTAACCTGATCAGTCAGTGTACAGGCACTGAGCTGGATTGTCATCCCCTCTGTCGCTACTGCCTGTCCTTGGGGAAGCCCTCCCAGAAAACCCACATGCTCCAGGAGACCCATCTGCAGTCAGTGACAGCGAAGCGGGTGGGCCCCTTCACCTAGGCCTGGCCTGGGTGTGTGTCCTGTGGGCAGGGCAGAGTGAAGGCCACACACAGCAATTCCCAAGCTTCTCTCTGCTGAGTCCTGAGACAGAGAGGTGCCATGACCTGGGGCTTCCCTAAGAAATGCGGGGCCCTGTCTTGATAATTTAAGCAAAATGATACTGTGCTGTGATTATGATGATGCAGAACATATACATAAAATAATGAATAATCAAGCACTTTACAGAGCACATATGCACTCCCTGGCTGGAGGATAACGGGAAAGGCTAGGAGGTGACTCCATTCTCTGCCTTCATCCCAACTAATGTCATCATATTTAAGAGGAAAGGAGGAGGAGGAGGAGGAGGAGGAGAACTCCTTCATTTTCTCACTCAACATAATTTTATGGAGCATCTATTGTGTTCAATGTACTGGGCTGAAAGATAAAAGCAATAACTCCATAAGGTCTAAATGGCTTTGATAGGCTAGTCTGAGAACTTGAGTCCAACTGAGATGTGAATGACAAGGCACAAAGCAGGTCGATTTGAGAGATGCACAAATTTCATGCTCATCGAAAGATTTGTCCTCATCTGTTTTTTTTCCTCCCAAAGACAGGAGATCTAATGAATTTAATTTTAGGGTGAGTCAATTTGTTCTTTTAACTAGAGAGTTTTCCCAAACCGTCCCTTCCTCAAGCCCCCATTTCCAGTGTTCTGAAAACTGGGTGAGATATCCTGTGGCTAAAATATAAATAACACTCCTCCCTTTCTTTTTTTCAAAGGAAAATCAAGCCTGTTGATAGGATTTTCTTTAAGATATTTTCTCCCTTAAAGGTTTCTTAAACTTTTGCTATCAGTTATCATTTATTTATTCTGGAATGTGTAAAACTTAATTGTATTGAAGGAACTTGGCATCGGAATACTGTACAAGTTTAAGGCGAGCATCCTTATAAATCAACAACTGTATATATATTACATTAATTTTAGTATCACCACTTCAGTACAATTGCTGATTTCACAGAAATTGAAATACTAGTTATTTTTCTGATCTGTGAAGATCAAGGATTGGGCTGCTCCTTTAAGGATGTGTAGGTTTTCTTTGGCACTCAGCTTCATGCTCCACTGCCATCAGGGGTTACTGATGAAGTGGTGTTTGTCTCCCCGTAGGGACGTGGGACCACCCTGGTCAGCCAGTTCTCACGGCCTAGAACCCTCTGTGACCCGTGATCCTACTTCATGTGTGCATCCAGAAATGCGTGGTGCCCTTTCGTCACTCAGAGCAACTCCAAGTTGAATGAAACTCAAGTTCACCTTTTCTCTGCTTTATGTTCTCTGACAACTCACAATCCCATGTGCAGTCAGCGGATTTAAAAAAGAAGTCTACCAGAAAGTTCTTTGTGTTGCACTGCTTAGGGAAAATCCAACTATTTCCAATTCAGGTATTATTAATAGTGTCCTGCCCTTTTCCTCTCTTCTTTCCACAGAGGAAGTAGGGAAAAAATGGCAGAAGGAAGTAATCTAGACTGGACTTTTGAATGAACTTGAGAAGTTCCTTATAGTTGGGAGAGTTGCGGAGGAGCCCACACATAAGAAGATAATGAGGCTATCCTGAGAAGGTCAGACAAAGGTCAGAAAGGCAACTGGGCTTCCTGCCTTGAGTTCTGCTCACTGACCTCTGTTCTAGGATGAGGTTACTGGTCTCTATGATTGTCAATGAAACTACCACTGCTCAGATTTTCCTTGGAGCGATGCATGATTAAAATGTGCGTCACAGAAATCTTTTCTAAGACCTAAGACCACCAGCACTCAGATCTATTGGGTTCTTACCATGGATCTGATACTGTAGCATAATACATGGATAAGTGAATAAGACCATAGTCTTATTAATAAACTTGAAATTGAGAGCAATGAGGGCAGTATGGGCCATTTTTGCCTTCTCAACTCTGTATTTGCAAATCCTTTGGAAAGATTTTTCTGAGTTTTGTTTCTGGAACAATAATGATCTCACTGGTGGCAATAATACTGCAATTAGCTCATCATTCTTCTTCACTTTAGATGTTGACATTAGCTGGGAACTCTGTCTAATGTTATATTTTGAGACTGGTTTAACTGTTACCAGGGTGTATGCGTGTCTGTGTCTGAGTGTGAAACCGCCCCCACCAGCCTCCAAGAATGATTAAGACAAACACCCAATCCAGCCAACGTCGGTGGGGATTCGCTGCTGGGGGTAAGCAGTGCCTGACTCTAGCAGTGGAATGAGTTCCCCACACTGCGAATCCTAGCTCAGAATGTATTTTCATATGGAAGTGCAGATCTTGAAGGTGGCTTATTTATCAGACTACACCAGAAAGCACATTTAACGCTCATTAAAGTGGTATCTTAGTGTTAGAATTAACCTCTATAGTAGGCTGACCATATTTCCTTGAGACAAAAACAACACTGTTTTGACAAAAACTGGACAGGATTATGCACTGGTGACTGGGGTGGGGGCGCGGAAGGGGAGCAATCAAGCAGAAGCAGAGCAGCCAGGTCAGCAAGAAAGTATTGTGCAATGTCCATCAGAGATCACATGTAACGACATGTGATCGTCCATCAGAACTTCATACAAACTGACCAGGACTGGTGCAAGAAATTGTGAGACCTTAGGTGAACACCAAGTTTGGTGCCCTGTAAGCCCTGCTCTAAATGGCCTTCCTAATACACATGCTGCTTCAACCATCCCAGTGCCAGAAATGCCCAATAACCCCCACGTGCCAGAGATAAGCCCACAGTGCCAGAGATAACCCCCACGTGCCAGAGATAACCCCACGTGCCAGAGATACCCCACAGTGCCAGAGATAACCCCACAGTGCCAGAGATAACCCCCACGTGCCAGAGATAACCCCACATGCCAGAGATAACCCCCACGTGTCTCAAATTTAGGTTGCACTGTATTGTTATTCTAAGCTGATCATAAGGGGATGTAACTCATGAAAGTTAGGTACCTTGTTCAAGGAGACACAGCTGGTAAGAAGAATTGGAGTTTGAATCTAGGTTTTTCTGACTCCAGAGCGTCTGTATTCCTAAATGTGTTTGACTATGAAATCGGTGTGCAGATGATGCTTTGAAGACTATACATTAGGATCTGCCTGTTTGAATATGTAATGTGTTATCTACAATATCTGCATACACATAAGCACACAGCTTTGTGGCTTGTAACCACGTGCTAGAAATTCACGAGCATGGAACATAGAAGGACTGAACTAACCAATCCAAATGGACAAGATAAGAAATCCAAATGAACACTAGAATATAAGTCAATCAGTGCTCACTTAGCAAATGCTCACTGTTTATCATTAATAAGCAGGTCCTCAAATAATGTTTCTTTCAAAGACTTTGTTATAACACTGAGGAGAAAAACAAGTGATTCCTGACTGGGGCCACTGTGTGGATTTTGCACTCTCCCCATGTCTCTGAGTTTTCTCAGGGCTCTCTGTTTTCCTCCCACGTCCCAAAGATGTGCACATAACATTCATTGGCGTGTCTCAGTTGTCGTAGTCTGAATGTGTGTGTGTGAATGTGCGCTGTGAAGGAAGGGTGTCCTGTCCAGAAGTGGTTCCAGCCTTACCCACTGAGCTGGAGGAGAGGCTCTGACCACCTGTGACCTCAACTGGAAAAGTGGGTTGAAAGATGAATGAATGAAGGAAAACAGATGACTTTCATATTGCAAGTGTTTTGGGTCTCTAGAAGCTTGGTGATGCTCTTGTGACCAGAATATAACATAGGAGCTTAAATCTTGTTTATATCAATTAACCTGATAAAATTGGTTTCCTTACATGTTGTTTCTCTTTAGGTAGCAGTTTCCAAGAACCCGTTGATAATGCATATGAGGGCTTATTGTACCTATAACATTACTATAGGTGCTAATAGTTTTCACTTAACACGTGGAATTCCTTAAGTTGAAAGATGGACATGGAACAGACACAAAGGGCATGATCCACATGAGGTCTAAGGCTGGATCCATGTCTTACATCTAAAATCCCAAGCATTGAAGATATATAGTGTCCATGGTCCATCCATCCCCCCATCCATCCAATCGCCTGTCCATCCACTTGTCCATCCACCCATCCATTCATCCATCCAGCCATCATCTATCAATCTTCCTAGATCTATCTATCTACCTATTTATCTATCACCTATATATCTATCTGCCCATCCAGTCAGCCACTCAGTAGAAGATGTTTTATGGGCCAACAATCATGGCCAATTTTTTTGTATGTTGAAATATAGGAAACACATCCTCCAATAATTTGAAATTTGTAGTGTTTCCCAAATGCCACAGTGATTCATAAGTAGTAAAAGTGAGAAACACATTATGTCTTTTAGAGGGCCTTTACAAGGTGTGCTTTTTTCATTGAAAGTCATTGTGAGTGGTCATTTCATCAGCAAACTTCACCTGAATTATTAATAGAGTAACTTTTAGGTCTCTTAAAATTGGCATTAGCATTTCTTCATGCATCCAATGACCTTGCTTTCCAAAGAGGGATAAGCAAGACTTTCCACTGACTGGGAGAGAACATTACCCCTGTACCCATAATTGATGAGGTGTCACTTTATATTTTATTTATAATCAATAAAAGGGCAAAGCTCAGAGGTCTTACGGAGTGAGCAGGGGTGAGAAATGTCAGGGCTGACTCCTCCCCAGTCTCTTGGGGGTGCTGTGAATGCTACAGGTGTTGGAGGTGGGGCCGTCATGATTACCTGTGGTATTGAAGCCGAAGAGGAGCGGACAAGACACAGCGAAGGCCAGCACCCAGACGGCTGTAATCATGAAGGCCACACGCCGACAGGAGCTCTGCCCCGTGCCATGCTGGTAGTGCACAGGCATGACTACGGCGGTGTACCTGTCAAAGCGAGGGGAGAGGACAGACGTGATGAGAAGGATGGGGCCCATGCAGAAGGTGAGCTGAAAGAGGGCGCCAGTGAAGTAATCGATGCATGTGGTAGGAGAAAAATCATTTGGTAGGAGAATAAGAAAAGGTGGAAGCAGTAGAAAGGTTGAGGTAGAACAGAAGAAGAACTCACGAGGGAGGTGAGCAGGGAGAGGAAGAAAGGACGAAAAGTTCGTACAGCAGCAGTTGGGGCCAGGGGAGCTGTTATCTGTGCTGAATGATGGACCAGCACGTCAAGCCAAGTCCACACACGCTTTGGAAGAGAGAGGAAGAAGCATTTTTAAACATTTATTTAGTTGTTCATATTTTGGTTGTTCCCTGCTTCCCACCTGTCGCCCAGTCCCAGGAGCTCAGGTCCTTGGGTTTTATGTGGACTATGCCGGAGCTGCAGACTTAATACCTGAGCCACCAGAGTGCGCCATTCATACACTCTTAACCCTGAAGACTCTGTGCTGGCCCTGTGAACCTTTATTCTGTCACAAAGCTTTTCAGATAATGATAAGACTGTGAACAAAGAAGGTGTTTACCCCTGCTTGTGACCTAATAACATAATATAATATTATAATATGATATAATAATATAATATAATTTCTAACCCCCATGGAGACAACTATTCCAAGTAGCACAGATTTGGAAAATAGAGATGAATAACATCCAAGGAAGACTTATTTAAGAAACCACTAGTTTTCACATTGCTTTAGTCCATTCAGTCTGCCTCATCAAAAATATCATAGACTGAGTGGCTTAAATATCAAATATTAACTTCTCATACTTCAGGAGGTCGGGAAGTTCAAGATCAAGGCCTTGGCAGATTTGGTGTCTAGTGAGCGTCTACTTCCTAGTTCACAGACAATTGTCTTCTTGCTGACTCCTCACCTGGCAGAAGGGGTAAGGGAGCTTTTTGGGGTCCCTTTTATAAAGTCACTAATCCCATGCACAAAGGCTCTTCTCTCATCGCCTAATTGCCACCTCATGACCTCATCTCCTAATACCTCACATTGAGGGTTAGCTTTTCACCATATGAATTTTGGAGGTACCTAAACATTCAGTCTACAGCACATACTCTTGGTCCAGACACAGTTCCTAAGCTTGTTAGGGAGTGTTGTCTAATGTTCACGTGGCAACTTCTCATACACATTTCCACCTGCTTATCGGATTTATCTGGACAATGTTCTAGTGTCATCTCAAACTCAATTTATCTGAAACAGATCTTCTGAACGCCCTACATCCTTTAATCTGGTTCCATTTCCTGTTTTTCTTCAAGACATCCATACCCAATACTCAGGCCTGTTGACTCTCTCTTGACCATACCACTATGGTAGAAAACCTTTCCTTGACCCCAATGCAAGAGTTAGTCTGCTAGAGGTTTTACAAGAGTTATTCTGCTAGAGGTTTTACACGCTGTTTACATGACCAAGGGCAAGCAAGCATAGGGTTCCTTCCCCTGAATCTGTAACCACTGATAAGAGCTATCCATAGTGATAAACCTCTATCCCAGGGTATAAAAGAAACTCCCCTAGACCTGCCAGATGCTCAGCTTTGGGTAACGATACCCCTGAGCCAGCACTGGTGCTTGCAGTAAAGTGTTTTTTCTCTACCTTTCGAGTGCCCTGCTGTCAGTCTTCTTGCCATTTGGAGGCTTTACCACAACATTCGGTGCATGGGCCAGGGAAGACTGTCAGCCCTGCTCGCCTTTGTTGCTACTGCCTAAGGGGGCCAATGGTGACTCCTCCCACTGGCCCCTGGATTGAGGGACATTGCCACCAGCTGACTTCTGGGTCCCAGTCTGTATTGGGTGCAGCGCGACCGGATTCCTGTTGTGCCCGGTGGACTCGTGAAGGAGACAAAAGCCTTCCAGGACCAGACGTCTGATTGGTAAGTGTCCCTGGGGACCCAGTCTGAGTTCAGGCCCGCCATTCACTGTGGAAGAAGGGCTGGATCACCCCTGAGGCGACTTGATTGCCTCTGAGAATAGGGACTTTCTTGGGTGGAAGTCAAACTCAGACTGACTTGTGTGTGAATGTGAGAACGAATGTTTTGCTCCACAGTGAAAGCTGCGGAGTCTGTTTGAGTCCCAATCTGTGGTTCCATGGTGACCTCATATAGCTTAAGGTGCTGTCAACACTTGGGAACTGAAGAAATTCAGGTCTTCCCTGCAATGTGGATCCAGGTCAGGGTTTTATACTGACACATGCTCAAAGCTAAGAGGCACCTATTTTCCCATGAGGGGAGTGGCCAGAAGGACGAAATGAAAGTCTTCCTGTGTTTGTCTTGTGTCTCCGTACACTGGAGGGACTCATTGCACACAAGCATGGGAGGTAGTGCTTCTAAACCAACTGTCTTAAAATGCATGTTAAATAACTTTAAGGAGGGATTTACCAGTGATTATGGTATCAAAACGGCCCCTTGGCAATTACACCAATTTTGTGAGCTAGAATGGCCAACCTTTGGGGTAGGGTGGCCATCAGAAGGAACCTTAGATCTCCCCATGGTGAGGGCTGTTTATACAATAGTGACAGGAGACCTAGGCACCCTGATCAGTTTCCATATATAGACCAGTCGTTAGAAGTTACCCATGTCAAGCCGCCTTGGTTCTGTCTCTGCGTTAATAGGGTCAGTGTAAGGTTTCAGACAGTCAGGAACAGAGGACACCAGTCTTCCAGGGAGATCTGGAGGAGGCTCCTCCGCCAACCTTGCCACCTCCACATGCTCCTCGGGCTGTTCCCAATGCTCCACCAGGCCCAGACACTCCACCGCCCTCAGTATCGCAACCCCAGACTTTCCAGAGCCGGTCAGCAGCTGCCTGAGATCAGCCAATAAAGGGCCCAAGCCACCAGCAGCCAGGCAAATTCCCCTCCAAGAGACTAGGGGTCCTCAACGACTGGCCCCGAATGGGACCCTACAAGAGGGTGCATCAGCTTCTTACTACTAGCCTTTCACTATGACTGATCTCCTGAATTGGAAGCACCACACCCCAGCCTACTCTGAGAAGCCTTAGGCCGTGACTGATCTCTTGCAGTCAGTGTTTCAGACCCAGAGACCAATTTGGATTGACTGTCCCCAGCAACTTCTCTCTCTATTCAACACTGAGCAGTGAATGAGAATTATGACAGAGCCTAGGAAGTGGCTTCATAGTCAGACTTCGGTGGGCACCGTAAACACAGAAAATGAGCGAAAGAAGCCCTCCCAGATGAAGCCTCCCAGTGGGACCCTAACACTGAGGAAGGGAGGAATCAGTTAGAAAGATATGGCCAAACCTTTCTCCAGGGAGTCTGGGCAAGAGCTAAGAAGCCCACTAGCATGGCTAAGACTTCTGAGGTCCCTCCAGAAACCAGAGGAAAGCCCTGTGGACTTTTATGAGAGACTTTGTGAGGCCTTCAGAGTCTATACTCCCTTTGATTCTGAGGCCCCAGACTCAAAGGATGGTCAATGCTGCCTTTGTCGGCCAGGCTCAGCCCCATGTAAGAAGGTCCTGATTAATCAGGACCAGGCACCGAGAAGGGAGGCTGATGAGCAATTGAAGAAACCTTCTAGCAGCTGCCTTAGGACACTCCCTCTCCCCGCTATGGGACAGGAAAGCAAGAGGAAAGGGGAAAGGGACTAGGGAGGAAGACTCCATTAAGTTGGGACCAGTGTGCACACTGCAAGAAGACGGGGCACTGGAAGAACACGTGTCCAAACCGCCAGAGAGGGAAATCGGGTTCCTTCAACCCACCCAGCCACTATTGGCCTGAGCCTCCCGAAGCAGACCTGATGGCGCTGGCAGCGACAGCCTCTGATTAGGACAGACCTAACTAGGTCCCCATGAGTCCATGGTCAAAATGAAAATTGGGGGCCAGACTGTGAACTTCATGGTCAATACGGGGGCTGAACACTCAGTTGTTACTCACGAGGTAGCCCCCCTCTCAGAGCGGGAGGCCACTATCATAGGGGCTACCGGAGCCAAGACCCGCAGACTTTTTGTGGCCCCCGCAGGTGCCAGTTGGGAGGCCACCAATAATTCATAAGTTCTTGTATCTGCCAGACTGCCCAGTACCTCTGATGGGCAGAGATCTTCCGGCCAAAATGAAAGCAGAAACAGCCTCGCCCCAGACGGCTCGGCACAACTGCATTTGGGTAAAGAGGCCACTCCAATGACCCTGTTCTTAGCAGTGCAGGGAGAGGAAGAATGGGGGCTGTACGCCTTGTGAACTGAGGAGTCGTCAGCTGCCCGAGAGCTAGAAGCTGAATTCCCGTCAGTCTGGGCAGAAGGGAATCCTCCAGGCCCAGCAAAGAACCGAGCCCCAGTGCTGACTGACCTAAAGCCTGCAGCGCAGCCTGTTAGGATCCGCCAATACATGGCTTCAGGGAGCCACGCGCAGGAATCCAGGTCACCTGGAGTGGCCATTCAAATGGGGCTGCTCAAGCGGTGTCGGTTGCCCCGCAACACCCCACTGTTACCTGTAAAGAAACCAGGGACGTATGACTACTGCCCAGTTTAGGACCTAAGGGCCATCAATGAAGCAGTTATCACCCTACATTCGACAATACCAAACTATGTACCCTACTGCGGCCTCACACCATCAGAGGCGGAGTGGTTTACTTGCTTGGACTTAAAACACACCTTTTTCTGTCTTCAGTTTGCACCTAGTAGTCAGCCCCTGTTTGCTTTTGAGTGGGAGAACCTGAGCACGGGCTAAGGAGCCATTCACTTTGACCAGGCAGCTTCAAGGGTTTAAAAACTCGCTGACCCTGTTGAGTGGGGCACTAGCATCTGACTTGTCCAACTTTCCAGATCAGGACTTAGGGTGCATCTTACTCTAACATGTAGACAACCTCTTATTGGCTAACCCCACTCGAGCTCAGTGCTGGGAAGGAACAAGGGCCCTGCTGCAGCTCCTGACTGAGGCCAGCTACCGGGTCTCCAAGAAAAAGACTCACATTTCCTTAAAAAAAGTCACGTACCTAGACTTCTAAATCACTCATGGGAAACAGAGGTTGGGGACTGAAAGAAAGCAGGCAGTATGTGCCATCCCAGTTCCTGCTACTCAGCAGCAGGTCTGAGAGTTTGTAAGAGCAGCAAGAATCTATCGCATATGGATCCCAGGTTTTTCGAAGTTGGAAAAGCCCCTGCATGAGGCCCTTAAAGGAGAAGAGAAGGCGCCCCTTGTTTGGGGACCTGAATAAGAAAAGGTGTTCACAACTATAAAGACAAAACTCATGGAAGCGCTGGCCTTGGGACTCCTGGACGTAGGGACTTCAACCTGTTTGTGCATGAGCATGGCGGGCTAGCTCTGGGCGTTCTGACTTAAGAATTTGGGCCCTGGCAGAAACTGGTAGCTTACCTCTCAGAGCAGATTGGCCTGGGTGCATCAGGCTGGCCACCTTGCCTTCGCGCTCTCGCAGCCACCACGCTATTAGTTAAAGAGGCAGACAAGCTTACATTGGGACAGAACCTAAATGTTAAAGTGCCCCCATTCTGTCATCATGCTCATGCATGCATGTCAAGGGATGGCACTGGCTAACTCATGTCCAGATGACCCAGTACCAAGGGCTCCTGTGTGAAAACCCATGGGTGAGATTGGAAGCAGTTAAAACCCTAAACCCTAGCCCTCTTATGGGTACGCTGTGCCTCTAGGGCCAGAATAGGATTTTCCTCTTTTGAGATTTTATAAAGTAGACCTAAGGAGGACCTAGGGGAACTGGGGAACTTAGAAATTCAGAAACAATTACAAGGACTAGGAAGGACTGTCCATGAAGTACATAGATGGGTAACAGATAGACTACCCATCTCCTTAGGAATAACTGTTTACCCTTACAAACCAAGTGATCAAGTGTGGGTAAAGGACTGGAAAAAAAAACCCTGGAGCCATCCTGGAAAGGACCATACTCAGTCATACTAACCACCCCCACAGCTCTTAAAGTTGCAGGTGTGAACACCTGGATCCACCACTCTTGGGCGAAAGCAGCCTAGACCACCTGAGTGGGAGGTGAACCCCTCTGAACACTGCACACGCTGGACCACCCAACAACTGTCTACCACTTGTCTCAGACTGACACATTCCAGAGGAGACCTGCAGAGACCATTGACCCACCCGGCTTGCCAACAGATGCCAGGCCTGGGACCTTAAAGCTTCAGATGTGACTCCGGATCAGGTTTACAACCCCCTGGGAGAAGAAGCCTTGAGCTGCTGAGCTCCGTGATAGCCCAATTTGCAGGAAGTAGCCAGAAAGAACTGTCGCCCCTATTCCAACTTCCAGCTTAGAGTCTCCAGTATAATTTCCAAGGCGGTAAACCAGCTAGGGGATCAAGCGGAGGAGGAGGGGCGTTTGGTAGAAAACCTTTCCTTGACTCCAAGGCAAGAGTTAGTCTGACAGAGGTTTTATACCCTGTTTACATGACTAAGGCAAGCAAGCATAGAGTTCCTTCCCCTGAAGCTATCAATGCTGATGAGACCCATAGCCATACCCTGCAGCTGTACCAAGGAGATAAACCTATATCCCAAGGTATAAAAGAAACTTCCCTAGACCCCTGGCTACACAGCTTTTGGTAATGATACCCCTGAGCCAGCACTGGTGCTTGCAAGGTGCTTGCAATAAAGTGTTTTTAATCTACCTTTCATGTGCCCGGTTGTCAGTCTTCTTGCCATCTGGAGGCTTTGCCATGACACCATAGCATTTGCTCACTTATTCATTTAACCTTTCATTCATTCAATATGTATTGGGATTCTACTATATGCTAGGTTATATTTTGGAGATATAAAGGTGCAAATGGATGGATGAAAATATTGTAACATTGAAGAGCATCATGAAAGAAATAAGTGGGATGTGTTAGTGAATAATGGAGGCTGTAAATAAGAGACAAACCAACACAGAGTGGACAGCGAAACGTGTGGGGGAAGAGGGAGCCAGCCATGAGGTAAGGTAGGGGAAGCATATTTTGAGCAGAAGGATAGCAGTTCCTGTGAATTTGCCAAATACCACATCTTCCATATTTATCTACCCATCTCTTTCCTGCCACCTGCTCTCTGTGATGGCCACACCCTCCTGATTGGTCTTCTATTGTCAGGTTCCAAAAAGATATTTCATTATGTTACTCACTCTTCCTCCAGCTGAAAATTGAGAGACACAAAATTCCAAGATGGCTCCCACGATACCTGCCTTGTATAATCTTCTCCCTTTGAATATAAGCCGAACCTGTGACTATGACATAATATTACTTCTGTGATTATCTTACTAATCAATGGACTTCAAGCTAATCAAAAGAAAAATTATCCTGACCTAATTAGGTAAGCTCTTAAAAGGAATTAGGCCCTTCCTGAATTCCGAGCAGTTTAAGCATGAGAAATGATCCTGTTGGCTTTGAGGGGGCAAATGTCTAAGTTTTGGAAAAGGTCATTTGTCAGGGAACAGTGAAAGGGCCTTAGGAGTTGAGCGCAGGCTTCAGTTGACAACTACAGAGAAACCGGGGACCTCCATTGTTGTAATTGCAGGGAACTTAATTCTACTGCATAGAGTTTGGAAGAGAATCCCAGTTTCCAGATGAGAACACAATCCGGCCTACATCTTGGTTTCAGCCTTCTGAGCCCCTCAGCAGAGAACCTGCCTCTGCTGTGCATAGACTTCTGACCTACAGAAGTCGTGTAGTAAGAAATGGCTATAGGTTAAGCCAACAAATTTGTGATAATTTGTTACACAGCAACATTAAAAAAGTATGATCAGTGGTTTTTCTTCCACCCTTCTCTTCCCATCATGGGCCAAATCTAACCTTCCCTGATAGGACTTCAGTTTGTATTCCTCCATTAGTTCTTAAAACTTACTCATAATTCCAGCCGAACTGAGTTGATGGTGGGTACTCTTAGCACACTCAGAGATTGGTATCCTTGTTCAATCTATTAGCCCTTCTCCTTTTCTGGGTAAATTGATTCTTGCTCTCCCTTAATCTCAAGTCGGCTCTCCACTAAACTTCCTGCTCCTTTCCGTTTCACGGAGACCTCTCACTCTAAATTCCTATGCCGATCAGTTCTGTTACTCTTCTGCATGTGGTTACCCTGCTTCATTGCTGAACTGTCCTCGTGGTTGGAGAAATACAGCCTCCATAGGATTTAAATTACTTAGTGACTCAAATAATCCTATAGTCTTTGTATGTCCACAGGTTTGTGCACAAAGCAAGTAGTAAGAAATTGTTGATGTCATGGATCCTGAGGACCTCTTGTCCCATAGAGGACAACTCTAATACTAGCCAGGTGCCAGGGATCTAATGTGTAGAGCTCAGTCTGCATAGGCTTAGTGTTTGTCTTCTTAGTGTCTAGGAAACCTGGTGACCAAGTTCAGAAGAGACTTCATCACTCTCCTACGTGCCCCAAGGCTTGGGACTGAGGGAGGAAGGATAGACTCTGGACTTGAGGGGGTGGAGTTATAATCTTTGATATTCTTCTTACATGTGCCAACCCTCCCTGAATCATCTGCTTCTTGTACAGCTGGCATTGGAATTCATGTGTCAACATTTGTACTCCCAAGATAGCAGGAAGGGAGTCAAGTTTGAGGGCTGAGATGGAGGCAGACACTTAAGACTTGGTCTTGACATCATGATACATGACAGAGGTGTTTTCTTTCTCAAGAAGTCAAATTGAGATCCCATCACTAACCCCAAGGGAGGTCCATGACAACCCAGGTCCCTTCTCCGGATGCACATATACTGCCAGGCTTCCTTTGAGTCCCTCAGCTGGGGCTCCAAGTCAACTAAGTCAACCAGAACCTAGCCCTTAGCAGTAACCCCCAGGTACCTTGGAAGAGAGGCCAAGCCTTGCATCCTGCAGCTGTGGTGATCAAACAGGGTCAGGGAGGAAAGGTATGACCCACTTCCTCCTGTCCAGACCTGTAGTTGAGCCTAGGTCTTCCATTTACTTGCCGTCCTTTGATGTAAAATAGTGAACCTCCCATATACATTCAATAGTGTGCTGCTAAATGGCTAAACACTCGTTTTTGGGTGAAAAAATGATTCGTTTCTGTGGTATAAATATTCCCATATGGTCCATTTCAGGCTACCACCAAAGCTTTAATAACTGGCTCGAAAAATTCTTAAAATGTTTGTTAATCAGCTCTTGGTGGCCTCGCAAGCTGACTGGAAGCACACTGCTGAGAACTGAATGATCAGCAACTCTTTGGATGTTCCAGTGAATTCAGTGACTCTAAGTGTAGGAGTCATGGACTCCATTTGCTAAAGGAGGCATGAGAAACACAGAGAAGTTACATGATGAACCCAAGTCCCACAGAGGGTCATGACAGAGTCAGGCCTCCCACCCCCAAGATCAGCATCCCTCCTGGGTGCCCTGCTCCCTCTCCAGGGCATCGACAGTTCTCGAATTCTTTGTGGGGACAACAGCTTCCCCAGGAAAAGTGGCAATGAAGGGCAGTTTGATCTGAGAGCACCGATGCCTAGACCTGAGTGTCCCAAGTTACTGATTCTACTAACTGCCTGGGAGTCCTGTTACCAGAATCTAGACAATGCCCCTGAATATTTTGATTAAGAACTTCCAAAGAGGAGCCCAGAAATGTGTGTTTTTAACCAGCAAGTTCATCTTAATGCTCAGACAAGTGTGAGAAAGTTAATAGCAGGGGAAATTTCAGTGTCAAGCCATTCTTGTTAACTTAGGTAAAAGGTCAGCGGTGAGCCAACACTGACCATTGGTTACATTACCTTTTTTTCTCATTATTTTTAAAGCGTGCTTTTTTTTTTTTTTTGTGAATACACGAGGCCCCCACGTTTGCTTCCAGGGCTTTGAATGCTCCCGAGGAAGCTCGCCCAAGGCGAGGAGAGAGACGCGAGGCGGTTCCCGAATCCGCCAGCGGAGGGCACCAGAATGCAGCAAGAGCTCCGCCCGCAACTCCGGGTGAGAAGTTCACGGCTCCCCTGGGGGCAATCCAGGCCCAGGGGGGAGGTAGGGAGCGACCGCTCGGCCCCCCTGGATCCTGGAGCTTTGTAGGGGCCCCGATTTCCCACGCGTATAGGCCGTTCTGCCTCTGGGCACCTCTCCAATTGACTTCAGGTGACCGCGACGACCGACCACCTCTGACTGTGCCCCTACCCTGCTGAGCTCAGCAAGTGAACCCAGCCCGCCCCTCCCCTGTCTCTCCCTGGCCACCCCCACCCGCACAGTGGTGTCTGCACGCCCAGCTCTTGGAGGCGGGAACGCTGGCTGTGTGCTAAATGATTGAGTCCCAGACTGATGGGCATCTGAATCCTGGCCTGTGCTTAACTGTGCGGCCTTGGACCACAGATTCCATACCTGTGAGACTCAATTTCCTCAGCTGTACAATGGGGATATTGGGTTATATTGACTGAGATTATCTCTGAAGTTGTGTGTCTGTGTGTGTTTGTTTTTTTCTTTGTTGTTATTTTTAGCACAATGCCTGGTACCTATTGAAAATTCAAGAGTGCCTGGGTGGAGTAGTGGTTAGGTCAGTCACCTCCGAAGGAGTGCAGGCCACCTAGTCCTGGGTTTGAGTCCCACCAGTGTGAACAACTAAATGGAAATAAAAATGGAAAATGCTTCTTCCTTCTTTCTCTCCCTCCCTGCCTGCTTACTCATCTTCATTCCTGCCTGTGTCTTTTCTTTAAAAAAAAAAAATTCAAAAGGTATAATATCATCATCATCATCATCATCATCATACTAAGTCCAGGGGGTGTTTACAACTATGAGTTTATGGGTGTGTGCTCCTTTTTTCTTGATTATCAGGGAACATTCATTCCATCAAGCAAGTATATCACTTGACAGAACTGTTTGTTGTAGTTTTGTTATTTTTATTTGCAAAGGGCTTTCTAGTCATTTGCAAAAAGATTTCTCCTTCAACAATTCCACCAAGGGAGTCCACAGAACTAAACATTTATTGAGCCAAATAAAAGGTGTTGAAAAGCAGCCCTGGAGGGGTCTTTCTCTGTGACCCCAAAAGGCGAGTATGTGGATACGTACTATCCTTAGAGAGCTCATGTTTTTCAGGCAACTGTTGAATGTTTTTCATAAATGGACTCACTTGGCCTCATGAACAACCCTTTTGCTGTTATCTCCACTGAACAGATAAGGGAAAGGAGGCCCTGAGAAGTTGATTGACTTACCTAAGTTCAGCCAAGGACATGATTAAGAGGTGGAGCCTGGCTTTTTTTAAGGAAAGGTGCAGGTAGGAATGAAGGTGAGTAGACCGGCAGTCAAGAACAGACAGGAGGAAGAAAGCATTTTATTTAGTTGTTCATCTTCATTTTGGTTGTTTTCCGGCTGCAGGTCTTGAACGGGGGACCTTGGGATGTATGTGGACTGCGCCCATGGAACTAAACCACTAAGCCACCAGGGTGCACCTAGAGCCTGGATTTTGAACCAGACAGTGAGGCTCTGGAGCCAGAGGCCCAGAGTGTGACTAAGTGCCTTGAGGTCAGGCCCTGTGCTGAGGGGAGGAAGGGCTGACAGAACCCTTACTCCTGTCCTATGGGACCTTGAAGGCTCATCTGGAGTTCAGTCTCTGAATCTATGGGGAAAATGGGGAGCATGCACCTGCCTCGCTGGGGTGTTGCGAGAGGTAGCGACAGTGGAAAGTTCTCCGTGCCTGGCACAAAAGATTTCTATTATCGGTGCGTCTCTGTTCATCAAGCAGATTAGGAGGAGCCTGGAGGTTGCCAGCACGTTGGAGACATAGGAAATGTGCTTCATTTCCTCTAAGGAAAGAGCACCTCTACAGGGGGCTGCTGGTCTGGCCAGAGGCCCCACGCCCACCTCCACCAGAAAGGGAGCAGACAGAGACCTGGAGGAGCTGTCAGGAGACTCACTTCTAGTTCCAGACCTATCTCAGCAGCCGCAGGCCCCCAGGCAAGCATGCAACCTTCCTGCACAAGTCAGCTCAACAGCTGCTGCTCCTCCTGATTTCCAGGCCTGTGGCCAGGGCGTGTGGGCTGTCCTCTGTGGAAGGTTTCAGGACCCTGGCGGAATTCAGCCTCCACCCGGAGCCCTGTCCCCAGGTAGGAGGAACTGAGGAGAGTGCCCCAGGAAGAAGTGGGCCATGGGGGAGGAAAGAGGCTGGGCTGGGTGGGAGGGCCTGAGTCTAACTGGGTTTAATGAGCCCAGGGGCCCTTGAGGGATGCTTTAAAGCACCTTTTATTTGGTCAGACAGGGGGCTCAATAAATCTTTAGTTCTGTGGACTCCCCTCGTGGAACTGTTGAAGGAGAAAGCTTTTTGCAAATATAAAGTGCTTATTTAGATGCAAACGAAAAAATCCAAGTTGCCTGTGAGTCATCTGGTGCCTATTGTGCTCTCTGCGAAGGCGCGGGGGCTGGCCTGTGTGACGGGCACCATCTGAGAGCCACTTAAAGACCTCCCTGGTGAATGGATCTGGTTGCATTATGCCCAGACTTCTCTAGGAGGGCTCTAATTCTCACCGCTCTGATGAAGCCCTCCGCTGACACTCTCTCAGCAACGACCCAGAGTTCATTTGGACCCAGGATGCCATGCGGGGTGGGGGTGGTGGGGGTGGTGGTAGGGGGTGGCTGGCCCACTGGGGAGGTGAGGAGCCAGGGGTGGGGTGCGGGTGGAGGCTGGTGCTCACCCACTCTGCTTTCTTTTACAAAAGAAAAGAAGGTATTAATTCAAGCAACTGTAGCTAGGCCTAAGACTCTAACGACAATAGTATTACTTGCTTTCAAAAACCCTTTTTATCATTTCCTTTTCTTTCCTATCTCTTAGGACCCTGTTCTTACAGACCAAAAAAAAAGCAGAATCCATTTGGTCAAGTTTGTCCGCATTGTGTGCTGACCCAATGAACGACTGCATCTGTAATGAACCGACCAGCTCTTTGGCATCACGTGAACAGAGTTCAATGCTGTGCACTGCAGACTGCTGGGAAGGACAATGAAGACAGCTTTTCCATGGCCTGTTTTCATTCCTCCAGTAGGGAGGGGGCTCCATTTTGAGGTTCTGTGAGGATTGGTGTACATTGAAATACAAGCCAAGAAGAGCCAGCCCTTCCTCTCCACGGGGGGTGTAAGGCGCTCTGGTTCCCTTGGGTTGCAGGTAGGTGAGTGTGGTGCATTCTGGGAGCTTTCCTGTCTGGGGTGGAAATCAGTTCCTGGTTTATGCTTGGTGGTTGTGTCTCCAGGAGACATGCAGGTCCAAAGCCGTGGGCTTCTGGGCTGCTAGCAAATTTTATCTGCTCTTTGAACCTCACAGTGTATGGCTGTTCCTGGGTAAAAGACCACCGACTTCAGAAACCATGATCTTTCCACTGTGATGAATATGCGTGCCTCCATTTTGGTCACCCCATTTCCAGTTCCCTTTGCAAAAGCTTCCATCACTGCAGAAGGGAGTACCTAGCAAGAAAGATTTTACCTTGCTAAAAGGATGCCATCACTGACCCTTCAAGCTGCAGACTCGAGAGGGCTGCAGAAAGTTACTGAGTGAGCCTCTGATTGGTTGGGAAATGTTTACAAGGATCAACTCATGACCGCTGGAACCAGGGATTTGGACTCTGTTCTTGGGCCGCCTCCCGCACACGTGTGGGTCCTCCTCCTCCTGCCCCCTCCCCAATAAGGATCCTGTCTAAGGCATTGCTTGGCCTTTGGCTAACCTCCATTACCAAGTGCCAAAGGACCCATGGGGCTCCTTGGCTAGCCCCTCAACCTGTCACATTCAGTGGTAAAAGTAGATGCGTGTGTTAAGCAAAATGATGCCCTAATGTCAACTAGAAAAAGGTATCCTCTCATGGCCAACTTAAGGCTGGACGTATGAAGCACTGCTGAATATGGCTCGAAGCACTTGGGCAGGGCACTACCTCACAGTCTTTCCCTACAGCCCCAGGTGTGTGAATGGATGTGGGAAGAGTAAATAGCACACTCCTGATGGGACTGAAAAAGAACCCCCCAAGTCTTGCAGAACTGGTCTCCTCAACATGCCCCACTCTGCCAAGAACAGTGGAGGACAACCCCACAGGCAAAGAAGAAGCTCCAATTCTTCTAAATCTTTAGTCCTTCCCTTAATCAAAGAAGCCATCTGCTACCTCTGGGTCTCTACCCTTCTCTTCACCCAGAAATGGTCTTTTGTCCCTGTTCTCTAGAAGAACATAGAAAGGGGAGGATTTATCTTGACTTTCAGACTTAGGATGAGTCATTCTTCCTTGCCGTGTGGAGACAGCCTTCTTTCCCCCTGAAAACCCCAGGTCCCCTTTCCATACCTTGGTCCAGGATATAAATCATGCATGTGCCCCAGCTACTTCAGAATTTATCACCATGCAAATTCTCCACAGCTATGTTATTACATTTGGACTTTTGTCTAATTCTACTTTGTTCATCTGTCCAGCCAGTGAACCCTCAGAGAAATGAGGGAGCTTCTCCTTTGATCCCCACACTCTCAAGAGGGTAGAGAGTAGGGCAAGAACTAGAAGGCCCTGCCCCAGTCTCTTCTTGAAGTTCTCTCTGTGCAGTTCTTCCCCGCTCCCCTCCCAAGGCTGACCTCCCGTGTCCTTTCTGAGAATATATTTGTGTCCATATCTTATGGTATAAACATTGGTTATTCTCAGACAGGGACCACTGAATTCAGTGTAATATTACCTGTTCAAGGCTCATAATAGGCACAGCAGAAAGAGTCACAGGTGCTAAAGACTTGGGCCAGGTGTAACAGTTGGGGTGGTAGAGGTGATAATATGGCAAACCAGATGTAGTCCATTAATTCTGTAAATCAGCAGTCCTGAAAACATGTCCTCATGTCCAGAAATAACACAAAAGACTTAACTGTTCTAAGAGGAGTCTGTTCTCAGAGAGCTAAAAATATTTAAAACCCCCTTCACTTTTTGACAGCTTTATCGAGATATAACTCATACGCCACACAATTCATCCAGCTAAAGTGTACAATTAAATGTATTTTGGTATATTTACAGTTATGCAACCATATTCCCTTATTTCAAGCACATTCTTGAATGGTATCAATTCCAGCATTATGGACAGATACTTGAATTTTCCTTTTCAGATGGAGACTCAAGGGATGAAAGGCCAAGGACCATCCAGTTGACTGGTTAGTTTGTAGTGTCACTCATGGATAGGTTGTCATGTCATCCTTTGGTTATTGTTCAAAATTCCCATTCCAGCACATGAAAGGGGCTGCTGATATGTGGAGATACGACATGGGACAGTGGGAATGTCAAATGCAGGGAGGTGGGGGGACCTGCCTTGGAACTCCCAAAGGAAGGCAGGCTGGAGATGCCACGACAGTGACAGAGAAAGGACTAGGAGAAGCAGGGGTGACAGAATCAAGCTGTAGACAGGTGAAAGGACTTCATGGCAAAGGAGGCAGTATGACAGACCTTTGAGCATGAGAGGGAAGTGAGTAACCCAGGAAGAGATGAAACTGAAAAAGTAGACCGAGTCCATAGTGTGAACAACTCTGAATTCTAAGCTATGATGCTAATTTTTGTTTTCATTCCACAGGCCAAGGCGACAATGAAGGGTTTTGAGCAGGGCAACGGATGTTCGGGCTTTACTTCTGGGGGATTGTTTCTGAGCATGGTGTGAAGGACTAGTGAGGAGGCCGTGGTTGAAGGTGAGGTGAGAGGTGGAAGGAGCCTAAAATATGCAGGCGCAGTAAGAAAGAAAAAAGTAGGGACAAATTTAGGGGGGCATGGAAAAACTAGAATCTGTAAGCATTGACTACTTCGATGCGGGGGCCAAGGAAAAGAAGGGTCACATGATTCCAAGAGCATGATGTGTCTGTCCATCAGTGTCCATTAAGACAAGATGGTGTGGGGCTGTGAAGCTCTGATGGCCTGGCTGTTAACATGTTGCCTTGTTGAAAACAAGGGGATAGTAAGGCAGTAATGGAGGCTGGAACTCAGGGGAAAAGGATGGGGTATAGGTGAAGATTTAAGGAGGCTTAGTCCAAAGCCCAAGATTATGAATATGAGTTCAAATCCTGGTACCACTCCATACTAGCTGTATGACCTTGGACAAGTGCCTTCGTTTTCTAAGAAGATGGAAATGAATGTGATAATAGTATCTAAGAGTGGTAAAGGTAAAATGAGTTCATTCATTTAAGACCTTAGCACAATGCAGTAAATTCTTAATACATGGCGGATCTTCTTTGGGGTCATATGTTAGAGCACAGAGTAGACGAATGGAATTACTGGAAGAATGAATGTAGAAAGAGAAGAGGTGGGAAGGGAGGGAAGAGTGAGAGGACTCAGAGAAGGGAAGGTTGGAGACTCCTGACAGGCAGCAGTGGACTGAACAGAGAGCCCCTTTCTCCAAGGCTCTCTGCAGGCCTGGTAATGGGAGCCAGGGCAGATCTAAAGCTCAAGCAGGGGCAAGGGGCCAGGGGAGAGGAAACAGAGAGGGAAGTGAGGAATAGAGGGATCCAGAGCCAGGGCAGTGCCCCTTTAGGAACAGAAAATGATCTTACAAGTAGACAGAACTAAGATCACAGAAATCCACTCCAGCAACCAAAGCACAGTTTTAAAAAACATCATTCTTTACTTTTCCCCCTTAAATTCCCTGAAGGACATAAATAAATAGTTCACAGCCATCCTTTCTAAAATTGTCTCTTTCCCCTTCCACTGCTCTCTTCTCTCCCTCTTGACCAGGACTCCATTTCTCTCTTTTCTCTCCCTTCACAGACAAAATAATAAGAGATTTTCCTCTCAACCCAAGTCTACTTGCTTGTCCTCCTCCCCTTTTCTCACGAAAGCCCCAAAGGATAGTGAAGCACAAAACCAGAATCCTTTCTGAGGGGCCTGTGGGCCAGGAAAGCTTATGGGATAATTATTTTTCTCCTGTCACAGGGATTTCTTCTCCCTGGCAAGCTCTAGCTTGAAAGAAAAAGAGGAAAGACTATGTCCCAGGGGTAAGTTCTAGTTGGCAGTCACCCCAGTGGCCTCGAATACAAAGGCTGTACCTCACCCCCCCACCCAGAGCAATGTCCCTAGGCGGTGTGGTGTGTGTTCCTACCCAGGCCACCTCTCTCCTAAGCGGGGCAGGGAAAGCCTACTTACCTGTCGATGCTGATGGCACAGAGGTTCAGGATGCTGGCGGTGCACATCATGACATCCAGGGTGACAAAGACGTCACAGCACACACGGCTGAAGTTCCAGACTCCGCCTGTCACCTGGGCATGAGACACTAGGATGTTAGTGTTTCCCCGGCACAGGGACAACCCAGCCAGCTCTACTGCCTTTCTGAGGCTGACACACCCTCCCTGGTCTCATCGTTCATTGCCAAGGACAGGCAGACATGCAAAGAGCACCAGGCTGCTCATGATGGGTCACTCAAAGAGGGATGATTTCACAGAATGGTCAAATGTTAGTGCCGGAGGGGGATCTTCCAAATCAATTAGTCCCGTGTTTCTCAAAGTGTGGTCTGCAGTGGGTGTTCATTAAAGATGCTGATATCTGAAACTTTCTCTAGACTGACTGAGCCAGAATCGGGGATCATGGATCTTCATTTTCAAATGAACATCACACCAAGGTTGGAGAATCACTGATCTAGTTCAAACTCAGGAGTCAAGTGAAGCCCATCACGTGCAAGTAGGTTGACCATATGGACTATTTTAAATGGGACAGCACCATCTTCATATTTCTTGACTGTCCCATCGTTTTAATATAAATGTTAATTTTGTCCCCTTTTTAATAAGACAGGGTCATCTTTAACATGGGGCAAAAGGGGGAGTTGAGTTGTCTCAGGCCCAGTCTGTGGAGGGGGCCCAAAACAGTTGCTTCTTTTGCCCCACATTAAAGACAGCCCTATTACTTCAAAGGGAGCAGAAAACTGTAGGTAAGTACTGTGGGGTTATCTCTGGCACCGTGGGGGTTATCTCTGGCACCGTGGGGGGTATCTCTGGCACCGTGGGGGTTATCTCTGGCACCGTGGGGGTTATCTCTGGCACCATGGGGGTTATCTCTGGCACCGTGGGGGTTATCTCTGGCACTGTGGGGGTTACTGGGCATTTCTGGCACTGAGCTGCTTATTCGGCATTTCTGGCACTGGGAAGGTTAAAGATGTATGTGTTTAGGAGGAAATTTAGAGCAGGCTTATAGGGATGCCAAATTTGGTTTTCACCTATGGTATCAAAATTCCTTGCACCAGCCCCGGTCCACACGTTGTTACTGTATGATCACTAATGGGCATCACATAGCCCTTACTTGTTACTGGCCTGGCTGCTCTGCTCCTACTCGGATTGCTCTGCCTCCTCCATTCCCCTTAATCATAAACATATAACCCCATCCCATTTTTTGCCATCCCAGTGTCTCAAGGAAATATGGTCAGCCTAACCAGGTCCCTATCACCAAGAGGTGGGGAGAGAGGCTGGGACAGGGACCTTGAAAATAGGTTCAGATCCTCTCCAGGGATCAGTGAGGATGTTTCTTTTAGTTTGACCATTTGGTTCTACATAAATAAAAGTCACATACAAAATGTATAGGAATTCTGAGAATGAAAAACTTTTAAAGGGAGATGTAGGTGCGCCCTGATGGAGCAGCAACTAGGTTAATTCCCTCTGAAGGAGCGCAGGCCACATAGCCCTGAGTCTGAGTCCGGGACCCTGAGAGAAGCAACCAGTGTGAACAACTAAATAAAAATAAAATCAATATGCTTCCTTCTCTCTCTTCCTGTCTGCCTGCCTACTCACCATTATTCCTGCTGCACCTTTCCTTAAAAAAATAAATAAAAGAAGAAGAAGAAGAAGAAAAGGGAGATGTAGAAGTATAACAAGACGATTTAAAGGGAGTCTTGGGAATAAAAGGTGGTTTTGGTCAGCACACAGTCGTCAGCTGGGAAAGTTTGCAAAAGTTGAATTTTGTATACTAACTCTCATTTTAACAGAGGTCTACTTTTTTTTTTTGCAAAATTTTGAGTGCCTTTTTGTGTCGGTGTTGGAGGTGGGGGTGGATACAGATGAGGTAGCAGAATGATAGCAAACTCCAGTGCTGGCAGGGTGTTCCTTTGTTTACCCATCCATCCATCCATTCACTCATTAGTTTTAAAACAAGTGCTTGTAAAGCCCTTAACACTTAGCTCATAGAAGGAGTGTATGTTACTGTGTTTTCAGAAGTTTTAAAAAAAAAGTCCTTTAGGGCCTGTCCTTGAAGAACTTCTAAGATAACTGGTGAAGCAAGGTATTCTTGAATAAAATGACAAGACATCATCACAAGATCTTAACATTGTTAATATGATCTAACATTTTTTGAGAACTTACTCTACACCTGGGTCACCCACCCCCGTCAGGGATTTCTGTAACTCTGACATTTCACATTCTGAAAACTGAATTTTTTTTAACCTGTTTGTACTCTTACAGCATTTTGAGGACAAATTATACACTGCATTTGCAGGAGGTTCAAGGACTGTTACTTAATCCACTCCACAGGAGCAGGGTCTTTGACTAGTTTTCTGTGGAGTCCCTGACCCCTAGCACAGCGGCCGGCATGCAAGTACATCGTGGAAGAATGAGCGGTCTCTGACACCACCGTATCAACACTGCTGGTGAACTTTTACTGAAAGCTCACGAAGCGACTGGTGTTCTGCATGGCGCTGGATGCCCGCAGCCTTTACTGCGGATTACACTGCAAAGAGAAGGACTATTGTTCCCTGCATCACAGAGAAAGGGACCACTGTTTAGAGACGTTCTGCACTTGGCCGGAGGTGGCAGGGTTAGTAGAGACAGACACTGGAATGTGGGTTATAACACACCCTGCAAGAGGAAAGGGCCAGGCCCAAGGGGGCCTGTGGGAAGAGATGGAAGTGGGCTGGCAGGGGAAGAAAGGAGAAAGCCATGTGCTCATGGAGGATTTGTGTGTGACTGACCACATTCCCTCCCTCTAGGGAATGAGACCCCTCCTGAATGCCATTGTCCCAGGGCTGCAAAAAGACCATGCAAAAGACAGTGGTGGCTGCCGACTATGGGGCCTCACGAAGATATACCTCTGGCAGGTTCCTTGATAGCCAGCTTCTTAAACTCTTAAAGGACAAAGTCCTCCAGCTGTCCTCTAACTTGCAGGCCCCCACTGAGCCATCCCTTTCTGCCATCTTCTTTCCTGTCTCTCGTTCTGCTGTCAAAGTTCCCATCTCTCCTTGATCTAAGTGTCAAGGAGAAAACTGTCTATTTAGCTGACTCAAGTAATTCCCACTAAGGTGCCATCAGTTAACCTTCCCTGGAGCTGACTCATTAAAATGAGTATCTAACTGGTAGGCTGGGTAGTAGAAATACTGTTATTTTACTGGAGTCCTTCATACCAAGCAACTGATAGTAATTGGTCAACAAAGAGAATCAAAGGGCCCAGGCCATGCTAAGTAGCTCTCATACATTCTCGCAGCAACCCAAAGAGGTAATACTATTTCCAATTGATAGATAAAGGAAGAGAGACTTGGAAGGGTGGAGTACTTTGCTTAAGGTCACAGTCAAAAGCACTGGAATTAAAAGCCTGTAAGTAGACTCTATGTTGCCTTTCAAAGGTCAACATCTAGAGACAGATACAACTTAACTCCTTTCTAAAATCATAAGGGAGAGAGACGCTGGCATTTCTCCCTCCAGCCACCCAAATATCCAGTAATTATTGCGTGCCCGTTGCGTGCCCGTCGTATGCCTGGAGCTTTGCTGAGGTGGGAGTCTTGAGATGAAGTAAACCCGGGCCTCTGACTATCGTGTGTGCATTTTAAGGGAATAAATGTGGAATGAGTGTGGGTGAATTGAAAGTCCAGGATTAGGCACTAAGCAAAGAATTTGGGTACAAAGTAAGTGTTCACAGTGAGATAAGTTCAAAGTGTCAGGATAACCTGAAAGGTAGAGTGATGTTTGAAAGTAAAGCAGAAAAAAAAAAGGATTAAAACAAAAAAAGGTTGATTTCTAGGTTCTTGAGAGACACGCTTCCCCCTTTCTGCTAATTCTCTTCCGAATCGCACGGCAGCTAGGTGGTGGTTCTCTCTGGCTGTGCAGAAGGTGGGAGTAGGCAAGAAACTCCTCAGGTACTGAATGACTATTGATTTCCAACAGACGCAGCCTAAGGCAGCATTTCCCAGATCACCAGGGGATCTTGTTAGACAAAATGATTTTCAGGTCTGACTGAGAAAAATATGTCCCTCCAGACGTTCTTACTGCGTGGGGGCGGTTTGGGAAACGCTGGTCTGCGGGGTCCTGGAGTGGAGGAGATGAAGGGGGTCATGACATTCTCTTAGGGAATGGCTGTTTCTCAAGCAGCCATTTA
Organism: Solenodon paradoxus; assembly: GCA_004363575.1. Lineage (NCBI taxonomy): Eukaryota > Metazoa > Chordata > Mammalia > Eulipotyphla > Solenodontidae > Solenodon > Solenodon paradoxus. Next base: position 284,539 of record RJWH01000912.1, read on the forward strand.
AGTTGATGTTAAGTCCTTTACACATTCCCGTGGGTCCCTTTAGCCTCATGGTCTTCTTCTCGCAAGAATATTTTTCAGGGCAAACGATAAAATGCAGTAGATAACGAAGGTCACTGATCACATTGAAATACAGTTACCAAAGTGTTTTAAATATACGTCATAGTAAGAACTAGTGGCAGGTTCACCATTCCTGTCATTTCAAAGTACTGATGGGTGAAATGGTATCTCCAGAAGTCTACAACAGTCCTAGAACCATTATAAAAAGAAATATCTGTCATTTCCACTGGTGACACTAGGCTTTCTCCCACCATGGATGGATGCCCACATGTGTAATAGAAGGAGGCGCTATATTTTAACTCATGAAAATATAGACATCACTATCCTGACATCCAAATGACGGATTGCTCAGAACAGGAACTCCTGCTCTGAGGGATGTATTTTTTCACTGCTCAGGGGAGCTCTCCATGGGGGAGAAATTGGGATGAGGACTCTAACTAGCCTTTCATTTGTGTTAGGTTTTGTTGATCACATTTAGGCTTTTTTTTCTTGCAGGATGGGATAAGGGTAAAAAATAAGTATTTTTTTCCATCTCCAAATCCCAATGTCCTCGTCTGCGAAATGGGGGTTTTATCTATGAATGGTTCCTAAATGGTAGCTTATAGCAGATTATCAGCTGGTTTCCCAAACCCTCTGGGGTGGGGTGAGGCCACGGGCTTGGTTTCAATGCCCATAAATGTTCGGGGCTACCCACTCCCCAACTCTGGTTTGGTAGATCTAGGTGAAACAACAGTCAGTATTTTTCAAAAGCCGCTCCCTGTAATTAAGGTTTAGCTCAGACCGGCTCAAGGTTTAGGGGCAGAAGACTCCTGGAGGAGCGCATTTAAAATGCAGCCCCTAAGACCCTGCCCAGAGGATCCCTTTCCCACCGAGGATGGCCAGGAATTTCTTGTGATTGGATTGTGGTTCACCGCTCACAGCTTCACAACCTGTAGAGTTGAATGAAGGCTTTTATCAAAATCCAGCGCTAAGTGAAGAACTCATGAGAGTCTCCTGGTTTTGTTTTCAGGGGAGTTTTTAATTGCTGTCATTATTTTTTGAACGATGGTAAAACTCTCAAACAAAACAAAACAAAATGCACATAAAGCTGTTTTTATTGTTAATGATATTACCCATGCCAAGGCCTCCTTGCTCCTAAAGTGCTGCTCTGCTCTGTCGTCACTCTCTGACTTTTGTCACTCCCCTGTGCGAGTGTCCCTGCGTGAACTGTCTGCTCACTTTGCTTGTCTACATTACTTAACCCTCCAGTCTTTTCTCCTACCCACACTGGGACCCAAGCACTCTGAGCTTAGAATTCCAAAGTGTCCTTCCGCTGCTTAAGCGGCCTTTCACTTCTGATAGGCGTGCATCAGAGTTCACACAGAGGCTCGCTGAGTGGAATACAAAGAGATGTTTGCGTTTGGAGAGGGAAGCCCTGAGATTCCTTAGCAGTTGATGTGTTCCATGGAAGGAACACATAATCTATGCTAAGGTAACTCCTCTATCTAGTGATTAGTCCAGAGAAAATCACACACACCAAGCCAGTCCCAAGTACATCTTGACATTCTACCAGCAATTTTGGGACACAGATTTTCTCTCTTGCTGTGAATAGAGTGGTATGTACATGTGATACCCATGACTCACGCATGGATAAGGCCAGTCTTTGGGAAAGACAGAGTTGAGAGAATGTAGAAAAAGGAGCTGGAGCCCTGTTCATACTGTGTCTGCAGCGCACACAACCACTAGACTTTTCAGGTTCCTGATGCAAGAGCTAATGCTTTCTCTTCAGTCAGTTGGAGTTAAGTTTTTGTATTACTCACAACTGAAAGTGCCTTAGTGGAGATATTTTTAGATCACACTTTTTTAGTTATCAAAGCACTTGAACCTAACATCACCCTATGAGAGAGGAAAAGTGTATTTGCCACTGTCATTTTATTCACTTAATTCCATGTCTTCTTGTCTCTAGTTCTGAGTCTTGCTTATAGCATTAACCATATGTTAGAATGACATTCATTCCAGCAGAAGCACACTGTTGTGTGTTTCACAGCCTACCTCACAGAAATTTCTTGTCCCCACATATTTTTTAATAAGACTCACATTTTCTTTTGTATTTGTTTACAGCTAAGGGACTCAGTTTAGCCAATTAGATTTAAGTGAAATCCCTTAGAGAGAAGCTTTGAGCTACTCAGGGCAAGTGATTTTTTTTTTTTTTTTTTTTTATTTCTCTGCTGCCCCGACTCATCCTGTTTTTGAGTAAAACCAGGATGCTGAGGGCTATGGCCGCCATCTTGTGAGTTGCAAGAGGAAGTAAACCACCTCGCTGAGGATGGTGATTCCAAGAGGTGGTTGGCAACAGTTGCCTGAATTCTGGTTATGTGAGAAAAATGACAATTATTTAAGCCACAGTCAGTTAAATTTTCCAAGTTACAGCCAAAACACTCCTAACTCATATATACTGGTGTCTAGCAAAATGAGATAATTTTCCTTTCGAGGAAGGTGTCTGACCAACATGAGTCAATAAAGAAGATAGATGTATTCAAATCCCAGGCACAGGAAGCTAGGAATCCTTGGCCCCCATATGGTCTTCTTCTAATTAATGTCTGTTCTTTCCTCCTGGGAGCCCTCAAGCCTACAGTCATCTTGATGGTCACTATATCCTTTCCTCTTTCCAAGAAAACTCAGGTATAATCATATATTACTAGTCCGCTACTCAAACTTACGCCATCATTAGGACAAGATAGTGAGAGTAGCATTTTGCTCTTCTCTGAGACATAACATTTTTTTTTTTTATATATTTTCACAGTTGCTTTAAGAGCCCCAAGTGATTTTTTTTCTTTCATTAAGGAACCCCATCTGCAAATGAGGGCCACAGAAAATAGACACGTGTTTAAGGAAAGTATAGACTGGGGTAGCATAGGGAGACCTGATCTTAGATGAGACTAGAATTTTCTAATATCTTAACTGGTAGTCTGTTAATAATATATATAATATAATAAACTTTAGGACATGCCCTGTGGCTCAGGTGGCTGAGATGGTTGGGGTATGGATTACGTATAACCCAAGGACCTGGGTTTGTGACCTAGGGTAAGGGAGAACTAAAACAAACAGACTTCCTTCCTCTCCCTTTTTTTTAAAAAAAAAAAAATGTCTATTTTAAGTCATATTCTATCTTCTGTTAACCTAGACCTTTAGTGGGCTACTGGAGAAAGTGATGCAGACATATGAAGTTGCCTTGACTAGGGTTGTGAGGCGAGTGGTAGGGCCAAAAGTAGGTCCAAAGTCCATTTTTTCCATGGAGTGATATGGGGATATGATTGTAGGCATATTTGACCATGATTTTGATGAAGGAATATTTATACCAAATAACCCAATAGACAGAGGGTATATTGGTTTTATGAAAAGGAACCAAGGGCCCCACCAGAGCCCTTCTCATGGGAAAAAACCCATAGAGCCAACCTACAGAGGCTCCATACTAAGGTAAGATTTCATGGTGGCCTGCTGCAGGCTTGGTGCTCTTTATGCTCAATGTAGATTGGGGGTGTCATCCATTGGACAGATGTGACTAGCAGGAGGTGTTTAGTAAGCCAAAGTCACAATGTCCCTCTCCTATACCAGTAGAGGAGTATAGGCTTTCCAACATGGTTCAAGTGGAGTCCTAGAAGCAATCACATATGGACTAAGGGTTCCCTGGATGAGTTTCTTACAGACACCAAAACCTTGGTTTGATTTCAGAAGGAACAAAAATGCTTATTAGAGTGAAGATCATCTTCCTGCATTTCTCAAATTCATGCTTCTGGAAGACTCAGGGGATATATATGTAATGCATAGGAATGAATAGAAAGACCGTGGTGGTGATTGAGGGAAGCATGGAGATGAGTAACTGCCTAAGTTATACTAGTTTTCAGCACCTAAAGTTGACTTCATTCTTTAACAGAAAGATCATATCCTCCCAGCTCCTTGTTACTCTCATGATTGGATGTAAAAAAAATACTTTATTGTAACACTATGGTATAGCTGCAGGTGTTATAGCAGAAAATGCCCAACCAATATAGACCTTACACAGCATATTCATGTAATAATTCATAGATCAGATATTTATTTAGCACATATTATATGCCAGGTAGTGTTGGACTATAGGAAAAAAAGAATAAAGACAAAGTCTCTGACTTTAAGGAGGCTCAGTCTGATTAGGTGGACAGGAAAATCGAGACCACCACAAGCCCCTGTGTTAGGATTCTCCTGTGAAGAATAAATGCATATTTTTCTCCAAGTTCTCCCGTAGCCTTTACGTCTATCTCCATTACTCTAGTTGTTTTCTTCTTTCCCTCTTTCTGTTTTCTTAATTTTTTTCCTTTCTGTGTCCCCATTGAGATAAGAAGTCTAATTTTAGTTCCAAGTCATTCTTTAATCTAGATACTAGCCTAAGCAGTCTATGTTCCAGGTTTTTGCTCTCCTGTGAGATGTCATACTTAATTACCTGTCACCTTCACTATTAATCTTAACTGAGATATTAATTTGATGAATTTTAATTTCTCTTAATCATAGCATCATTCTGATCTTTCACTGGATACCTCTTTAAAATGATACTGAGTGAAGAAGAAAAATATTAATAGTATATTAACGTGTTTAAAAAAACCCCCTTCTTTAGTAATTGCCTGTTTTCCTGATAAGAATATCTGCTTCTTGAACAGGTGTGGGTGCTCCAATTTCCTTGTTGGCAAATGGCTGTTTTTTTTTCTCGATCACCTCCTGACTCTGTTTTGCACATTTAAATGAAAAATCCTTTTATATTTAAGACATGTTTCTCTCCAGAAGAAGTCTCTAGGGTCTGCTGCATTCTCTGACGGGCGAGGGTTCTCTAGCATTAATGGAGGCATCAAAAACAGTCATGGGAAGGTTTGCTTCTGTTCCTTTGGTCACGGTCTATGAAGAACTAGTACTCAGGAGGAAAGAGCCAAGTGCAGGGGAGACAGAACCATCCAAAGAAGTCTGACCTGTTTGCAGACTGTTCTTTTCCTCTTATAATTAAAGCAACATGTCATTATGTTTTTAATCTTTCTGCAAGACCTCTCCCTCCCCCCACCCCTTTACTCCTCCTGTCATTTATACGGAAACCCTGACGATGTCCCTAGTGGACTTCCTCTCCCCATCCCCCAAATCTCTGATATGACTGACACCGAAGTCCACACCTGGTGCACTTTTAGGTCAAGTCTCTCACTCAAGTCCAGTCACCTGGATACTGATGACACCTAGGAACAGAATCATTCCCAGAATTCGGGTCCGGATGTGGGCAAGAGATGCGGGAGGGTGGCTTCCGCTCCCTTGTGAAAGGAGAGCGACAGGTCCCCTCCTTCCCTTCCCCGGTCACCAGATCATGGTGGGAGGCATTGGGACTCAGACTGTGAGATGCGCAGGGAAAACAGACCAGCAAGGACTCATGGGTAACCCGCCCTTGGGGTCTACTCACCTCCAGGTAAACCACCCAAGGCATCACCACGGTGGCCACCAGCAGGTCCGCCACGGCCAGGCTCACCAGCAGGTAGTTGGTGGAGGTCTGCAGGACCCGCTCTCTCAGCACAGCCACGCACACCAGCCCATTGCCGAAGACGATGGCCAGGATGAGCGCGCAGTAGGACAGCGCGTAGTAGGCATGCGGGCGGGCGCGGCCGGTGCCCGTGGAGTTGTCTGCCGCGCACGAGGAGTTGATGTGGACGCTCAGCTGGCTTAGTGCCATAGCCCAGAGCCAGAGGCGTGACCCCGAGGGGTCCCTGGGAGGAGACAGAAGACAGCCCTTGGAGCTCGGCCACTGGAGTAGCTGTGTGATTTATTGCTTCAGCAAATACTTCTGCAGCGCTTTCAAAGTACCGGGCACTGTTCTGAGCCCTGGAAAGAGAGCAGCGAACAAACCCCTACCCTTATCCTTATGAAGCCTCCATGCTAGGGGAGAAGACATGAGTCAACCAGATAAAGATGTAGTGTGTTCAACGACCATGTGTATTTTGGAGAAAAATAAGTCAGCGAGGAGGGGTCAGGAGAGATGGAGGATTTTGCCTGGGTGCCTGTCTGTGAGTTGGATGTTGGAGTGTAATCTTTAACTAGTAAATAGGGTCACCAGCCTCCTGGAGAAGGTGACAATTGAGTCTAGACCTGGGGGACCTGAGGAAGTCAATTGTACAGATATCTGGGAACAGAGTGGTCCAAGCAGAAGGACCAACAGGCAGGACAGGCTGCTGTGTGGAAGGGACAGCAGGAAAAAGAGTGTGTTTGGAACCACGTGAGGCCGGGGTTGGGGTGGGGGTGCGGGGTGGCAGGGCCATGAAAGAACAGCTTAGACTCTGGGTGAGACAGGGAGCTGCTGCAGGACGAGAATCCTAGCCCCTCTATTTCCAAATTCTGGGCCCAGGGCCCTCGCCACGCTGAGCTCCTCTGGAAAAGGGGAAGGTAATAGAAGTCTTTTCATGGTCTCTTGTGAGGAGGAACCAGGCTATAATACATGTGAGGCACTGACACAGATGTGCCCTGGTGGGGCAGCAGTTGGGCGCAGACCACGTATATGCCCAAGACCTGGTTCGCATCCTGGGTGGGAACGGCCAAGATGAACAACTGAAATGAACGAAACCAGCTGTTTCTTCCTCCTCTCGCTTTCTGCCTGCCTCTGCTCGCCTTCATTCCTGCCTGCACCCTATGTACATTATATATATATATATGTGTGTGTGTGTATATATATATATATACACACACACACAGACTTATGTGTATACACATATATGCCTGTCTGTCTATCTCTCTCTCTCTGTCCACACACACGTATATTGAAAGCCACTGAAAATCCTGCCTGATACGTAGAAAGCTATGTGGTAGCTCTTTTCCTCTTCTTGGTCTGTTTCTGCACTTCCCTCCCTCTTTTCCCCTCCCTTCCATGCTCTATGGTGGTGTCATGTGCGTGGGGAGCCCCTGGGGTGGAGCAGTGGCTCTTCGAGAGCCACTTAGGTGCAGCCTGAGAGGGGCGAGGGGGACAGCTTGGGACAGGAAGCGGGTAGGGTGAGGCGACTTCTGCTCCACCCCATTGTGAGTGCTACGTTCAGGGTCCAGGCACCCTGAGTCCAACCTGACTTCCAGGTTGTGTTGCGAGCTGTCTGTTGAGGCAGAGGATTCAGCATTGTGTTCCATGACTAGCTGGTTCTAACCTTAAAGTAGGGAGGTGTGGCGTCTATGGGACCCATGGGACCCACGGGACCCTCGCTCCAGATGTAGAGGCTGGCTGGTGGCCAAGATTGCTCTGTCTGGGCCTCTCCAGCTCTCCTTTGAGGACACTGGCCTCATCAAGACTGTCATTTTCTATCCCATTTCGAAATGGTTCAGCCTGGAAAGTGAACGTGTTCAAATGAACAGATGATTGTTAAGGGGCAATTGACTTGGAAGGAATTCAGAGGATTGTTTAAAAAAAAATGTTCTTTATCTCAGCACACTGCACGGACTCCACATTTTAAAACATAATAGTCATTTTTGATAATAATTATAATTTTCTCATTATTCGGAGAAGGGCAGCCAGTACCCTGGTGATAGCATTGCTGCTGCCAGGCGCTTCTGGGGAAAACACAATGCTTTCTGATTGTTCAAGGATATGTCTACCTCGGAGGCAGGCTCGGACTCAGAGCGCCCCTCCGTTTACTCGGGGCTACCCTGGAAAGCAGTGGGCTGAAATCACCGCACGGCGGTGGGCAGCTGATGAATGAAGTCTTAGCCTCGTCTCACCTGTGAAGTTAGAGGGAAAGCACACCTTCTGGGGGTGTTTGTTGCCAGGTTATTGGACTTCTCACTCTGCTGGGGTGTGACAGGGACTTAAAAATAGGACAACACCGTGTCTCTGGTTAAGTACATGAATGGAGACCTTCAAGTGGAAAGTTAATGCCCAGTCGGATTTTGGAATCACAACTGCGCGGACTTCTGATGTGTTGGCTTTGCCCGTTTCTTTGTTGTTCTTTTTTTTTTTTTTGCATTTTGTGGTCTCTAGTTTTAGGTTCTTTAGCAGCAGGTGGGGGTGAGTCATGGTCGGTGAGATAGTTGCTGATGAGTGGTGGTTGAGGGAGATGAATGCAGAACATGGTAAAGGCTGGATGACTTCGCACCTCTCAGCTAATTGTGTCAACCTCTCCCTTCCTGAGATTTCTCTTTCAAACCAGCATTGTTGATATAAGACAGGATCGGACTGGGATTTCCCTTTTCTTTCTCCTTCTGATGCTAACAACATTAACATCAGATATGTTAACAACAAGGTCACTGGTCTCAGGTCAGAAAGAGTAGAACCTGGAAAGTTCATCAACTCGATACTCTTTAATCAGCACGGTAGCCTGGTTTCTTTAAGTAATCAGCATGGTTTCTGTATCAGCAAAAATGAGGATAATCATACCCCCTCCACAGAGTTATTGTGACCATCAGCTATAGTGAAAGAGGTATGGGCTTGACACCACTGACAACTTTTTCTGGAGAATTCTTTATGGGGGGAGTGTGTTCTGTGCGTTGTGGGGTGCTTGGTGGCATTCTCGATGTCCACCCACTGGGGCAATCACGTCCCCCTCCCCAAAGTTCTCTCCAGATTCTGTCATGTAGCCCCTGGGGGTGGGGGTTGGGGCAGAATTGTGCTCCCCATTGAGAATCCTGGTTCTAGCCTGTCTGGTGTTAGCACACTTGCAAGGTTATAGTTTTTATTGTTAAAGGGGAAGAGGGAATAGGTGAAGGGGGTCAAATAAGCTACACTTGAGGTGGAGCCAGTGGACTTGGAAATGACGAAGTTACCTTAACCTCAGCCAAAAGCTTTGGGAGCTAAGAATGGATGGGAGATGATATAGTGGAGAACGTGGAAGAGATCGCTGCTGCTCTCTTTGAAGATTCATGACATAGATCATGACTGACACATTTTACTAAGCCTGTGAATTTCTTACAAAGTATTGATTTATCAGGATCTCTTAGGGTGAGGGCAGACTGCATTTTAAAAAGCAGAGGCCCCCTTCAGCTAGAACACACACCCTGCTCTGCAGATAATCCCTCGGTGCTGAGCCACAGTCTGTTGGAAGGGTTGTGGGGGTCCCCCTGGAAGTGGTGCCTTACCAGGCTCCCAGGGAGTTTCTTAAGAAGCTCATCATTAAGACTTACAGGTTTGTAATGGTTCTCTGTCTCTAAGGATACGGAAGGAAGCCCCGTAAAAACACAAGCACAACAAAAACACATAGAGTTCTCAGTCTCCTCCTGGCATAACCACTTCAGGGCTCCCACTGGCTGCCAGCAGCTGGTGTCACATGGACTCTACCACTCTGACCTGAGAGACCTCTGAAGAAGGATATTGATATTCTCCATGGAGATGATCTCCATGATAATCTCCACAGATGAAAAACTGAGACAGACAGAGGTCCCGTTCAAGAGGACACAACGTGTAAGGGACTGACATAAGCCCAGCTCTGATCCTGCATCTCCCTAAGTCCCAGTCTTGTCACTTGACTTAACGTGTCTGTGTTGGACGTGGAAGTTCATATGGGCAGTGTTTCCAGGTAGAAGTGTCTTTTTTTTTTTTTTCTAACACCCAGAATAAAACATCTTGATAGCAGTGTGCCATGACCAAATTTTCTCTTGTATCTTAGATCTTTGTCATTTGCCACCTCTAAGCATTCACTCAGCTGTATCCTGATGTGTCACCTGCAGAACTTTCCTGGCCTTTCTAGAGTGCAAGAAAAGGGCCTGCAACAGATCACCCCAGTCTCTCAGAATTGTTCTCCCGGGCCAAAGACAAGGGAGGGCAACGCCAAAGGCAAAGGACATGTTCCTACCTTTCTCTAACTCCTTTGACCTTCCCTTAATCAAAGAAGTCATCACCACTTCCTAAACTTCCACCCTTCCCCCTGAATCCAGAAGTGGTCAGTGTTCCCTTACCCCCTGGAAGAATGTAGAAGGAGAAGTCAATTATCTTCACTTTCAAGATAACAACGAGTCATTTCTCCTTGCCTCAAAGACTCTCTCTCTCTCTCTCTGACACTCCAGGCCCCCTTTCTCAGGCCTCAGCCCAGGATACAAGTCTGGGGTTGCCTCAGTTACCTCTGATTTTACTACCATGTCAATTCACCATTCACATGTCATTCGCTCTGGACTTTTCTCTGACTGATCATATGTGATGTTAATTTGTCCAGCAGGAAGAACCTGAGAGGATGGGGAATTTTTCCTTGGGCCCCACACATGAAGAAGTGAATCGCTGTGGCTAACATTCATTTCCAGTTTGGTACTGACATCTCCCAACGCCCCAGTGGAGCGCTCTGGTTATCCGATTTTTCAGTGAAGAAAGTAAGTAGGAAGTTTAGGTATTCTGCTGAGGGCCTCTGATAAGCACCCAGAATATGTCTGTTTGAAGAGCTTATGTTGAACAGCTCCATCGTGGGGATGAGGGAGGCAAACATGAAATGGGGGCTAATTTTAATTCTTCGCTTGTTCGGAGTATCTTTGCACGTCACCGATCAAGCCCAGGAAAAGTCAATGCAGGTGCACATAGAGCCAGTGGGAGTTGCATTGTCATCATTATTAGAGGGAGTCTTTAGCATTTCTATGGCACTTTATTCTGCAAATTGCTATTTATTTTCCTGATGAAGAGTCTCAAGTGCATTGCAATACATGGCATCTTTATGTATTTGGGCACATTTACATTGTTGACAAGTGTACAGCGATATACCATATCTGGTTGTGAAATCCAGGAAGGGAAGATAATGCAGCATTTTTCCTAATTAAAACTGCCCAGTAAAGCAAAATACTCTCACTTTCCATCACAACGTCTAAGGACGACACATCCTATCAGTCTAATATGAGATAAAACGGAGAACTCCGTGAAAGAGCCCATCAATCAATAAGCAAATATTAATGGAACGCAAACTCCAATGCATGAAAATGGAATTTAATATTGGGTAAAATCATTTTGGTATTAAAAAAAATTCATCTTTCATATTGAACAGCCTTTGGTACAGATAGTTTAATATCAGGCATTCATTTGGATGTGGTCAGTAGTTTCCTTCCTCAACTCCCCTGTTCATTGCTAGCTACCCGACCCTTGAAAATGTTCAACTATAAATAAATGCCTGAGTAGGAATATTTCTCATATTGTATCTGCTTCTCGTCTGGGATAAAGAGATTCTGATGCCATGCCAAACAGTTTTTTTTCACTCTTAGCCAAAGACAAACATCTTACTGACCTCTTAGTACCTGTAAGCCCAGGGTTTCACCTATAAAGGCATGAAAATGAGTTGAGAACCCAAGTTTCACTTTGCTATGACTGCATTATTATTTGTGTGTGCATTGTGATAGTATTTGATTAAACTCAATGCATGAATTGAGACAAATGCCTAATTGTTGCAATTTCCATTGACCCAATAAGCTACAGTAAGTAATGAAAGTTCCACAATTAACAATGCTCTCAAAATCATATGCCATCATTACAGAAAACATACACAATAATCATCTCAAGTACTGCATATCTCTGTTGGGAATAATTGGATTCTGACTTGGAAGCAGCCTGACTTTAAATAGACCATTGAAAACAGTACTCCAAACCCTCAGCCCTGTATTACTGGGGTGCCGAATTGGGAAGTTTAAAATAACAGACCCTTAAAATTAAGTAAAACTCTTAAGAGGAATATAATCAACTTCCATACAAATCCCAGGAATAGTAATAGCTTCTTATTTCCATCTTTTAATTCTACCCTGATATAGCTTATAGAGCTCATGAGGATCTAATTTGGGGGAAAAAAGAGAAAGATAATTTTTTTTCTGTTCAGAAATGAAGAGAGAAATGCAAGCAGTTTCCCCAGGATTTCAGGGTTTTAAATAAGATGGGGGGTATAGCATTTTAACGACTCTTCTTAGAGAATCATAGACCCCAAGCTGATTAAACAGTCTTCCAGGCAAACACCATATATTAAATTAGAAATAAAAAGAAAAATTACTTACCCTGAAAATTTCTTCTAATCTCTGGAGACTGTGGAGTTTAGCACCTCAGCTCCTGCATCTTCTACTGACAGCCGACATGCCCCAGCAGAGCAAACTTTGCTTTTTCCAGGACACAGTAACTGTGGAAATGAACAGAAAGAAAATCACCCATTTTTTGCCTCTAAGGTGAAATCACTTATGTGCTGCTCTTCCTGTGTCCCTATTAGACCTTGTTGCATGTTTCAGAGCTGCTTAGGAATGCATCCGTTTTCTCTAGAGGATTTGGGGAGATTCTGAACTGAGCATAGCTTGGGTCAGCCCTTCAGAAGCTCTGTCCTTGGTGCTGAAAGAGAGGAGGAGGAGGCAGATTGGTTTTTCTACCTCGCCCTCTTCTTTTCCCTCTGTGCCTGTCTGCTCTGTGCTATGCTTTTTAGTACACGTGTGTTTCCCCCTCAGTGCTATTTTTTTTTTTTTTAAATCTCAGGCTTTCCATTGTCTTTACTTCTTTTACTTCCTTTGGAAAAACCCTCACCTTTCTCGGTTTAATTGCCTTACCAGCTTTTGATGGGCGTCAAGATTATTGGTTCAGAAGAAGTAACAGATCAACAAAAGAATACTATAAGTGGTTAAAAGAAATCAGTACAATTTGAAACGTAATTGACAGAATAATTGAACTTGGATGTGTAAACCTGTCTGGGAAAAGACGATGAAAGGAAATATATTACAGTGGAGGCAAAAATGAAGCATGGAGTATAACTGTGATAAAGGTGAAATAAACTTACTATGGTGTGAGGTATTAGCTGTTGATTTAGCAGCATTCTTTGTTTTCAAAGAACTTTTTAAAAACCTTTGCCATTTCACCCTGATGGTTCATCTTTTATATATGTGAGTCATTCTTCTTAATTTTAAAACTGGCTAAAGTGAAATCTAACTAAAAGCAGTATTTGTGTGCTTTCCCAATCGAAAGTCAAGTTTCTGAAGCCACGCTACAAGGCTGTTCCTAGAACATTCCATCATGGGATCCTAAGTATTCCATTTTCTTGTTTTCGATGTCTTCTCCTTCTTTTAGACAAGGTGATAATTTTTTCACTACTTCCTCGGCCAACTGTAGACCAGCTTGGGAGCTGCAATGCAGACGGTGATGGGGAAGCTGGTTCTAGTTTTACCATGATGGCGCCCTCTGCTGGCTGAGAAAGAGGCAGCAGCAGAACAAGGTCTAAATACAACTATTGGTAACAAATCATGGTTAATTGAGCATGTACTATTAGCCAGTCATTTTAATGCATTCTCTAGTTCCATCCTTTCAACAATATTACAAGGTAGGTCCCATTTTTACCTTTCCGATTTATAGATCAGGAAATTGACGCTTAGAGAGGTAAGAATATGTCTGACCACCATATAGCTGACGAGGATGAGTATTTAGATGTAGATACCTTAATTCAGAAGCATGCTTTTTTAACCACGATGTTATCATTCTTCCAAAAGTGGAACATATTTTTTCAGGAGACTGAAAATACTCTGTAGGACAATATAGTAAAGAGAATGATAATTATAATGACAAAAACAATGATATCAGTGATATTTGTATGGTGACATAATTTATAAAGAATTTTCTAATACCTGCTCCTGCCTGCAGCTCACATCAATTTTCAGGACACCCGTGTTTACTGAGTCTACTATGGATGAATTGTATCCTCTCCAAATGAATATGTTGAAAGCTTAAACCTCAGAATGTTACTGGGATATGCGGAATATAAGATAAGGTCTTTAAAGGTAGGTGATTATGTTAAAATGAGGTCATTAGGGAATGCTCCAATCCAATCTGACTGATGTCCTTCTAAGAAGAGAAAGAGACATCAGGAAGATACACACACACAAAAAGTCCATGTGAAGACACTGCAATTAAGAGGCCATCTGTATGCCAAGGAGTAAGGCCTCAGGAGACATCAACACATTGATCTTAAACTTCTAGCCTCTAGGAGTGGGTGAAAATTAGTTTATGGTGCTTAAGCCAGTCATTTTGTGGTAATTTGTTTGGTCAGTCCTAGCAAACTAATACAGAAGCTTAGAGAGATTAGGCACCATACCCAGGGTCGCTCCTGCCTTATATGTGCAAATGTAATGTTATGTGACACAGCTATATGAACCGTGCCTGAAGACTGCATCTCCCCACTTGCATGGAAACCCCCCAGGCTCTTCTTCCTTGGGTTAGACAACCAAGAGCTTATGCACCATCAAGGGTTAGCATATTTGATATGGAAAAACAGGGAGTATGTAAGCAGAATAAAGCAGAGGTCTAATCAGGAGGTTTGGACATTAATTGCTCATTTTCACCATTATGTTTCCAATTTGGAGTATCCTGTGTTTATTTTCCTTAATGCTTGAAGATATTGAAGGTTACGGGTAACGCTGCCCTGATAATGCATGAGTGTAGCAGGAAAGCCTACGTTCCTCGACTGTGTTGAGATCACATGGTACATCCTCCCAGGGAAGCTCTAAGTATTGCTGGCAGAATTTTTCCTCAGCATTTTTGTAATGCCTTCCTTTGGCAAAGTTCAAAGGGAGATAAGTGACAAATATTCTTATTCTAACTCTATGTAGGAGCAACAGACAGGGAAATGCACTGACAAGTCACACATCTAGGCAGTCAACTCAGTCTATAATCGGCTGTCTCTCCCCTAGACTCCATGATGACCTTGGGAAATAGAGAGAGGTTGGTAGAAGGAATTAGAAGGGGAGGTGAAGGAGGTGGTTCTTTCTCTCAGGGCATCAGTCCTGTGAAGATGGGTAATTGCTCCTTGGAACCTGGCACTTTTCATTCATCTTCACAGTGCTGAACAAGTTTCCCTCTGTTAGTAAATGGAACTTTTATTCATGATTGGCATTGAAGATTTTGAGATCTGCCTTCTGGGAAGAACTCCAGGACGCCCACAGAACAGACGTGCTTGGTCAGAAATCAAGAAAAATACAGATGATTTTCTTCATTTTCCTTCCAGGAACCTGTCTCAAAAGCATGACTGGAACATTCTCATGGACCAGTCAACAGTACTTCCTTAGTGAAATCGTTGTCTTTTGAACTTGCAGTGGGAGGTTAGGAGCAAGAGTTAAGAGGTGGTGGGTTTTTGCGTGATCAGTGGTTTTACTGGAAAGGGAATGAGTGTGGGATTTGTGGTGGAACTAGTCTCTTCTGGTCTTTGTAATGCTGTTCCAGGGTAGTCATTCTTTGCTTTTGTTGTAGCAAACTTGCCTTCACCACCAATCATTGAATGCAACATGACTTTCTCAGACCACCTTAAAATTCACTCTCAGAAGGACAGTATACAGACCCATTGAGACCGTGCAGAGAGCCATTTGCAGGGTTCCATAAAAAGAAAGGGACACTGTATTTTACTGGAATTCGGTCTCAAGGTGTAGAGTGCAAATAGAAGATGGCAAATGCAGGGGATCAGGTAGCCTGGTTGTTTCTTCCCAGCTCTGGTCCCATCGTCTCCCATGACGCCGGTGATCTGAACATTGAGGAAAAAACGAGGAAGCCTTAGGTTTTATGTTTGGATTTATTTTTCTGTTGTAATAAATTTCTTGAAAGAAGAAAATAGCTCAATTGATTTATTATGGTTCAGTATTGAACTCTAGTCTTGTTTCCTTTCTACTAGAGAATAGTAGAAAATAACAGAAGCAGGTTTCTCAATCAGATTGGTACTCAGGCTACTTTTTTTTTATAAGTTGCAGAGTAAACATAGGGAAGGAAGTAAAGACTGATATTTGTCTTCTTATTTACAACTGTTTTTCTATGTGCTTGTATTCTTTTTTAATTTCCATCTTCTTTTTTCTACCTATTTTCTTCCTGCTTTTTATTACCTGCTCTCCATCAGAGAATCTTTCATTTTTCTACCTTTTCTTAAATTTCTTCCAATCTAGTCTACATCTCTTTTCTTCTTCTCCAAAATACATGTCAGTAGGAATGGGGATGGGTTTGGATTAGAGACATTTGTATCTTAATTAATATGTCACGTGTTCCAAAAGGATTTTGGATCGAGGGTATGGCAGATTGTATTCTGCAGAGGTGACCACATATATTTCCCATTACACATGCTCTTCCAGAACCCTGCTACTCTTCCATCAAGAGGCAGGGCCTTATGCCTGTCTTCTTGAGCTTGGTTTCCCTTTGTGCTGACCAGTAGGTTATGGCTGAAGTGACACTATGTGATTTATAAACATAAAAAAACCCCACCAGCTTCCACTCTGTTTTCTTGATGTACTTGCTCTTGGAACTCAGTCACTGTATTGTGAAAAAGTTCAAGCTGCCCCTGGAGGGACCCACATGGAAAGAAACCAAGATGGCGGTCCCACAGTCCCAGCTGAGCTTCTAGCTGAAACCAGCACCCCCTTGCCAGCCATAAGAACGAGTCATTTTATAAAATGACTCCTCCTATTAACAACTGAATGGTCCTGGTTGATGCCATGTGGAAAAAGAGAAGCTATCTCTACACAGTTCTGCCCAAATTTTAGATTCATATGCAAAATGGATATTTGATATTTGCCAAAATTTTATTTTATAGCTATTGCTACACAATATAGTTGAGACTCAATATTTCTAGAACTTGTCATATTTAGTTTTCATAAAGAGCACATCCCAAATTCTATTAAATCCCATCACATTTGAAGCAATTGCCATTTAATTATTTAGTGTGTTTCATTTGAATCTCTGATGCTGACTAGCTTACGCATTTGATAAAAGCTTGTTATCAGAGTTTGGGTCGTGGACCATGACCGGCAACATCAATTTGACTTTGAAAGTTGTTAGTTAGAAATGGAGACTCTCAGGTCCTGTAGCCAGACTTCCTGAATCCAGAGTCTGCATCTTAACAGGATACTCCGTTAGTCATTAAAGTTTGAGAAGAAGTGATAGAAAAGAACAAGCTTGTAAAACAGTTGCAGCTCTAGATACCAGACAAATGATTTATTACTTATTTTCCCTTCACTTTTACTGCCCTTGTGGAAGTCAGGAGACTGTATGTGTATGTGAGGTGGTGGATGAAGGAGATGGAGAAATGTTATGACAGAAGTAGACAAGTTTGGGAAAGAGAGGATCTGGGAGCCTAAGAGGGACCTAGAGTTGGACTGGATGAGACATGTTTCATCTGTTTTACTCCAGGGAGCTGGAGACACAGTGGGGAATAAGATGGAAGGATCGTAGAGGCACTTTAACTTTTTCATAGTTGACATTCTATTATAGAATAAAACATACTGTGCTCTTTTTGCAATGTCTAAATAAATGTGGAAATCTATATGTTTATTTTAGAAAAAAATAGTCTGAAAGCCCTTTAGGATTTCCTAGGGAGAACTGTTCTCTAAGATTAGAAGTAAACCATTATTATTGTTGCCATAAGTTGGGTTTGAGTGTTCACACACTATGTTTCTCTTGAGTAAGTGCTGTTATCCCTGCCCCAGAGCACGTAGGAGCTCCTTTAGCTTCATATCTGATTTTTCAAGATACTCAGCATGCGTAAAGTGTATCTTCCATCCGTTGTCTACAGCTTACATTTTCTAATTCTTGAAAGTTCAGTTCTCTCCAGAAGACAGGATCTGTAGAGTTTTGTATGCTGATGGTAATAATCCTGCATTCAGTGGTAGCTTTTGTCCCCTCCACGGTCCTTTTGCAAACTTGTCATTGTTGTCCAGCTATCCCACTGCCCTGCCTGGATTGAAATATGGTCACTCTCAGAGTAAGGAAAAATGACAGACTATTACAAAGTAGCTGATTCGAAAAAGGACAAAACCAACCAGGCATATTTGGTGTCACTTGAACTTTGGGGAGTCAAGAATCTCCAATATTGGGATGGCATCCTCATTTCTAGAAATGCCCATTTCCTTCTTGTTTCTCTCTTATTTTCTGTTAAGACAGGATTTCTCTCTCAAACTAATTCCAACCCTTTTATGTTTTCAAGATTCCATATAAAAGTGCTGCTGGTCTTCAGGTTTTGTTCATTTTGGGGTACTTAGTAGAACCTTAACTGGTAATTTAGGCAAATGGATTGTGCTTATATCCATTCTGATCACAGCCCTGAAGTAAGATACTAGAGAATTTCCATGTAGTTATACTGCTCATGCCTTAGGAGGAGCAAAGAAGGAACATGAGTGTGCTCCTGCCTCCATGGATATCCATGTTTGCTTTCTAAAATACAGAGGGGAGAGTATGTTTATTATTTTGATTGGGGTTTTGGCAAACAATAGAAACCCCTCTTCTCAGCTGAATGAAATGACAGGCAGTTGATTATCTTAAATAAGCCTAGAGATAGGTCATTTCACACTAATGCACTAGGGATTATTTCTGTTCTGCCATGCCAGTCTCAGCATGTGGTCTTCTCTTCAGGCTGGTTTGCCTCCTGGTCACAAGATGGCTGCAGCAGCTCCAAGTACTATATTGTCACAACAGCATTCAGAGGTTTGTTGCGGAACAAACTGGGTTGTAATGAACATAGCTGGGTGCAGGATGTTTGACACTGGGACGTTTATTATGAGACGTGCCACGTGAGAAAGTGGGAGAACTACTGTGTCTCAGATCCACTTCCCCATCACAGGGTTTATGGAGGTTACACAGACAAAGCACAGGTGGAGAGGATAACTGGGAGAAGGTAAGGTTTTTGGAAACATGTGGAGGGGGGCAACATGAGGGAAGATGAGATATATGGGGAACTCTGCAGGCATTGTGATGGCAGATACTGTGGTGCTAGCTTATCAGGCCAATCATAAGTTTCCTGTACCTCAGCGGAAAACTGGTTCCATCCATTACTTGTGTTTCTCTGCCTGTTTATCTGTAACTAGATAATAAATTAATTGAATTTCATAGATAGGCTGACCATATTTCCTTGAGACAAAAATGGGACACTGAGATGACAAAAATGGCATGGGGTTATGTGCTGGCAACTAAGGGGAGGGGAGGAGGTGGGGCAATCTGAGTCAGAGCAGCCAGGCCAGCAACGACTATTACGGGATGCTGATTGATGATGTCACACAAATGGCCAGGGCCACTGCAAGGAATTTTGGCATCTTAGGTGAAAACTATATTTGGTGCCCATATAAACCCTGCTCTAACTGTCCTGCTTAAACACATGCCACTTTAATCATTCCCCTGCCAGAAATGCCCAATAACTGACTCAGTGCCAGCAATGCTCAATAACCCCCACAGTGCCAGAGATAATCCCCACAGTGCCAGAGATAACCCCCAAGGTACTTACCTATGGCTGGACCAAGCTGTGTTGGTCTGCTCCCTTTGGAGAAACAAATGCATGTCAGGCGGAAGGAATCCTCTTCCCACAGCTCCTGTTTCCTCACTGGGGTCGAGAACATCAGTAGCTGCCTTGGCCTAGTGCAGTCAGCACCTGCAAGGGCCGTCTTTAACATGGGGCAGAAGGGGCAGCTGATTTTGCCCCCTCTTTGCCTCTCAACATACTGGACCTGGGTCAAGTCAACTGTCCCTTTTGCCTGTGTTAAAGATGGCCCTGGTTTATTAAAAGTGGGACAAAATAGACATTTATATTCAAATTATGGGACAGCCAGTACTCTCCCATTTAAAATGGATGTATGGTCAGCCTAGTGAAAGATTCCTCAGTTTATGATGAAATGCCTTCATTGTATGACTACGTTCACTGGATCCTAATTACTGCCTAGTGACAGGTGGAGAAAGAGACCTTCTTTTAAGACTGAGGAAACCCTTTCCCAGAAGTCCTTCTACTAAATAGGTCCTCCTTATATTTCATTTGCTAGATTTACATCACATGTCCCTGCTTGAAAAATCACTGGCAAAGGGAATAGGGACACTGCTCTTGATAGATATGTCCTGTACCTTAGAACATTCCTCTCAGGAACCTGAACAAAATGGGGTATTACTTGCAGTATTAAAAAAAACAGTAACAAGATTCACCTGAGTAAATTTAAAGATCCAGCTGGCTTTATTAAACAATAAACAAATTGGGTAGTATCCCATTAGCAAGTAGAAAGGAACTCTGAAGAGCGCGCTCTCTCTCTCTCTCTCTCTCTCTCTCTCTCTCTCTCTCTCTCTCTCTATGAGATTTTTATACCACGGAGGGGGCAAGGTTAGGTAGAGAGTAGACTGTTTTAGGCAAGGTCACCTTCCTTGGGACATTGGAAGGTTTTGTCATGCAGATTACCAGACTGGGAAATTCTAGACTGATTAGTTAAGATTATGTTTCTGGGAGGGGGTGGAAAGTACAATTAAGTTAAGAATTAAGTTTTGCTCTGTTCCTATGCTATTTAGCACAAGTGACTCCATTTTGGGCCTGTTATTTCTTTCTTAACTAGGAAATGGTGAGTGGCTACTCCCAGGAATGTTGTTAAAGAGAATCATCTAAAGCACGATACAGGTGCGCCCTGGTGGAGCAGCGGTTAGGTCAATTGTCTCCAAAGGACCCAGTGCATACCCCTGGGTTCAAGTCTCAGGACCCAGAAGGAAGCAACCAGTGTGAAGAACTAAATTCAAAATAAAAAGTAAAGGTGCTTCTTTATCCTCTCTTCCTGCCTGCCTACTTGTCTTCATTCCTGCCAGTACCTTTACTAAAAAAAAAAAAAAAAACCTGTATAGAATATAACAGCATTAATAAGATTTTTTAAAAGATAACGATCATGCCACGCCCAATCATTTTATTTTGCAAATTTTAATCTAGTTTTGTCTACATGGCTATATACATTTGCATAGTTGATACTGAGCGGGTTATGTGCATTCAGCCTGTGAAAGACCTTAGAGAAATGGTGGAATTTTTCCTTTCATACCCATAAAACCTTAATGTTAGTATCTGTTTGCCATTCAAATCTATCTGACCCTTGAACAAAGGGGGGTTGAACTGGGAGGGTCCACATGTACACATGGCTTTTCTCTCTCTCTCTCTCTCTCTCTCTCTCTCTCTCTCTCTCTCTCTCTCTCTCTCTCTCTCTCTCTCTCTCTGTCTCTCTGTCTCTCTGTCTCTCTCTTCCAGATTCACAACCATGGGTGGGTGTTGGTTGGCTGAATGCTCTGGATATGGAATTCTCAGCTATGGAGGATGACTTGAGCCTCTGCAGATTTTGGTATTAGCCGTGCGTGCGTCTTGAAACCAATTCCCACAGATACTAAAGGGCGATTATAGTTAAATGTGGGGGGAGTCCAAATTATACTCGGAGTTCTGACTGCGAGGGACTTGGGCATCAGCACCCCTTACTCCTGCGTTGTTTGAAGGTCATTTGAAACTGGGACTATTATTTGCTTACCTTTTACGTTATGAAAAGTCCTCAGTTAATTCTGTTGATCCACTCTTGGGAATGGAGACTTTAAATAAAACGATGTGTCAGAGAGAGCAGCTCCTTTGGATGCATCAGTGTGCTTTTCTCAGTGTTGATCAGGATGCTTTTCTCATCAATGTTTTAATGAAACGACATTGAATGAAACATTATGTGCGGACTTGCTGTATGACCGTTAATGACCGACATCCCTTTGATTGAGTGAACGTAACATTTTAATCTAGCCCCTATCCTTGGAACCTTTGAAATGAATGTTTATATTAAGCAAACGTGATGCACATCTTGCAATCCATTAGGAAAAGCAGTGGCAAGTAGCAGAACGTCAGTCTTGGAGCTAGAGACTGGTTTTGTCTTCACCCTGCTGTCTATCCTTTGCCTCATTTATCAATCTTTTGTGCCTTTGTTCCTTTACTTGGAAAAGATGAAATTGGAATAAATGAATTCTAAGATCATTTCCAGTTCTAATGGTCGATACATTTGTGAATTTTAAGACCTATTGAGCAGTTAAAGTGTTTGCACCTCAGGCTGTGATAAAGAAAGAAGAGAAACATGGTGGCTGAAAAATGATGGCCACCAGTTTTCACTGGTTCTAATAAGTCTGTTGAAAACTTGGGGTTAGCTGGCGTATTTTTATGTAAAGTGAATGCAAACGCTTTTTACATGCAGCACGCTATTCACCACTGTTGGGTTCTTTTCACTGTTGTTTCACACTTAGATGCTTCCTACTTTCATGGTACCTGAAGGGCTTTGAGTTTGTAAGTCATGCAGGAAGTTCAGACTATGGCGATTAAATGAATCGCCCACCTGAACCCAGTACCTTGTTTCCATGGGAGTCTTCTTTTGGAGTACTGTTGAAAGACAGCCTTATTTGTTCACAGGATATAGAGATGGTTTCCATGTTATGCACATAAACACCTTGTCAGGCACCAGAGACAGGTTGAGAGGATGATTGATGGGAGTAGGCTCGTGAAATCACACCTGCTGTCACAGCAGATGGGGAAAAAAGCCGGAGTAACCTGTGGAATTGCTGAGCCTTTTTGAAAATTCACTCATCAGACATGATTTTCTCTCTTTTACAGGCTTTCAAAAGGGCCAGTCTCTTGCAACAAACTCAAGGGGCGCAACTACTCTGTGAGTTTTCAGGAGTGTCATTTCCATAAAATAGCAAGAAGCCTTCACCAACCAGTTGAACTGGAGTTTGAGGTCTGGGATGGGGAAGCAACTCTTTCTTTGCCAAGAGAAAAGATGTCATTCAAGCTGGAATTCCTGGCTGGCTGCCCACTGGGCATATAAGTCTGTCCTCGGTGAACATTAGTCCTATCCATGCATAGCTTTGCTGTGGAGCACAGAATGCATCTGAGAGAGGAAAAAAATAGGCTTTGCACATAGCAAACCAATGACAGACAATGGGCAACATGGGTCATTTCCACCCTCAGGGAATCCTTGTGGGCCTGAAGTAGTACTCTGAGGTCTCAGCTTTGTCCTCATTCCATTGTTGGCTCTCTCTTGCATTATATTATTCTAATTTTGCCTGATATTCATTTAAACATTTATTCTACAACTGGTTATTGAGTTTCCATTATGTCCACTGCACTGCTTGACAGTACGTTTAAAGAAGTGTGTTTGGGTGGTTAAAACGTGCACACGTGTTAAGCTTAGAGGCCAGGGAAGAGTTTAAGAGGTCTAGGAGATGGGCTGCAAGAGACCTCAAGGCAGATATGATCACACCCAAATAATATCTTCAGACAAAGCTGTTGATGAGGAAGAGGGGAAGGCAATTAAATCATGCCAGTGGAAAAGGAAGGAAGAGAAGTTAGGAATAGATTTGGGCCACATAAGGCCTAGCAGCTCGTTTTGAGCTAGCTGTGGTAAGGGAGAGACATAGTTTCATCTGCCAGAGTCCAAGTCTCAGTTCAAGTATTCTTTCATTCAAAAAACACTTGCAGAGCATAGATTCTTTGCCAGGCCAGTTTTAGACCTGGGGAAACAGTAGGCAATCATGCCAGGCAGGTCCCTGCTCTGTTAGAGAAAGAGAATAAAAGCAACCCCATACAGTCTCAGGTGGTGGTGAGCATTATGCAGAGATGTAGGACTGGGTGATGTGACAGTGACTAGGTGACTGTGATAGAGCACGTGCTTTCTCGACTTCTCTGACTAGGTGATGGCTAAGGTCATCGCCGAGTGACAAAAAGCAGCCAGCCATGCAAAGGTCAGAACATTGCAGTAGAGGGAACAGCTGGTGCAGAGAGATATCCCAAGACAGGGACATGTTTGGCACATTTGAGAAGGCCAATGTCAGTGAACCGTAGGGGGTGATGGGAAGAGCGGAACAGGCTGAGCCCGGAGAGGAGAAATCCAGATGGTAGTAGAGTTTGGATTTTATCCCCAGTGGGATCAGACTATTTGAAGGTTGAAGTAAAGATATTGCATATTACATGTGCAAAGCCTTCTGGCTGATGTATGAGAACTGATCACACTGGGAGCAAGAGAGGAAGCAGAGGCCACTAGAGAGGCCACTGAAGAAATCCAGAAACGTGAAGGTGGTTCCTTGGTCTCCAGTGATGGTTCTGCAGATGGAGGAGAAGAAAGGAGAACATTCTTTCTAGTTCAGTGTGGGTTACCCCGTGGCACTGGAGGGCAGAATTCATCGGTGGTCTGAGACAAGATAAAGACAGAGATCGAGTAAATATTCAGGGCTGCTTGGAGATCTGAGTTACATTTTGCATATCGAGTTGACAGGACTTACAAATAGATTGGCTGTGGGCACAAGAGAACTGGAGTGGGACTCAGTAACGGAGTGTGCGGGATTTTTCTGAAAAGCTTTCAGACGCTCTGTCCCAGCAATGGGCCCTCCTACAAAAGTGAGCATATTGTGGAAATGAACAAAGACCAGGCAAAGGCTGTTTATTCAGACCTTGCTGAATAGCAAGGGAGCCAGCCGCTGTCACTGGTGTTTTGGCAGAAACAGTTAGGCAGAGATTCCAAGGTAGGCAGTTCTTTGGCGGAACAAAGAGGAGGGCTTCAGGCATGTCCTGCTGGCATGAGGATGCTACTGGAGAGCCAGCTGGAAGTGGGGTGTCCTATGTAATTGGTTAGGGTCAAATATTTGGCTTTCTGTAGTTGATCCTAAGGTGGAAATAGAGACACAATTGAGGGATGTTATTAATCGGGTCCAGGCCCTTTTGGGTGGATTGCTACAGAAGTGAGTGTTTAGCTCCCTGGACTGTCTCTAGAGAGAGCACACTGACTTCCTGCAAGGCTGAACTATAGCAGACAGGCAACTGGGGTTGTAGACAAGGAATTGGTTTCCCTGGCAGGTTGCTGCAGGATATAGGGCAAACATCCATTTTTATATATGACCTGGCCATTGTTCAACCTCTCAGTGTCTTGATAATGACTGCTTTTATTTTCAAAGCAAGTCACAAAGGTCTACATACTTCTCTTTTCAAGATCCTGTAAAACTCTTTCTCTCCACTTCCCCATTGTTCTCTGCATCTCACTCTGCTCCAGACTCAGCTTTCCACGGTGACTTAGACTTTCCTTCAATGGCGCCTACAGCTCTCCCTGTTCTAGTTAAACTTCCAATCCTAAGAACTTGAGTTGCCTAATGATATTGTGTGTCCATCAAAGAACATTCTTTTGAAGCGTGGTTTACCCCGTGGCGCTGGTAGGCAAAATTCCTTACTGGTCTGAGACTAGATAAAGACCAAAATCGGGAGTAAAGATTCAGGGCTGCAAAAGTAGGGTGGGAAGCAGGAGAGGGGAAGACAATTCCATGTGTCCTAACTAGAATTTATTTTTCAAACATACTCACCTCTCCTTCTTGGTGCTTAGATGTATCCAAAATGGGTCTTGGATTCCTTCAGTCTTTAAAGAGCTACACTATCAAAGTTGAGAAAAGGAAATCTTAAAATAAGCATCTTAAGATGTATTTATTCAGTTTTCCTGTGTGTAAATGAACACACACACACACACACACACACACACACAGAGCTCACTCATGTGTGAACCAGTTTTCATTAGATATTTTTGTTGACTTCATTGAGAAGATACCACTTAAATACTCTTAGTACCCTATTCCTTTGCCACCATACATTCTGGAGCCTCCTGGCAAATTGTTATTTAAAATATCCTATAAGAAAACCCCTACCTGTCAGATGATATCTTCTGGCTTTTTGATTCATAAAATATGATCAAGATGTTTATCAGTTTGGGTCTGTTCACCTCAGGAGCTCAGAGAGCATGCCCTAAATGATATCCCCAAATGACATAGCCAGTGAGATTTTTGTCCTCTTCCAAGTCAGTGTTTTAGATTCAATTTTCTCATTCTGTTTCCATCCTAATGGTTTTCCAGTCTAGCAGTGTTTCAGAAGGCAGGCCCCAGTCGATTTCCTCTGTGTCCTGAATCCAGTGGACTCTGTCCTCTGCATTTCTAAAGACAAGTTGGGAATACCAACAGTTCTGACCTTACAACACCATTAAGTCAGTTTTTCATGGACGTACTACCTGCTTTTCTATTATTTGAAGGCAAGCTTGCTGTCTTGTCTCACAAAAGTCACTTCCTATCTTGTCTCCTGCCTTAGGAAAAAGACTGACATAGTCTTGGAACATATTGTACAGATTTTGTTTTTTCTCCTTTTGAAATCACTCAAGTAAAACAAAGTCTCCTCTAACTTTCAAGCGATTTGTCACTCATGTTCAGAGCAAAATTTGCTTCTCAGAGTCATCCACATTGGAGGAAAACTTCCCTAAGACTTGGGGGAAACTTGTCTGCTCTCAAGTCTTAGGAAATTCCCCCAGGCAAGTCTTTCCAATCAGCTCTAATCTACTCATCAGTGATTTTCTTTCAGAAGGAACCACTTGAGGCTGAGCCAGAGGCTTGTCAAGTGCTTTAGGCCTTGTGGGGAACAGGGGAAAAGGGAAGATGGATGTGGAGGAAGGCGGGTTATGGAGGAGCTTAGGATGCTGCTATGCAATACCAGGAAAACATTTTCTGGAGGAAGACTCTGAATTTTAAGGGGAAGAATGTTCTTTCATGTGAGTTACTTGTCGTTTTTTTGCAGTCTTTCAGAAATACTCTCAGAAATCTCTGTAAAATGAAAGCCAGGTATGTGTAGCCCTAATCAAGGGATGTCCGTGTGCTGGCCCAGTGGCCATGTCGCGGGGTGATGACACACCCTAGCAAAAGTGTGACATCAAAAGGAGTCAAACTCTGTTAGGAAAATATTTCAGTTGTTTACAAGTTTAGTTCAGCAAAGGATGTTCCATAGCAGTCCTTATAACTTGCGTAATAACAGAGACTAGTAAATGGAGACAATAAGTTATGGTAGAAAACCTTACCCTGACCCCAATGCAAAAGTTAGTCTGCCAGGAATCTTCCATGGTACTATGGAGACTGTAGCTACGTCCTGTTAGTTGACCAAGGACAAACAAGGATAACCTTCCTACTCTGCAGCTGTACATAAGTGATATGTGTTCCCAGTAGAACCACACATAGCCAAGGAGATGAATCTTTACCGCAGTATAAAAGGAGCTCCCCTAAGTTCCCCCATTGCTCAGCCATGGGTAATAATACCCCTGGGCCAGCACCGGTGCTTGCAATATAGTGCTATTTTCTCTGCCTATGAGTGCCCGGCTCTCAGTCTTCTCACTGTCTGGAGGCTTTGCCATAACAAAGGTATGAACTGACTTTGGTAAGTTGTGGGTCTCGTGTTTGAAACTCGAGATACTTTCAGGTTGGTGGTTCATTCAAAGTGGGGAATGATAACCAGTGTATTGCTATGTTGGATGGAGTAGCTAGGATTCAAAAGGGTTAAAGAGACACATTTATATTTGTAATACCAGACAGGAGGGTGAAATAATAAAATATCTTAGTTACATATAAAATATTTATTTAAGCAAAGGATGGGACAATCTGACTTGACAAAATTTAGGGGACTAAGACTTTGGGGGAATGATTCATTGGATAATACATTTAAAAAGATTTAGAAGCCTGATTAAAATAAATTAAAATTTCACAAAACTTCAAAATAGTGCGAATTTAGACTATATAAACAAAAGTATAAGAAAGCCAGGGAGGGGATGAATATTCCCTTTGTGTTCCAAATTGTCCAATAACCTTGGGAACGTTTGGAATGACAGTTAATTTTGAGCAAGGTGGTTGTGCTGGAGGAGGGGTGGATATCTGTGTCTCTCCTGCTAACTATGCATCATCATCACCCCACGAGGCTTTTTTAATTGGAGTATAATCAACAAACAAACTGCACATATTTAAAGTATGCAGTTTGATAAGTTTTGACATAAGCTTGACACCCTTGAAAACATGACTACAATCAAGATAGTGAATATATTCATCACCACCCCAAAGTTTCCTTGTGCCATTTGTAATCGCTTCCAACTCTCCCTTTCTGTATCCAAGCCTATTTCCAGGCAATCACGACTCTGTTTTCTTTCACTATAAATTAATTTGCATTGTTAAGGGATTGTATTTGAATAAAATCATATGGCATATCCTCTTTTTTGCTTTTTCCTTGGCACAGTTATCTTGCATCGATTCATGTTGGGTATATCCATAGTTCATTTATTTTTAATACTGAGTAGTATTCCACTGTTTATCCATTTCCAGTTCTCAGTTGTTACAAAAAGAGCAGCTATGAACATACACATGTAAGCCTTTGTATTGATAATGTGCTTCTTTCTTCTTGGATACATACCTATGAGAAGTGGAATGGGTGAGCCATGTGATAGATTTAAAACAGTCCCACACTGTTTGCCAAAACGAAGTGCAATTTTTACATCCCCCAAAACAGTGTGTGAAATTTCTTGTTCCCTCACATCCTTATCAACACTGTATGACCAGTGTTGTTTAAAAAAAAAAATTTTTTTTTTTAAATTTTAGTCATTTTAATATATATGAGGTGATTTCTCACTGTGGTTTGAACTTGTGTTTCCCTATTGGGTAATGATGCTTGGCATATTTTGTGCTCACTTACCATCTCTGCATCTTTGTCTTAGTGCCCAAACCCTATCCTCATTTTTACATTGCGCACGTGTTTTCTTATTAATGCACTTTTGAGTCTTCTCTATATATTTGGATAAAGGTATCAGATATATTCTTGGCAAATATGTTCTTCCAGTTTGTATCCGTCTTTTCATTCTCTGAACAGTGTCTTTTGAAGAGCAAAAGTTTTAAATTTGATGAAGTCCAGCTTACTAATATTTTCTTTTTAGTGAATTGAATTGTGTTTCAGTGTCATATAATAATTTATACAAAAATTCCTACTATGTTTTATTTGGTTAGTTTATGTTTTTATGTCAAGTTCACTAATCTTTTCTTCTTAGATGTCCAACCTGACATTAATTTCATCCAAACATTTTTTCATCTCCCATATTGTAGTTTTCATGTCAAGAGCGCAATTTGTTTTTTCCCCTTTTTTGTATGCCTCTGTTTGGCTTTTTAAAATATCAGGAATGTAGTTGTAATAAAGGTTTTTATGTCCTTATCAACCACATTTAATATCTCTGTGAGTCCTGGATCATTTTTTGACTGATTCATAATTCCATTCTGGGGAATTAATAGTTATTGGAACAAACCCCTGAATGAAATAAAAAATCTTTCCTACTTTAAAAACTAATT
The DNA here is from genome assembly GCA_004363575.1 of Solenodon paradoxus. Taxonomy (NCBI): domain Eukaryota; kingdom Metazoa; phylum Chordata; class Mammalia; order Eulipotyphla; family Solenodontidae; genus Solenodon; species Solenodon paradoxus. The sequence goes on from RJWH01000912.1 coordinate 313,463, forward strand.
AGCAGGCCTGAAAATCAAACAGTCCAAATTATAACCTAAAATGAGGGTTCCATGAAAAAATGTCTTCAAAGAGACAAATACATTGATCATTAAGAACCAGGAGGTACAGTGTAGGCTCTTGTTGAGAGGAAGATAAAAAATATTTCTGTGAATGAAAGGTTCTAGCTGCAACAACAGAGGCATGTAATTAGAAATCTAGCAGAAACCAAGTTTATATGAGAAAAACATGTTATAAAAATGAAGTAAATTACCCTGTTTGTTTTAAACCATTGGCAGAAATGAAAAACAGTAATTCCTGAAATAATGGAGCAAAATTTCAGATATTTCAGGAAGTTGAAGAAGACCAACAGATGTTTTGTATTCATGCGTACTTTTTTTAGGCTTAACATAACTCCTACATTTAATCATATTCCTGTGATTTGTTTAGTTTTCCCCACTTGAAATTAATTTATAAATAATAAAGATAAACTATCTTTTGATAGGTTATTTTTCCTTTCAAACTAACCTGTCCTTATTCATTTCCTCTGAGGTTTTCAACTTTTTTTAATAAAAATATTTTTGTGTTTGCTTTTTAAACTCAGAGATATCTTTAGATGCTTAAACGACACCTGATGAAGTATTACTTCTTGGAAATTTAAACTGATATCCATTAAAAATGCACATTGAAAAACTCTCAAACACTTAACTTGGTTAATGCCTTTTCTTAATCTCTTTTTTTTTTCAACCTCTAAGAAAAATTTTGGATAGACTAGCTCAAATAACTTTCTGAGGTTCAGCGATACCTAAGGTTTCCTTTTAGTTCATTTTTCCTGTCATAAAATTGCATCTCCTATCTTTTATTAAAAAGGAAAAGATATATTGGCAGCCTCTGTGTTGGGTGAGAAATTTATCATTCAATTAGTTATTCCTGTGTCCTCTCCTAAATCCTAGATTTTATTAACAAAATTATAAATTTGATATCTAGATTATTTTTATTATTTCTTTCAGATCTTTCCAACTAAAGGCACACATTTGGGCAGAGATCGTTTACTCATGTGTAAAGTCTGTGGCTTCCAAGGTATAATCCAGAGAGAGCCTAAGAAGCCTGGTTCCCAACTTGGGTCATGCATGGCGGGGGTTTGGGAAAAACCAAGGTGAACAACTAACTAAATAAATCAAATGCTTCTTTCTCCTCTCTTCCTGACTGCCTGCATACTCACCTTCATTTCTGCCTGCCTGTAATGTTAGTTTTAAAGAGGAGAGAGAGAGAATTACTTTTTAGAACAGTGAACATAATACCTTGTTGTTATAAGATTTTGTAGGCGGTCTTTCATGGGAAGTCTGATGAACCACAATTTCACCCTTCCCTCTACTCACTCCGCTTTCCAGGTTCCTATTGTTTGTAGAGAAAGTGGCTTGGATCTACTTTCTGATACTTCCCAAAATGCCAGACCAGTCCTGTTGCCTCTAGTTAAAATGGTTGCAATGTTGTTCTTCAGTTTTCTGCAATATTCACTCTGCTACTCATTTGCTCTGTGACTCTCATTCTCACAGTGGTGACTTGCTTGTTTTAATTCTCCATGAAATCTTTCCCTCTTTTATATTGCTTTCTCTTTATTATTGTTGGTTTTAGTTCCGTAAATAAAATGTCCTTTCTTGAAAATTAGAAAAGAAACAAGAACATTTTTGGGAAATTGCTCCTTCAAAGAACATGCCGCCCCCCACCATTAGAATGATCTTTTTCTTTGAGGTTATTTACATATTTAAAAAATGGCATTTTAATTTTTGTGTAGACTTTCTAGCTATACCTATTTGCATTATATTTTGTAGATTGCTCTGGGGTTTATAATATAATCCGTAACCTTTCATTGTCTATTTAGAGTTAATATTGTTGCACTTCACATGAAATATAGACATCTTTTAACAATTAAGTCCGTTTATCTCCCACCCTTATTTTTTAACTATACTTGGTTGCAAGTATTTTACCTGCAAAAATTATAAACTGCAACAAGGTAATACTATTATTTTTGCTTTAAACAAGTCTGTGTATTTTAAGAAAATTAGAGGAATAAATAACCCATGTATTTATCAGATACTATTTCTGATGATCTTCATTTCTTACTGAAGATTTTTTTCCATTTGATTTCCTTTTCTTTTATCCTAAAGAATTTCCTATATACTTTCTGCTAGTGCCTATCTGCTGACAATGAATTCTTTTAATTTTCATTATTTTGACTTCTGTCTTGAAGGATAATTTTTTCTGGATATAGGATCCTGGATTGACTTTTTCTTTCAAGATTTTAAAGTGATTCTCCCTTTTTTTGTGTGTGATATTTGGTGGCTTGACTTTGATACTGCTGCTTATGGGTTTTGGGGTTGGTTTTTTTTTTTTTTTTGTATTTATTATGCCTAGAGTTGAATCTGCCTAAAATTAAGTCTGTATTTTCACAAAAATTGGGGAAATTGTGGCAATTTTTTTTCAAATATTTTATACCCTCTTTCCATACTTTCTGTCTTCAGAAACTCTAGTAATATGTCTGTAGACATTTCAACATTATCCCATGGACTTCTGAAAGTTCTGTTTATTTTTTTCTCCAGTTCTTTTTCTCTTGCTTAACAATGACTCATTTCTATTGACTTATATTCGAGTCAGCTGATTCTTTCTTTTGTCATCTTCATTTTATTTTTAGGTCCATGAAGTAATTTTCTAGAATGTTTAAGTTTTCAGTTCTTGAATTTACATTTGGTTTTTAAAATGTAGTTTCCTCTGCTGAGAATTAGTGTCAGTTCATTCAGTGCAAGCATATTTTTCTTTAACTCATCAAGCATAGTTAAATAGCTATTCATCCAACATTTGGGTCATCTTGGACCCACTAATTTCTTTTTATTTTGAGGCTAAAGTTAATTTTTCTGATTCTCTTTATATTAAGTCATTTTGTTTTTTATTCTGGACACTGTGAATTGTAAGTATGGATTCTGTCATATTTTTCCAAAGAGTTATTTTACTGGTGTTGTTTTATTAGGCAATTGATCTGATTCTACTCAAAATTCTCAATTCATTTCTTTTACCTTTTGTTGCAGTTTGATCCACAGACCAGTGGTTCAAGAACTGGTCAGAGCTTCAGGAAGAATTTATATAGAGAATTTGGGATTCCCTTTTCTGTTTTTTTCCTTTTCTGGCATTTACTTCTCCATTTCTAGTGGCTTTGGTTTCTCCACTGCCTCTTCAAAACAGATACGTTATTATTTTCTATTGCAGTTTTAACTGCTCTGAGAAGCTATTGACTAAAGTCTGCTTCACAATAAACCACACATAAAAGGGAAATTCATCATGTGCTTGTTTCTTTTTACAAGCTTCTGTACTTCTCCAGAATGATACTGCTGCTTATGAGTATCTAAGCAGTAAGCTCTAGTATCACACTCAGATAGTTTACTTTTTGTATATTGTGCAAAGTTCTGCAGCTGTTACCTACAGAAGAATCAGTATGGTTGGACCTTACTTTGCCAAATAGGAATCAGGATGGGGTGGGTCTTGTCATGCCCTGAGAATCTAAAGAGGCTCATATGTTCAACTTTGCATCATTCTCTCGCTATTTCTTTTTGTTTTTAAGTTGAAGTATAATTGACATGTATTATTTTCATTTCAAGTGTACACCGTAATGATTGAACTTTTGTTTACATTGTGAAATGACTATCACAGCACGTCTATTTACCACCTTTTCTTAGCAACTTTCAAATTTGCAATACTGTGTTATAGATGATATTCCCCATGCTGTACATTCCATCACCTTGACTAATTTGTTTTAGAATTGGAACCAAATTCCTTGTCTTGAGTATCATAGAACTTGGATAAGATTCATTAATTTTCCTCTGCCTATTCATCCTTAGAAGTTGAGCTATGATTGACATTCATTAGCATATTATAAAATACGGGTTTGAGTCAGTTCTTTACAAGACAAAGGGAGTCCGTCTCTCCAAATGACAAGTATAAAGTAAAAATTTACTTATTTTGTAAATATGTGATATTAGTATAGCGATGCTGAGGGGTAAAGTGATGCTGAGAGGTTGCTGTAGTCAAGAGCAAAGTCAGTAGGGAACTTTGTCTCCATACTGGAAGTTTTCTCTTTTGTATTTGATGTGGGATAGCCTTGACAGTGTCCCTGACTTTTGGCTGGTAGCACAACCTCTGCCAGATGTTACGTTGGAGCTAAGCCTTACCTGTACTCGGCTCAGTATATGGAATAACTTTATAACAAATAGAGCTTGCCAATATTGAGTCTGATTCCTCATGAATATTGAGTTACTTATCACTGGAATCATTCATGTGGGAGCTTGATAATCATAAATACTTTATTATTATTATTACCTCAACTCTTTATGAGGGTAGAGGGAGATATATTGCTTTTTCTCTCTCTGATAGATAGTAGACAATAGCTAAAGTTTGCATAAACAAAATTTATTGAATTCATTGTATGAATGAATGAAGAGAGAATTTTCTCTGTGGTGTGGACAGGTACATTTGCATACTGAAGAGCAGAAATTGAAGTTACGGTATATGTTTTTTCTAAAGTTTTTAAAATATTTTAATGGGAGGAGCCATGGGTAGTGTTGAAAAAAAAAAAAGAAAAGCAATTTATTGATAACAATCAGTCATAGGAAACAATAAGCATATGAAACTGGCTGCTATAATACTTATGCTTAAATAATTTGAAATCACCCCTGTAGGAGGAATATGAACCAGAATGGGGTGGCTCATGTCATGCGCTCAGACCTAGAGGGGCTCATAAGTTCAACTTGGCATCATTCTTTTGCTACTTCTTTTCTCTTTTATTTAAATTGAAGTATAATCAACATATACTATTTTAGTTTCAGGTGTACGTTTGGCTTTTTTGTACTTTGTAAAATAATTATCACAGCAAGTCTTTTTACCATCTTTTCTTAGCCACTTTCAAATTTGCGATACCATATTACAGCTGACATTCCCCATGCTGTACATTGCATGGCCTTGACTAATTTGTTTTATAACTAAAAGTTTATACCTTTTCATCCTCTTCACCCGCTTCACCCACTTCTTGCTATTTCTGTATGTGCTTAAAGGAAAGGCTGTTGAGGTGTTTAAACTCTCAAACAAGTGTTCCTTTGCTTTCTGATCCAGGTATTGAATAATCACTGCAAACAGTACCAATATGAGTCCTATTTCCTACCAAGAAGAGTTAGAATAGAATTGGTCTTCAGAATTAGTCAAACCCAGGGAGCAGTAATGCTCTATTAAAGTGGTTGGCACAGTCATATTGACTGTTCAAAAACATTTGTAACATAAGATGATTTGGATTCTAGAAGCTACCTGAAAGATTTTTATTGCTCTAGAAATTTCATCTAATTCTTACAGTGACTTTCACTCATGGTTCATCAATTCACCCTTACCTTCCTGCCCCCACTTCGTCTGTAGAATGATGTTAGTTTGCATAATAATAGCATTCACATACTGTCTATTAAATGGGAAAATGAATGGTCTATTTTACTTATCAGCTACCTGAAAACTCAAGTTAAATAATTCTTTCCTTTTTAAAAGTTCCACAGACAGATGTGTATAAGCTTTGGTAGGAAAGCAATGGTGCTCTAAAATACTGTGAGCTGCCCTTTACTGCACACTTTGACAAATCTTCCTAAATCTTTCACGTGCATTATTTAATACCTTACAATGCCTTTGAGCTGGACGCTGTTGTCCTCATTTTAAGAGGAAGAAACAGGTAGCATTTACAAAGTCTGAATAACCCGCTAGTGCTCAAGAAGCAGCAGACCAGGTATTCAAGCCCCAGGGCACCTGACTGAGCCCTTGGCCCGTCTAGATTTCCATAAGAAAGCAGTCTTACAGAAAAAACAGCTGAGCAATTCTAGAACATGCCATGAAATCACTTCAAATCCTAAGGGGAAATGAGGTGAAAAGTGGTCATCTAGCCAAGGCAAATTATGCTTTGCAGTCTTTTACCTGAGACTAGTTTATGTCTGTTCCCCAGACTATCACAGGGAATATAGTAGATTCTCCCCTAAATTCAGATTATTAGAGCTAAGAATTTGTGGGAAAAGCACTCCCCCGCTCTGTGACAACCAGGGAATTAGCTGTGTATGGAAGCAAATTTTGATCTTCCCAAAACACCTGCACAGCCCCTTTGCTGTCCCAGATCTGGCAGGGTCATAACCCGAGGCAACAAACTGGTGTCTGCATGGGTTTCTACTGATGGTTAAGTATGAAATTCTGCACTGAGTACCTACTGTACTATACTAGATTCATTATCTATTTTTTTTTTTAAATCGTGGCTGTCTATATAGAACATGAAAACTTCCAGTTAAATTTCTTGAAGTATACCTATTTGATTGCTTTAATGAGCTTCACAGTGTATGCAGCCTTCATTAAGTCCACATTCTTCCCTTCTCCTAGGCTTTGCTAACTCTTAAAGCATTTTCTGGCTTTGTGAATTTTCCTATTTTTGACATTTTATGTAAGTGGAATCATGGTATGCCTTTTTGCAGCTGGGTTGCCTCACTGACGATATTTTTAAGATTCATTCTTCTTGGAGCCTATTTTAAAATGTCATCTCTTTTATGGCTAAATAATATTCCATGGTGTGTATATGCTTTAATTTGCTTATCCATTCATCTCTGATGGACATATGGTGGCTAAAACTATTCACAGTCTGGCTGTTGTGAACATTGGCATTCAAGTATTTGGTTGAGTGTCTGTTTCTAATTCTTTTGGTTGTATATACAGGAGTAGAATTTCTAGGTCATATGATAATTTTGTTTAACTATTTGAGGAACAATAAAACCCTTTTCCATAATGGTTATATTATTTATACTCCTACCAGCAATATGCAAAGGTTTACATTTCTCCACATCCTTCTAACATTGGGTATATACTTATAAAAACAAACAAACAATCTAGTAGGTGTGAAATAACATCTCATTTTGGTTTTGATTTGCATTTTCCTGATTATTAACCAAGTTTGGCATCATTTTACGTTCTTATTGGTCTTTTGTATATATTCTTTTTCTCTCTTTTTTTTTTCTTAGAGGAAAGGTGCTGGCAGTTATGAAGGTGAACAGGCAAGTAGGAAAGAAGAGAGAGGAGGGAAGAACACCTCTATTTTATTTTCAGTTGTTCATCTTGGTTGTTTCCCCTGGACCCTGGGACATGAACCTGGATCCTTGAGATGTATGTAACTATGCTTGACCAGAGGCAGAGACATAACTACTACTACACCAGGGCAGGCCCATTTGTATATATTCTTAGAAGAAATGCCTATTGAAGAGCTTTGACCATTTTTAAATTGAGGTATTTTCTTTTTGTTGATCTCTAAGTGTTTCATCCATTCTTCTTCATCTGGTACTTATATGCTAATAAGCATTATGTCTTCTCCTTTGTTCAATCCTTTAATCATTATATAATGTCCATCTCTGTCTTTTGTTATGCTTTTTGGTTGGAAGTCTTTTATTCAATTTAAGCACGCTGTTCCTGATTTTCACTTTTTTTTTGGTTGCCATTAGATGGTAGGATTATATTCTCACCATTGACATTGGGCCTGTGTTTATCTTTTAAAAGAAGGTGAATTTCCTGAATGAAGCAGAAGGTTGGGTTATGCCTTTTAATCCATTCTGTCACTGTGTCATTTGATTCATGAGTTCAATTCATTAATGTTTAGGGTGATTATTGATAGGTAGCTATTTATTGCCATTTTATAATTTGTCTTCTTGGTGTGGTTCCTGACACTGCCTTTGGTCTCTTTCTCTTCTTGGGTGGGTTAGGTGCAGTTATGTTTTGGTTGGTTTCTCTTTTCGCTTTCTTCTTTGCTTTTTCGCTGGTAATTTGATTTGAGATTACCCCGAGGTTAGCATTAAGAAGTCTATGTTTCTTTCCTATTTTTATTTGAAAACACTCATTCTAACCATGCATGTTTTTATTCTCCTCTCCGCCTCCCCACTTTTTATATTTTGTTGTCTACTGAGATATCTTTATCTATTTCCCTGAACTGTCTTTGTTCTCCCATTAAGTAGAAAGGTACCAGGGAGAAGGACAAAGGGGTCATGATTTTTTTCTGTGTCAGCATTTACTGGATAGAAACCACAACATTATTTAGTAGAGTTGGTCAGATTTTGGGAAGACCAACTCATATAAGAAAGCGTATCCATTATCCTCGTCATTAACATCAGTATCAATTATTGATGGGAACTATTATTCTTAACCTGTTGTTCTTAAATGAACTATAGGGTGTTGAAAGAAGCCTTTGAAATTATAAGCATGATAGTGTGTTTTTGTACAAATGTGTATTTTTTTCTGCATAAAGGGAGTCACACATTGCATAGATTGTCAAAGGGTTGTGGAATCCTAAAGCATAAAAATCATTAAAGAATTAAAGCATAAAAGGATTAAAAAGCATAACCCAACCTTCTGCTTCATTCAGGAAATTCACCTTCTTTTAAAAGATAAACACAGGTCCAATGTCAATGGTTAGAAGATAATCCTACGGTCTAATGGCACCAGGAATGGACTTTTAATACCGTCTAGAGTCTCATGTTGCTGTTTTTCAGAAAATTAGTTTGGACCCTCTGATTCTGACAGCTGCTAACCTCTCAAGATAATGTACAAGGGATGGTCAGATACCCTGGTGTGGAGGGTGGTCTAGTCAGTGGAGTTTCAGTCCATTACCCTGCTGGCTTTTGGTGAAACTCCTCAAGCTGTTATCTTTCTTTCTCTTCATTCCCCCTCTATCCTCTCTGACAAATTCTAACATCTTCTCTAATGTCAGAATGATAACCAATTAACAATAAATATGGAAGTCCTCTAGAACAACATCGATATTATCATTGTCTCCTTGAGGCTTTCCAGTTTTGAGACATTTCTATCACTCTTGGAAAGAGCCTATATGGTTGTTGGATGACTTTTTTTGGAAAGAACTTTTTTACTTTCAGGTTCCTTGTGCTTTCTGTGACTCCCACACATTGGTTTTTGTTCACTCCCAAGACAGTTATTCTTTTTCTTCTTCCACATTGGCAGCCATTTCAATAACTGAAGACAGTTCTTAACTCAAGTTACTTTAAAGGTTGTTCATGTCATATTTATGAGTCCCCTCATCTCATCCAATCTAAGAGCATTTGGCTGTCTACCATTAAGGATATTAGTTTTTTCCCCTCACTTTACTTGCTTCTTGAAATGAGTTGCTCCATGAAGCCTACCTTTCTCCATTAATTTGTGCTATGATTTATGTACTTGGGATTCTGGGTGATGGAGGAGATGTTGCTAATGTTTACATATTATGTTTACATATGTATGTGTATTTGTTTATATATTTATGTATATATATGTATATATGTTATGTTTATTCACCGCTACAAATGTGTTAACATCTAGTTTCCCCACTCTGTCAAGAGAAGATAGCACTTACTTAGCAGGTCTTACTTTGTCATCTCCATCACAGGAGCGGGCCACAGAGAGTAAAGTCCCGTTGTACTTGATTCAGCTGAAGCTGTCAGAGACCAGTGTGTATGCTTGGAGTTGATTAGTGGCACTCCATTCTGATTGGAAGTGAACTTCTTACTCTCGTGTCAGCAGAAGCTTGGAATAGAGGGTTAAATGAATTGGGAGACATAACATTATTTCACATCTGAGTGCTATCTGAGTGCTATGGAGTACAAATTCATACTACTATTTATGATTATATAATTATCTCTTGTTTATGGAGGTTTTCATAGCAGATTGTCCAAATGGAGATTTAATGCTACACCAAGGAGCCTGTCCATTCAGGCATTTAAGTAGTCATGCTCTTTTTTTCAGATGGGATACAATCTGCATTTCAGCAGTTCTTTCCCAGTGTATAAACCTAGTTTCGTTTCCTGCAGTGATCGTATAGGGTAGAGAAGGATGACTAGCCTCTATTTTACAGGTGAAGAAGTAGAGTTTCTGAGAGATAGAGGGACTTTTCTAAGAGTCACAGACCTGGGGAGTGACCGGTAGGGCTTTGGGTACAGACTTTGGATCCAAATCCTGGGTGTGATCCACCACCACGCTCGGTCAGGTGCAGGGAGTCAGGAAAGCAAAGTCTTGCTCACCTTTCTACCAGTGGCACCAGAAAGCTAGACTGGGGATGAGGAGTATCAGAACTGCACATCCTCTTGCAGTGGACTAATGCAGCTTTTTATAATGAAAGTATGATTTGCACACAGTGAAATGCAGACTCTAGTGTACATTTTAACAAATGCAGATGCTTATGATCAAGATTTCATTTCCCTTACTTCACATCCCCTTTTCTGCAAGTCACACCTCCCCTGAATCCCTGGCAGGGATTCCTACCAAATAATCTAGGTTCTGGTTCGTCCCATGGGTCTGGAGACGTGGTTTATGTACTTTGTTTTGATCACCTGTGAGAAGGGTGGGAGATGCAGCAGGGATCATGTCATCTCTTCTCTTTGCTTTGGTCTACCTGGAAACAGACTACATGTGAGCCCCTCAGACAGGTCTGCCAGCTTATGTCACTGAACAGAGGTCATGCCTCTGTGACAACAGTTTCCTTCTGCATTTACTAGGCAGTGAGTGACATTTAAGCAGCTTTGAGACTTTGCCCGAGGCTCTTTTTGGTTTGCACATAACATATGCTGGAGTTAAGTTAATGTTGAAACAAAATAAAACATCAACTCCCTCCCACTCCACCTCTGGGGTGAGTAGGCTGTAAGTTCTTAGACGTCTGTCTACTCAGGCTCCCCCGTCAAGGGACAGGCTCTTCCCTGAACACAGGCCAGGAAGCCTGAGTCATGTCCGAACGTCCACTGGCCAACATCATTCCAGGGCCGCCATCACTACTTCCACTCACCAGTGGTGACTTTGTCTGTGACTAGCATGTGGAGGCCACCCTTTTTGGTGGGAAATAACTTTGGGGAAATGAACATAAAATGGTGGTAGTTCAGTGATTGAACTCAGAGTAGACAGGGGACTAAGGAGAGAAGCCTGGCGGCTTAGTACTGTCCAACTCCTGAGCCCATTTCTAGCCAGCAAAGCTCCTTCAGGGTGTGGGGCAAACCAGGATGGCCCCCCTCGCAACCCACAGCCAGGCTTCTTACAGTTCCTAGAAAGGACTTTCCTTCACATACACAGCTTGAATGAGCCCACTTTGTATCTGAACTAAGCTCCAGCTCACCAGTGGTCCCATCCGTGGCAAAGGCGCCATTTCTCTGGAAAGTGCCCACTACACTTTCTTGGTCACACCAGTGGCGGCCAGGAGTGGGGGATCATTTCGCTCTCATGTTTCTGGTGATGAAGGAGAAGATGGATCTAGACAATAACTTCTTTTCACATGTGATTGTGTATCTTGTCTCCCACTGGCAAGCTGGAAAAGTGCTGGCATTTGGGAAGCAGCCACAGAGTCATAATCTTTCCAAAATCCATGGAACACTGTGCTTTGGTGGCTTAGGTGTTATGTTTGTGACTCAGGTGTCGTCCATATAAAGCCAAGGACCCGGGTTTGAGACCCTGGGCTGGAAGGAACAAAAACATGAGCAACCAAATAAATAAATAAACCTTCTTCCTCCTCTCTCTTCCTTCCTGCCTGCTTGCTTTCCTCTAAAAAATAAAAACAAATAAAAAACATGGCCAAATGGAATATCAGCAGGACCAGGGCACAACGGCTGAGGTGGGGCCCAGGGATTTCAGGATTTATAAGCAACATTCTAGATTCTTCTTTCCTCTATGCCGACTGACAGTCGATGTCCCCTGTTGCTTCCGTATTGCCCTGTATTATACAAACCCTCCCAAATTCAAATAATGCCACGTCATCTAGACAAAGCATATACAATGAAAAGACAGTCAGTTGGGATCTTGCTTGATGATTATCTTGGGAGAAAGCAAAGGCACGTCTTTGGGAGTAAACATAAATGGCTCTGGGCCCGGGCTGGGGTCACAGGCTGACCTCGTCACTGCTGGTCCCCGTGTGATCCTTTGGTGGTACCGTCCACGGGACCGGTGTTTTCGGCGTGAATTCTGTTTGCTCTGTGTGCACCGCACTTGCAAGCTGGAGCTAGAATTGAAATCCTCTCAAGTGAGAATTCTTGTGATGCATTTATGGGGCCTGCCTCTGACAGGTTGCTACCAAGTTACGGACTAACATCGCACCAGGCACCCCCATCGCTTATCGCCTGTCGTTTCAAAACAAAGACATCCTGCTTCCCTTTCCGTGGCACAGCTCATCAACTCACTCTCAGCAGAATCTTACTTTCATTACAAGCTTGGTGCCACCTCCCTGACTTTCCTCAGATGAGAACAAGAAAAAAAAAAAAAAGAGAGAGAGAGAGAGAAAAGAAAAAAAAAAAATGCCATCCCATGTTTTGACTTGGACTCTAGGTGTTATTCTGTCAGTCCAACTTGCAGGAAGAAAACCCACAAAACCCACCCCCCAGGAGGGGACAGGCCTGCTCTCCTGTCTTCTGCCATCTCCCCATCTCTGAAGTGTGTGAAGAAGAGAGGAAGAGACAATTAACACTCTGCGCCGATCTGCATTTCCTTTTTAGCTGCCATTTACACGCTGCACAGGTTTTGAAAACCCGCATTTCATGCTACTCCCCAGAGAGCCAGCACGCCTTCCAGTCACAGTGCTGAAATCTTCAGCCAGCCCGGAATGCATTGATTTAGTTTTTGGAAAAAAAAAAAAAAAAGCAAGAGAGAGGAAGACAGAGCATGTGAGCAAGCAAGCAGGGTGAAAAGAATAGATTAGAACCTAGTCCTGTTTAACAGGCACCTGTCTCTGCGTTGGTCCAGGCAGGGGTGAGTCAGTGAAATTTTTCTTTGATCATCTTCTCGATTAGTGTGAGCAGAGTGAATGAGCGAGAGCCATGTGACGACAGGGGATGACAGGCTGTGAGGATGGAGGCAGGAAGGACACGCTCGTCAGCCTGTGTCAGCACGCTCTTGCTGATGGGGAACAGCAGGGAGAAAAGGCATACTGGGGAGTCACTGCTGGTGAGGGACGAGTTACAAGATGCTTCTGGTGGCAGGAGATGTGCATCTTCGACTCCTCAAGTCTGGCCAATGTGCTTTATTTCCTCTTGCTCCCAAAGGGGTGAGGATTGAAGCGTAAGAGCGTTGACAACCTTTTTTATTTCATCATTAATATTTGTAAGATGGAACTCACCACCCCGGGAGACCCAGAGTCAGTGGTCGCAGCTGGCTTTTAAAAGGGGTTGTGCCATTTTGTGACTGGTGAAAACGAGACTCAGCCTGACGTGAGGGCAATCAAATTTCCTGCTTCAAGGCATCCGTTGATCACTATGGGGGCCAGAAAGAAGTGTTTTTCTCATGCGAGTCTTGGCACAAATATCTAGGTGAATGCAAAAAAAATAAAATAAAAGACATTAGTGGCTGTGTTTTTGTTTTGAGAGAGGGGAACAGGATGGAAAAGTCGATCCTTCCTTCCATAGACCAAGGAGTTCTCTAATTCCATCTGTCTCTGCTCAGATGGGGAAATACTCCAGGGCTAGGGTAGGACGTGGGGTGAGCAAATGGAGATTGGAATAGACATTGTTGAGTTAAAAAAATAAAAGACTCCCAAGAAACCTAGAGTGATGTGTAGATGCCGTCCCGTGTCAAAGTCAAAGCACATGTCAGAATTATAGTGTTTGCATCCTCGTGGTAAAACATCAGCAGATGGGGGCGCAAGATGGGGGCAAAATAAGGTTATGATAAAGGGCTTGTCTTTCTTTCTGTCTCTGCGCTCACTAGGTTGGGACCTCAACCCTTCACTTTCTCACATAGTTTTGGAATGCCTAGTGACAAGGATGTCCCTCTTCTATAGTTTGCTGCCCTTGGAATCAGGTTATTTGGGTTCAGATCCCAGATGGATTCATTCAATCCAAGCACATTTCAGAGAACAGCCCATTAAGTATCCTGTGCTTTTCTAGATGCTGAGGCAAGTCCAAGTTCTCTTGTCATGTAGGTGACAGCGACAGGGTGATATATCAACAAGGAAATGGGGACTTGGTGACAAAATGGGGGTTTGTCTGCCCACTGCTCAGAGTCAGTTCAAACACCTTGTCACCAGTTTTATTTGCAAGAGGGAAAGAGGTGGATTGCACAGCCAGCCAGCAAGGAGGCAGGAGCAGCCGGACTCACACCTGCCTCTCAGAATGCGGGTCGGGGTGAGACTGGAAAGGACCAGGGACAGAGGAGAGCAGAGAAGCTGCTGTTTGGTCACTTGGATGCGACTGTCCCTGGATAGTCAGGAGGCTTCAGAACTACATCTTCCTGCTTGAGGGACCCTCGCTTCTGAATAGGCTCCGGGTCATTTTCTCCTTGGAACTTTGGTTCCTAGGCCATGATTTTTGTTCTAGGGACGTGAAGGTCACTGGGAGGGGCCCACGGTGGTGTGCCCGCAGGTCAGGACGCCTGTAATTGCTGTGTTTGTAAGAAAGCTCCACATGCTTTTAAAATAACTTCTTGGTGCTCCCCGGTGGCCTAGTGGTCTAGTACGCCTGGGAGCAGTCCCACATATATCCCAAGGTCCTGGGTTCAAGACCCGGGGCAGGGGGAGCCCCCGGTGTGAACAACCGAACAAACATAAATAAATAAAGCTCTTCCTCCTCCTCTCTCTTCCTGCCTGTTTGCCTGCCCACCTTCATTCCTGCCTGTACCTTTCCTGTAAAATAAAAATTAACACCCCCCCAAAGAACCCCCAATATCCTTATGAAGTGGCTCGAATGCTGAGTGCAGAATGGCCTTTCTAGTTTCTGAGGTGCATATGAGTCATGGTCCATGAGAAGTCTACAGGCTTTCAAACATACCTTAAAGCAAGGTTAAAAGCAAGTTTTCCAAAACTATCGAGGAAGTTGAGAACAGTTCGACTACTGTCACTCTGTAAAGCTAAAGTCAACTGTACAATTCTGTCGTTAAACAGAATGAGTGAGTGCATGGGTTCAAGACGCAGTTCTGTGTCTGTTTCAGTTCCAGAGGCAGACCATGCTCTGGAGAAAAATGCATTGGGGTGGGCTGTCGGGACATGGGGGTCAAGGTCAGGGAGGTTTGATGTTAGATCACTAGGCAGTGAAGGCCTCACTTGTGAGCTGATTCGCCAGTAGAAAACGGGGGAAAGAGTCAAAGGAGAGAAGGCAGCAGGCACAAAGCCCGGGGCCAGGAGTGTCTCAGTGTGCCCGAGGCTCAGCCAGGAGCCCAGCGGATGGTCCAGACTGAGGCTGTCACCGAAGGACTGCAGCCAGAGAAGGGGAAAGAGCTGACATCTGGAACCCCGGGAGAGGCCAACAGCTAAACATGGAGGAAGACAAAAAGGCTCAAGCAAAGGAAACGGAGAGGCTGATGGGCGAGGGAGTTATGTCCTGGGAGGGAGAGGAGAAAGCTTTCTAAAAAGGAAGGTGTGAGCATCTGAGCCACATGCTGGCATTCAAGCTAGAACGAGAATCGACCTCTGCACTTAGCGACGCGAGGTCACGGGTGACCTGCATGAGACTGGGTGAGTAGAATGGAGGCAACAAGACTGTGATTGTGACGTGGTCCAGAAAAGACAGAAGAAAAGAACTGGAACAAGTGAGTCCAGCAAACCGTTTTAAGAGTCGTGTCACGAAAGGGAACAGAAATGTAGTCGCAGTTTGATTTTTGAATGATTTTTTTAAGGGAAGCATCATCGATGTGTGATACTAGTTTCACGTGTGCAACGTAGTGAGTTGCTCTTTGTCTATGTGGTGAAATAATCACACCGCATGTAATTCACATGTCACCATGCATAGTTACAAAATTTTTGCCTTGTGACGAGAACTTTTAAGATGATTGTCCTATGGCTTTTAAAGGAGCAACACAAAATCATGACTTTAGTTACTGTTCTAGACCTTACACCCCCATCTCTGCTTCATAACTGGAATGTAGTGCCTTTTCACCACCTTCTCCCATTGCACCTACCCATCACCCCCATCTTTGGCAGCCCCCCATCTATTCTCTGTCTATGCACTTGGCTTTTTAGTAGTAGTTTCATTTAGATGTGGGGTCAGAGGTGGGTTTGTGCTTTTCATTGGAGAATACCATCATGTTTGTGCACTGATTCAACAGAGAAGAATTGGTACAAAAATCTGTTATCTTGGGTAGGCACAAGGGGAAGGGACCTAGTGCAAGTAGGGGTGTTGGCTTTGACAGAAGACAGACATGCATCCATGACAACAGGAGGGAAGGGAAGGTACATGCATATAATTACAGAAAGATGGGTGGATATGATAGAATGAAGGTATACGATTTCTTCCCCCGGCCCCAGGTCTCGAACCCAGCTCCAGGAGCTTTTCCTGGCCTGTACCTTAGCTGCCTGAGGCACAGGAGTGCACCCCGATTTGTTTTTCTGATTTCTCCAGTTTCTTCTTCCTCCTTCCTCCCACCTTCCTTTCTTACTTTTTAAGGAAAAGTACAGGAAGGAATGAAGGCAAGCAGGCAGGTTGGTAGAAGAGAGAAGAGGAAGAAGCATTTTATTTTATTTTTATTTAGTGGTTCACGCTGGTTGTTTCCCCAGACCTGGGACTCAAACCCAGGGATATGTGGTCTGTGCTCCGCTGGAGGTGATTGTCCTCATAGCTTCCCCACCAGGTTTCACCAATTGTTTCAATTTCTCAGTGTCTTGGGAAGTGAAGTTGTCAGGTGAGAGCTTGTGAGGAAGAAGAGAAGAGGTTGATTTGAAGAGCGAGAAACAGGTGACCAGTCCTGAGAAAGTTGTGGACTAGAGAAGTATGGTAAACTGCCAGGCCTCACTCAAGGCCCACATGAGATTTGTGATCAGAAAACTAAAGGGAGACCAGTCGTGATGGTTATTTCCTTCAGTCAGTCAGCTGGTTGGGTGCAGGCATGGAGTAAGGAAAGTGTTGGCTTGAACTAGGCTAAGAGTTTTGCCATCTGAGTCATGAAAGGAGAGAGGGTTGAGGGTTGAGAGAGGGTTGAGGTAGAAGGTATGCACAGGGAGTCACACAATAACGGTTCACGGAATCTGCTTTGGGGAAGTGGGGAGGAAGGTAGTGAAGACGAGAGAGATAATAGAAAGGTGCCGGGAACAATGGTGTGTAGGTCTGGGTGGGTAGTCAGGAGCTGTTCAAATGGTCTGGATGCAGCTGTAGTCGTCAGTGATTTCCAGATCGGGGCATGAACATGGGAGGCCCACTGAGGTGGGGTTGATCAAATCACTGCAGGCGAGGAGGAATCATGAGGGGTGGGTCAGCGCTCTGAGAAGACCACCACCCGAAAGTCATCCACAGCTCTGGGGCTGTGCTTCCTCTATATATCACATGGCTGGAGCCCCCTGGAGCTCATCTCTGTGAAGGCTAGTTGCATGTTGAAAACGCCAAGAATTCTGATAGAAGTCGCTTAGAATGAGTCCAGCTAAACTCAAGTCTTCCAGGAATGAGCAGGACAGACACAGAGCTCAGCAGTAGAAGGGACGCTAAAGAGGAAACCCAACTCATTTCCCAAATAGAAGTGAAGACAGACTCCACTTGGGTGACTGCAGGTCCTGTGTGTGTGTGTGTGTGTGTGTGTGTGTGTGTGTGTGTTTCTGACCCTGGGAGAATGATGTAACCTCCTCGTGCCTCAGTTTCCCCAAATGTAAACTGGAGATAATAACTGTACCTCCCTCACAGGATCATCTTGAGGATTTAATAAGGGAATGTATGAATGTGCTTGCCACAGTATTTGCTTAGAACGTATTGTTTTGTTCTAAACTAAAGCCATATTATTACCATTAGGTTGTCAGAGCTCTGGCGTTTTTGAAGGGACAGAATGAGCCCTTGGCAGGTGCTGGAGACCGTCTCAGAGAGTGTGAGGTGCAGGGGTTGAGGTACAGACCAGAGGCGGACGGAGATGCCAACTTAGCTGGGAAAGGCACGGTTCCACCAGGGAGGCCGAGGGAAGCAGGCCCACAGCCAAGACAGAGCAATTAAATATGCAGAGAGCTGAGAGGCTTGACAGAAGCCAGGGAAGTAAAGCATGTTTCTAATCAGAGTCATGATGAGGACTGTCTGGAGGCTCTATTGGTAATTGATGTGCCTCTGACAATAATTAGACACAATTTCTGAGGACTTACAGGATAGAGTCACCTAGTGGTATTATTTACCGTGGAGAGTAGCGTGTGGATTTGAAAATGGATGTTATTGTTTCCTCAGAACACATTAGAAGGTGACTTCATGGTGAATAGATTTTTCAAGGTATTTGACATTCACTGACTTTCTATTTAACTCCTCTTTGTCACAGAGGCCATTACCACAATGACAATACCTGGATTTATCTCTGTTCATGGCAGCAGACACGGAGAGAAATCCTCCTGGTGTGGATTTACAGCTTTGCTTCATCGAGCTGCTGAGATACCTGAGGGGTCCTGGGAGTGTCGTCAGCCTGGAGAGCAGCTTCAAGTCCAAGAGAAGCTCCCCGTAGAGGAAAGGGATGGAATGAGCACAAACAGTGTTGCCTTTTTCTAATGTGAGCATTTTTCGTGTTATCTGAGATTAAGTGAGAACATACGTGCACTGCTTAGCACAGAGCTTCGCACATAAGAAGCCCTCGGAAAGTGTTGCCTCATTAACTATTATTTTCTTGCATTCTTTTGATAAAACTTAGGGGTCACCCATATTTGGCTTGCTCCAAGCCCTGCGGAGGTGGCAGAGTTGGGAGATAATCCGCATCATCATTGGGTCATGGAGCTAGTGGGTTCTGTCCTCCTGGGGAGGCATAAGATTTGGTGGCTTCAGTGTTTTCTCAAGTTCTCTTCTCTTTGGATGTATTTTTGTAGGCAAGATATCAAATGGCACTCCACCAGCAAGGGTACCCCGGAGGGATTTGAAGTCAAAGCTTTTTAGATCAGACAATGTGCATTTGTCTTCCTCCCCTTTGCATTGACAGCCCAGTGTGTACTGATGTGGGGTCCAGGGAAGAGGTGTGAGCGGGACATCCATCATTGTGACCAGCCTGGAAGCTAAGAGGCTAAATGATCCTGACAACTGCTCTGAGGTCCCAGACCAGTTCACCAGGATGGGAAATAATAGGAATGGCTTGTCAAAGTCCAAGTGCTACAGATGTTTCTCAAAAGGAGTGTCATTGGCATTTTGGGACAGAACAGTTCCTCACTGGGTGGGACTAGTCCAAACAATGCAGGATATAAGAGCATCCATGACCCCTGCCCAATAAGGATCGGTTATTCGTCCTACCTCAGAGTTACTGTGTTAACCAGAAAGTCCAAACGATTCTCCTTTCCTTCCTTCCTTCCTTCTTCCCTCCCTCCCTCCCTCCCTCCCTTCCTTCCTTCCTTCCTTCCTTCCTATACTTGCTGAGGGAACTTTGATTTATAAAATAATATAAACCCAGTATGTGCTGGTTCACCATTCTTCAAACATATATCAACTCGGTCCAGCACCAAATTACCAAAAGTCCTCCCTCACTGTCCATTGGACCCCACGACCCCTTGCTCCTACTCTCCCCTCACTTCACCACTGGTAATTTCAGTTCTATTGCCAATGTCCAATGTTTTTGTTCTGTCTGTTCCTTTGCTTTGGTTCTTTATATTCCACCTATGAGTGAGATCATCTGGTACTTGTCTTTCTCCTAACTTATTTCAGTTAGCACAATCCCCCCTAGTTCCATCCATGTTGTTGCAGATGACAGGATTTTGTCCTTTTTAGGACTGTGTAGTATTCCATTATATGTATGTATTTACATGTATATACACATATACATATATTGCTTCCTCCATTCATCTGACAATGGCACTAGGGAGTTTCCAATTCTTGGATATTAATGCTGCAGTAAATGGGGTGCATATATCTCTGCAATTTAATGTTTTTGTTTTTTGGGTAAATATTCATAGGTGGGATGACAGGATCCTATGGCATTTCCATTCACAACTTTTCTTCATATATTCTTTATCTCCCTGGGCTGAAAACCACAGTAGAAGGGACACCATACCTGAAGTGTCTTCAGTGCAAATTTGCCTCCATGCAGGTATGTCTGCATCCACCTGGCTAAGTAGTCCTAGGGTCGGCTCCTCACTTCCTGGCCCTGGGTCTTCTATGAGGGAGGCTGCAGAGCCTCCAAGTTCAACAAGTATTTATTTATTTTATTTTTCTAATTTTGTTTTTTTTCCTTTTATTATCGCTCTTGTTTGCATTGCTAGAAACTTTTCAGGATATGGAATTCACAAGTGTATGAAGACCTCAGATCTGCACGCCCCTCCTTGGGGTTGGGACGCTCTCTTAAAGGGCTATGTTAGTCCCAGTCCCTCCCGCCATGCCTAGGTGTCGACCTTCATCACAGACAGGAGGGAGAAGACTGACTTTAAGATCCATTAATGAAGTTTAGGATTTGGAGCCTCTTCCAAGACTTGGATATAAAAGAACAAAACAAAATCAAAACCTTGATAAATTCCCCAATTTGAAACAATCCTAAAATTGGATAGGGCAGTACTATCAATGCCTCATGTGAGATGTGTGGCTATAGAATGATATTAAGACTATCTACAATCATGACCAGTCTGTGTGTGCTAGACACGAAATACTAGGCGCTTTCAACAATCCTGTGCGTTTGTTATTTTCATCACCTCTAGCTTATACTTGAGGAAATGGGGTTGAAAGGGGGCTGCAACTATTACCTAAAATCACAGAGACAATAGGGTGAATCAGGGTTTCAAAAGCCCAAATTTTTCTAACTTCAAAGTTTCATGTGCTGTGAATTTGGCTACATTGTCTTTCAGCGGGAGGGGTGCAGGGCGGGTATTTTACCCCAGGAGGTTCCGGTCAAGTAAAGCTGCTTGTCTGAAGACCAGATGTCATGGGCGTGTCTGACAGTGGAGACTCCCTGAGGAGATGGGTGCTGGGCTGTCAGAAGCTTTAGTGGGTGAAAGAGAACAAGGGGGCGGGGTGAGAAAAGGTGAAGAGTTTGATCAAGCCCCTGTCAATCTGGAAAAGTGATTGTTACTCTTTTGGAAAACACCCCCACCTTCTCCCTGGGCAGAGTTTACAGAGCCCTGAGATTCAGAAACTGTACAGGGGCAGGCAGGGCAGACTCAGAAAAATCAGCACCAAGCATTTCCCCAGTGTTGGGTGCCCAGCCAGCCATTTGCGGGAAATTGGTAAAGATTTGGTATTTGCAGTACGTGCTGAACAAGTATAGGTATTGACGACAGGCATTTTCAGAAAAACAGTACAGAAGTCCCATATACAGGAAAGGGACCCTCCAAGGTGGAGCAAGAGCAGTGACCAGCAGAGAATTCTAGAGGGGTCAGAAAGAGACATATTTGTTTACCCAGAATGAGGGAGTTTCTTAGTGAGGAAGCTTTTGACTTGTACTAGACACCTCTTTCATATCATATATTCAGTGTTGTATATAGTTATGCTTAAATAAGCTATGTGTGATTTTCATTACATACTGTAGATTCATTATCAATGACCCCCAACTCCCCTCCTTTTTTTTTTGGGTTTGCAGATATTTTAAAAGAATTTTTAAAAAACATCAAGGACATGCATGTCATTTATAAATTTGAAAAACCCTAATATAAGACATCTAGTAAAGAAGAGATTGTCTGTTCCTTGCCCTCCTTACCACAGCTCAAAGCTCAACTATTCCAACTCTTCTTCAGGGGACTGTGAAAATCATACATTTCTAAGTAAATAATTATACTGTCCTTCGTTGATTTTTCAATTTTGACATTGTCTGTTTCCTTCTTAGTATGAAAGAAGTGTCCTTTTCTGTTCTAATATAGTTTATTAAAATTTGTCTTATTAATATTGCATATTGTTTACTGTGAAACTAAGTTGTGCATAATAATGACACAATCTTGCACAGCTCTTCTGTTTCTGGATGTAATAATCACTTCGTTTTTGGGGTTGTCTTGCTTTCTATAATATTTTTATAAGTATTTTATCAAACTGTAAAATTCCTTCAAATACTATTTTCATGGGATCAAATCTATTGGAATGCCATCTTTTTCATCCCTTGCCCCAGAGACTTTTTGTGTGCTGACTTCCTATTTCTTTGCAACAACTCTCTTTTGCTGTCTTAAAATAAAGAGCTAAAGACTCACTGGATCATTTGGCAATGAACAAAACAGAAAAAGCACTTACTCTTTGAGTCACCTGTTGGAATATATCTTACAGAACTACTAGTATGAGAACATAAAAATTTGTGGCCAAAGATATTTATTAGAGCACCTTTTGAATAAATTATGGGCCAGCAGACAGTGAATTACTAGGCAATCATTAAAGAGGTTTGAACAGACTTATTAAGTGAAAAAAACAATGTGTAAAGTATTCTTATTGTCCAATGTACAGATTATTGTTTCAATTACTGTAGGAAGATGTATATGCTGACATGTATTTGTGCAAACATTGAAAATTCTGAAAGGACTGTGGAAATCTTAGCGAACTGTAGACATAAGAAGGAATTTTTCAGTTTTCCCTTTATACCTTTCCCTGAAAGGTAGAAGTAGTGGATGGTGGGTGATTTTTATTTTCTTTTTTGTGCCTTTGCTCCACTTTCTGAAGTTTTCTACAGTGAGCCTGTCTTACTTTTTTTGATCAAGCTTCATTTCTGCCTGGGAAGCAACATGGCGTAGGGTTAACTCTGTGGATTCTAGAGTCAATGCCTGGGTCATGTCCCAGCTCTGTGGCGCTGTGGGGGATGAAGATTGTGGAGAAATGACTTCCCCCTCTGTGCCAGGTTCCTCATTTCTGACATGGAGATAATAGCAGTTTGTACTCTATGTTAAGTGAGACCTTTGTGTAAGGATTTAGGTTAGAATTTAGGAAGTGTTGACCACTATTGTTGAGTATGGACCTTTTTACGGGAAAGATCAAGCTCAAGGGCAGAGGTAGCCAGATTGATATTGAGCAAAGGGTTATACTTTGCTGCCTTTATTGGAGGTGGAGGACCTAACCGAGGCAACACATAGGACAATAGTAGGGACCACATCTCCCTCAGGGTGCTTTTCCTCCCTTTCTAAAGCAAACGGGGAAAATGTCCAGAAGTCTTTGGTTGTGTTCTTGTCCACCTTTCTTGTGGTCCAGCTAGAATTTTTCTCTCCTGCAAGCCTCACTCCTGCCTGATTTCTGAGAATGAAGTCTGAATGATTTTAGAGGGGCTGCCATCGCCCTACTTCATGGGGAGAAAGAAGGGAGCCCATCCTCTTCCCCAAGATCTGCAATCCCCATAGCAAATCTCCAGCCAGAGTTGTCACTGTGTCTTTCCTCTACTTCTTTACTCTGAAACTTGAACAGATAAGTCGATACCAGCAGCTGAGTTCTGCCCACAGTGGAAATTGGTTTCTCAGAATTTATACTGTTTGACTCTAAAGTTGTGGTTGCTAATAATAACTCATGGCGCCGTTGAGATTCCTTTCCAGATAACTCTCAAACCGGATAGTCTGGTGCGATTAGAAGTCGTAGTGGTCAGTGCAGATGTCAGTATGGTGTCCTGTTGGTTTGTAGAACTGGAAAACAAGTGAAAATGGTCACTGGGAGGTCCTAGGAGAAAAATGCCACAGTGAAAAACAACCAAGTGTTGTGAGGTGTGAAGGAAGTCCTCCCTCTTAGTAGGTTAAACCACAGCTGTGCCAATCTGTCCTTTCAGTTCCTGAGAGCCCTGAGAATCCAGAGGAGACCATGTATGTATGGCAAAAGTCCCTCACAGTCTGGCCGTAATCATTACAGCCAGTCTTACCTCCTACCAATTTTTCTTCCCCTCATCTCTCCCCTCTGTCTCCTGTGCCTTCAGCCATCATGAGAGACTTGCCCATCTCTGACAATCAAGATGTGTTTGCGTCTCCAAACCAGCTCATGCTCTCCCTTACACATGCTTTTGTGTTACTTCCCTGATTGGCTACTCCCAGTACCCTCTGAATGACCGCCTAACTCAGCCATGATCTGCTCTGTCTTTCTAGAGCCTTCTAGTAGAGTCGATGATTTCGACTATGGTTCTGCCTAACTCCTTGTTCATACTTAGCGCTTTTGTTTTCTTTCACTATTAGTTGATATTCTATATTTATTTCTTTTGTCATGGTGGATTATATAGATAACCGGTAGTCCTCAAATTTCAGTGGGCAAAGAATTGAAAAAAACAGAAGTAGCAGCACTCTATGAGGTGCAGTCATGGGACCACCAGCTAGATTCGGTCCCAGCATGCATGTTAGGTTGTTATGTCTTCTCTCCCAGATGAGACCTCTAATTCAGTAGCTCTGCCCTGGAGACTAGGACTCTTCACGTCTGAATGAACTATAACCCTAGATGATTCCAAGTCTATTGGTCAAATAGACTTTGGCTAACTGTAGGAGACTTATAACTTGTATGAATGCAATGAGTGTCATTTATAATGTTGTTGCAGTACTAATCTGAATTCATGTGTGAACCTGGTATGTGTGAACCAGTCATATAGCTAGTGAGTGAGGCTCACTTTTAGAGCCCTCATCTCTTCTAATCTTTGCTCAAATGGTGCAGTGTTTCTTAAACAAGTGTATTGGGGAGCTTGAATCTGCTATACATTGGAAAATGTGCTAGGTGCTAAATTTGCAGAATAAAGAAAAAACTATTGGGCAACATAAGAGGGAGAATTAATTTTGACTGGGATAATTTATAGCTAACAGTTGAATGAAATGCCAAAAGCAAACAAATACACACAGGTGTTCAGAATTGCTTTTCTGACACCATTTGCTATTCATTTGTATGCTACTCGCTCTGAGCAGAAACATGGGTGTAACTGGAGAGCTGTGAATGCCAATCTTCAAGACAAGGAGCTGCCAAAGAGGACTTTGATAAGGTCAAAGAATTTGGTTTTCATTCCGGAAATCTTGTTGCAATTATACTTTGAGACAATATTGAGATATTCAATTCCAAACCCGAGAAAATCATAGCAGGGAGAAAGTGCTTCACAGAAGCTATATAATAACCTACTTTATAGAATTTTAAAATTCCCCAAAGAAAACATGGAATGATAGTTTTTATATGATTGATCATACAGATTTTACATCTTTGTTTGCTTCTGGCATTTCATTTTAGAATAGTCTATATATCCAAGCAGTAGACTTGGTAATTCACTCTCTCAGTGCTAATGTTTTATTGATTAGCTGAAGATTCAGTCAGAGGAACAAGGATAAGTCCAAGATTTAACAAGAGACACTACATTTATATCAGGCATCATATACATTCATCTTCAACATATTTATATTCATCAGCAAATTCTAGAACTATCTCTCTCTCTTAATAAAGGGGAGGAATGAAGGTGAGCAGGCAGGCAGGAAGAAAGAGAGGAGGAAGAAGTGTTTTATTTATCTCTCCATGTGGTTGTCCCTCCCCACCCCGCTCCGCCACCTCCAACCCTGACCCCAGGTCTTGAACCAGGGACCTTGGGATATGTGTGGACTATGCCCCATGAACTAAACTAGTAGGCCACTAGGGTGTGCCTGAAACAATTTCTTGAGCATTTACTACAAGCCAAGCATAATGTTATGCAGGAGGAGTCAATACTCCATGAAATAAGCCCTGACCTCACTCTTAGTAGATGCAGTCTAGTGGGAGTTACAGAAAAGTAAAGAAGCCATTATACTATATTTGACGAACTTTACATTGCTGTGTATGGAGAGTGCTATGGGGTTACATAAGAGGGGTGCCTGTTTGCATTTGAGGCAATTGTAAAAGTAGCTTAAGATTTTTTCATAGCTCAAGAAGTAGAGGTAATGAGGACTATTTTGGAAAATTTCACAAGCTGACTCAGAGTACTCCCCTTTGGCAGCTCTTGTCTTGAAGACGACATTCACAGATCTCCTGCAAAAGAAGTGCAAAGTCAAAAGGAAAAGGAAAAAAAAAAGGCAATTAGAGACAGAAATTTAGGTACTAGATTCTGGGTGAATTGACTCATTCTTCCTGTGAATGATCTTTTAGTCTGGTGTCACTAGAGGTGGAACATGGGTTTAATGTGGTATCTTAAGGGTGCTACTCAGGAACTCTGGATACAAAGCAGCCTAGGCCTAGAACAAGATATTCATAAACTTAATGGAATGTCTATGCCCAGTGCCTCTATATTTTGGGCCTTGAGTTAGTGGATTCAGTTTCATGTAGCAGGAAAAACTTTAGCAAATTTAAGCATGCATGTTACTAAATGCTATTCTTACCAGGTAGTAAATGGTTGCACAGTTACTTGAGGAAGTGGAAGAGTTGGCTTTAGGATAAATTTCCCAAAACACTGTCAGCACCCAAAGTCGTACAAACCTCAGCCATAATCAGAGTAAGGAGCCACTGAA
This sequence comes from Solenodon paradoxus, assembly GCA_004363575.1. Lineage (NCBI taxonomy): Eukaryota > Metazoa > Chordata > Mammalia > Eulipotyphla > Solenodontidae > Solenodon > Solenodon paradoxus. The sequence continues at coordinate 339,727 of RJWH01000912.1, forward strand.
TTAGAAACCTATTGACTGCAAAATAGGTTGCCTCTGCCACAACTCATACCAGTATGTGCTCTGTCTCTCTCTCTCTCTCTCTCTCTCTCTCTCTCTCTCTCTCTCTCTCTCTCTCTCTCTCTCTCTCTCTCTCTCTCTCTCTCTCTCTCTCTCCCTCCTTTCATGTTTATTTGATGAAGCTTGAGTCTTTTTGAAATCCTAGCTACCAAGGAATCTGGGAAGTGTAGTTTTTAGCTTGGCAGACTTATGCACAAATTGCAAGAACTCTGAAACAGTAGTTTGACATATTGAATTTAATTCTGATGGGTTTCTGAATTTTCTAAACATGCAAAATAAAGTGAGATTATTCCTCTGGGACTGTGTAGAACTTGTTGAGAAAGACTATGGGAGGGAGGCTGGAGAGGAGAGATTGAGAGAAAGGGAATGGGTAAAAGGGGAGACTCAGCGGTAGAACACAGAGATTCTGCTCCGGGTGGGTAACTTTTGTAGTAGCTTTATTGTAGTTCATCTTGTGTGAGGTTCTGATTTGTTTTCTTAATCTTCATTCATTTCTTGAACAATTACAATGTGCCAAGAGCTGTTACAAGGATGTGGTATGTAACCATGAATGAAGTTTCATCTTCTGTGGAGCATACATTTTCATGGACCATCTTTCTTGTGAGCAAATTTCATTCTACTGGAAGACTTAGCTGGCTCAAACTTCTTCCTTCATGAATGGATCCAACAGAACACATTGCCTCTTCTAGGTCCATATTGAAAAGAAAATCCTATTGTGTGGAGTTTAGAGCTTACTCCTTTGGGGTTAATTCGGTCTGTGTTTTGCAAGGAAGGGGAATAACAGAGAATTAATAACCCCAGTGAGCAGTCCTATTAGTCCTCAAAATACCAGTATAAATAATGTATTATTATTGTAAAGGAAGAAGCTGAGGCTGAGAAGTTAAGTGATTTTTCCAGGTAAGATGAGACTCAAAATTTGGTCTTCACAGCCTATGCATTTTTTATGAGTTACTTGCTCAATTGCAAACAAACAAAATTTAATAGCATTAGCTCAGTTGGCAGTGACCTGATGTTGGGAGCTGACATTTCTGATCAATATATTTTGCAGTGAGTACACTTTCGGATCGCCCAGATCTCAGAGCGTGTGTCTAGTTTGGTAGCTCCTTGCTGCCAGTCCATGGACCAGTGATGGCTTATACCACCATTATCACCAATCTCAGCAATAGACACAATAAATTAAATTTAATTAAGACTTCCTTTTCTCATTAATTGGTCTTCACTATGGAATGATGGTGATAATGGGAGATAGTTAGATTTTGTTTATTTACTTCTTTTAATTGTTTAATTATTTGCAACCCTATGTCTGTCTTTCTTTCTTTATTATTTTTAAAATTTACTGCTTCGTAAATTCAAAAGGCTGGGGAACCCTAATATAACTAATGAGAGGAAAAAATAGAAGCTTTGTTTCTGGCAGCATGGAATACTAGATATTAAAAATACCTCCTCTTATGCAAAGAATGTAAAGTTGGAAAATTATATATTTAAAAAATGCAAAAATTATGCATAGTTATATTTACAAGAGAGGAAAATTCCTAGAGGCCAAAAATGACAGGAAAGTACAAATACAGAGAAAACTACATTTGAGAGTGCAGGGACAAATCTCAGGGTGGAAGCAAGGGAGGAATTAGTATCAAAGATTTCTTACCTGAAGCTTGTGCTCACCGAAGAGGAATTTTTGGTGGAAATAGGGGGACAGTACCCTTCACAGGGAGCCCAGTGGGTATAACTGCCTGTTTCAGTCTTGGGATGCTAGAAAGGATAACTTCCTCTTGAGAAATTCATCACAATGAGTCTTTAAATCTCACTGGATTTAAATCTAGAATCCCTGTTAACTAACATGAGCTGAAAAATCCTAAAGTGAGAATTCAAAATAGCCTGAGTCAGGTTAGTGCCTCCAGCTGCCTGATAGAAGCAAACACATTTTCTCTGAAGTCATGCACCTTATACAGGTTTCAAAGAATTCCTACAGATAGAATTCCCATTAACATTAGCTGAAAATTACAAACAATCACATTAAAGAGGAAATAAATGTCAGGGGAGAAATCAAGAGAAATGGCAAGAAACAGAATCCGAACTTTAAAAATTGCAGGAATTAGAAATGTACAATCCGAAATATAAAATAAAAGAGGTATTTGATGTATAAACATTAACAAGCATCTTTTAAAAAGAGAACAAGTTAGAACTTGCATAAATGAAAAACATAACCACTGGCAGTTAAAAGTTTACATTACCTAAGTGAAAAGAGCTAATAAATTAGAGATAGGTATGAAGTAATTGCTCTGAATGCATGGAAGAACAAAGGAATTGAAAATATGGGTGGTAAAGGAAGATAAAGGGTGAGAAATTACCCTAAACATCTAATTGGAATTACAGAAAATCATAATGAAAATAATGGAGATGAATCATATCCAAATGAAACATTTTCAGAATTCATGATACACAGGAATCCTCAGCTCCGGAAACTGTTATGGGCACCAAATGTGGTAAATTGGAAAACTACACCTAGACACATCATATTGAAATGATATAAAAATCAAAGATAAATCTGGAAAGAAGCTACAGAGAAAAGAAAACTGGCCTATAAAGGAATAATAAACTGATGCCTGACTTTTCAAGAGCATTGATAGAAATTAGAGGAGAGAGAAACATTCAAAATCTTCATTGAAAATTAACAAACCAAACGTAACATATAAGACATTACATCTTCAAAGGGCCGTCATTTTCTTAACCTTAAGAAAACAACTTTCACCTCACCTGAGATGGATTACCCCATGACTTTGCATTTGACTATGAACATTTTCCCCACATTTTTGCAGTTCATTTGATCCCTTTTATCATGCATTTCATTATCATCTTCTGAATGCCATGCCCCTTAAGTTGAATTAAGAACCTTGGGCACCTACTCCAAAGTGTGTTAGTCCTCTTCTGATGCAAAATGTAGAGGAAAATGAAATTTAGTCAATATAGACCACTGTGTACAGTTACTTTTTCATTGCTATATGTATAGCAGTTGAATTTTATCTTGAAAAATCCCATGGCTATTTGTCCATTGCAAGAACACTTGATGAGTTTAGATCATTGCATAATCACAGTGAAACTCCCTTTGGGGGTCTCTTAAATGACAAGTTTCTTGAGGTGAGTGATAATAACAACCTCCCCCAGAGTAGTAGCTCACATTCAGTTCAATCACCACAGTCATCACCATAACTGCTTTCCTCCGATGCAAAGTGATTGTCCCTATTTCTCAGGGTAGTCACTTTCCTTTGGGTAGATGTGGAGTTTTAAAGCCACAGGGAATGCCAAAAGTCTTGTATTTCTCTGTCGCAGTATCATAACACTTGCTTTGTCAAGACTTTTATAACCAGGAGAAGAGTACTTAATGATTCTAGTAGAAAAGAGGTCATCTTAAGGTGATATTTTCTCCTGTTATAGACTGAATATTTGTGGCACTCTACCCCCAACTGTGCTGAGCCTAATTCTCTATAAGATGGTTTTGGGAGGTGGGACCTTTGAAGGTGATTAGGTCCCAAGGGCTTAACTCTCAAGAAGGGGATTAGTGACCTCACAAAGAGACTCCAGAGTACTCCCTTGCCCTTTATGTCATATGAGGACACATCGAGAAGACGACTCTATGAATCAGGATATAGGCTCTCTCAGAACATTGAATATTCCAATCTTTAGTCTTGGGCTTTCAGCCTCCATAACTGTGAGAAATTAATTTTTGTTGTTTATAAGCTACCCAGTTGAAGACATTCTCCTAAGCCAACCAGGTCTTCTTCTCTGTTCTCACTCATATTCCACTTTCAGAAACTGACCCCAAATGGACATAATCAGTTTAAATCATAACATAGCTGCCAAAATCCCTGACTGAGGGAGAACAAAACTCACAAAGTCAAGATCTTATGGGAGTAATTCTATTGCTCAAATGACCAGAGTTTTATCTTGGACTTCTTCGTGTGAAAATCCTTTTTTATTTCTAAAAAGGGGAAATATTTCTAATGGTATGTAATTCCCAACAAAGTGATATTGATAATATTCACATGTATCGTGAGGGAAGACACAGGCAAATCTTTAGGTCTAATCAGTAGATATCAAACTTGTTTCCTTATTGGAAAATAAGTCTGAATGTTCAGAGAGAATATTACATTAGAAAAAGCAGCCATGCCTGCCTTCATTCAGAACAGTTATACTCAGTCTTTTTTGCAATGCGGGTCGTACCATGTCAGAAAAAACAGTGCTTGACGAAGGTCTTCCAGATTCACTGCACTTGTAGGACTTCTTTCTGGTGTGAATCCTCATAGGTCTACTTAATACAAGTTGTAGAGGAAGGCTTTTCTATATGCTTTGTACCCATAGATTTTTCCTCCAGTGTGGGTCATATCACGTTGGAAAAAAAAGTGCTAGTTGAAGCTGTTTTCATATCCACTGTACTCATGGGACTTATTGCTGGTGTGAATCTGCTGGTGGTACATGAGGTGTGACTTATAACTGAAGACCTGGCCATATTCCTTGTACTGAGAGGATGTTTTCCCAGTGTGAATCCTTAGATGTCCAGAGTCTACCTTTTCCTAAAAGGCTTTCCCACACTCCTGACATTCCTAAGTCTTCACTCTAATGTGAATTCACTCATGTTGAACAAGGAAGCAATTATTGTTAAATATTCTCCTACATTCTGTGCATTTGTAGAGGGCCTTCCCTGCATGAACCAAAGTTCTTGACTTGGTCCCTGTTGTTAGGGTCAGCGTTTGTCCTCCCAAAAACGCACACACACACCAGTCAACAATGTAAAAGCAAAAGGGACTTTATTTCCAGCATGCTGGGGTCCGAGCCTCACCCAACGCAGTGGATTTGGTCAGGGACCCCGGTTTTAATTTTTAACAGGCTTTTATAGGGTTTCGTTACATAGGCGTGCTGAGCGGTTGGTTAATGTTCAGCGTGCCACATACCAGTGTTATCTAGCTCGTATGGAGCCTGTCATGGTGTCGTTTCGGCTCTCACACCTGTGAGTCACAATATGGAAAATATCTCGCATAGAAACTTGCTTCTGTAAAACCGTGGCATGCAGACTGTCATCTGTCTCCAACCCATTCCATCCAAGGATCTCTGTGTTAAGGAGGGTCTCCTTGTGAGAGTCTATTACTGCCCAAGTGTCCTTGCTGCATTTCAAGCAGCCTTCTTGATCTCTAGCTTGCCCCACTCTGGAGCACCTTCATGCTCCCTAGGACTAGGCTGACTGGTCTCCAGTATTACTTTTCACCTGCACAGGACTCCAGTAATAGCCCCTCTCTCTTACCCTGCTTTAGCTGTTAGAGCAACTGTTTGGAACCAGATGCCCCAGTGAGACCAGAACAGGGTCCTCTGGCCCCATCTAGCTGTCCCCATGCCTTCCAGTTGAAGGTTATGGGAGCATCCAACAGTGCCTGCCACCCTAGAGGCTGCTGCAATTCAGCAAAACATGGCACCCTGCACAGCCCACCTCTGACTACAGATACCAGGGAGGACCGTGCAGGACCGTGCATAACACCACTACGGGACTGCAAGTCCCAGAGGCCTGTTTTACATTTTCCTTTGTGAGAACTGGCTTTTCAGTTCCTCTAGAAGGAAGGTCACACATGTGGTAGGAAGTTCATTCTGCATTCTGGTTGTGTCAGGAAGAAAACCCAAACACGCACACGAGCTTTCATGCAAGGAATTTGGTTATGTAGCATGTGTGGAGAGCTTACTGCTTAATTTTGATGTGGGGTCTCTGGGTCTGACAGCGAACAGTTCAAGAAAGAATTCTTGAGTATTAGAGTGCAGTTTTATAAGTTTCTTAGAGAAAATGGAGGAGACAGAAAGCAAGGCAGGAGACAGTCGCCTGGGCCGGGAGGCTGCACTGCAGACTGGAGGCTGGTTGGATTTATACTCTGGGGAAAGGCCCTTCTGGGCACACGCCCTTTCTAGTGTCTTTAATTAGCAAGAGAATAGAACTCACAAGGGAGTTCAAAAGCAGAAGTGAGGGGATTGTGCAGGAAGTTCTCCAGCTCTGTGAAGTGGCCTCCAGCATTCTGGTGGGTAAAACATTAAGTTGGAATCTTTCAGGAGGGTTAGAAATAAACTTTGACCTCTTTGGCCTCTAACGCTCTAGAAAAGGCCTGTCTGGTGTTGTGGTTGAAGACCTTTTCCCTGACCCCAATGTAAAAGCGAGTCTGCCAGGCATTTCCCATGGTACTAGGGAGGCTGTAGCTACCTCCAAGGACGTGTAAACATCCTCCCTACTCTGCAGCTGTACATAACTGATATGAATTGTCAGTAGAAGCCACATATAACCAAGGAGATGAATCTTTTCCTTAGAGTATAAAGGAGCTTCCCTAAACCCCCCATCGCTTAGCTTTGGGTAACAACACCCCTGGGCCAGTACCGGTACAGTAAAGTGCTTTTCTCTACTTGAGTGCCTGGCTGTCTGTCTTTTCACCATCTGGAGGCTCTGCCATAACAGTGTGACTCAGGCAGCATCCCACTCTGAACTCTCCCTCTATCAGTTTTATCCTCTGACCCACATACAACTGCCCAACTGTTAAAGTCAGTCCAATTTGATTACCGGTGTTGGAGGAGGCATGGAAATTCAATTTCTCTTTTATGTTGTTGATGGTCCTGTGATTAGTAAAACCATGTTCTAAAGGTTTGGCTTCACTTCCTAAAGGTTTTTCCCAAGAGAAACCATCCCATGTGTGGTGTATCCCAGGAGACAAGTACAAGAGTGTTCACAATGGCAGACCCCCTGGAGATAGAGAGTGTCTCTGCAGAATGGAGCATCAGTCAGCACCCCAAGAGTGCTCTAGCTCCCTATGGAGAGAAATGGACCTGAAAAAATCTCATCCTTGAAAGGTTTTTTCTGAGCTCCGCGAGGAAAGAAAGTCAATTAGACAAAAAGTCGAATAGCCAGGGCTTTATTGGGGTTTGCACACCCCGGCGAGGTTCTCCGGTCCGCAGAACGAGGGCCCGAACAAACGGAAGCGCGATCTTTAAGCAAAAGAATTTCGCAGGCTTCATACGTGGCGATTGGGGATTGGTCCTGTGATTCCAGGTGTGGTTTCATCAGCTTCCTTTTTCCCGGGTATGGCCGCCATTTTGTCCTTCTGGGCCGCCATTTTGTCCTTCTGGGCCAGCCTAACAATCCTAAAAACTGAAAGGCCCAGCAGTGCCAAGACCCTCTGGAGCTGAAGAGGCAAGTCCATCATGTGGAGGACAGCAATAGTGGTTGAGAGGGACCTGCATCCACTACCTTTCCTTGCCCACGTTGGAGCTGGTTATTAAGTTGAAGAGAATATCTTGGAGCTAGAGAGGCAAAGTGGAAGATTCTGGTAAGCACGGGAAAGAAGAGGACAGAGTGGTGGATCTCCACCTATCCTTGTCTTCTTGGAAGTTGTTTGGAATCTTCTCTGAGAACTTGAGAGACCTAAAGGGGCTGAACGGAAGACAGCGCAAGTTGCTGACATTGTAGATCTCCCAGTGAAATGGCCTGACTGGTTGAATTTTCTTTTTAATTGATTTTATTAAAAGAATATTGCATTTTAACATTAACTTGGTTGAGATGCACATAACAGCAAAATTTACATCTGTATTGAGCACAATAGGCTTACTACTATTTCTTTGTTTTCCCCTACACTAAACAATTAATCCCCTTTACCCTGTTTCCCCCCACGCCTCCCCTGTGTCTTCTGTATCCTTTGATTTGCCATTTTTTTCCCACCACTATTGTTGTTTGGACTAGTCTCTCTCTTTAAAGTGTGGAATTGCTTAATTTATGTCATCCACTTGTTTTCTGCCTCCATTCACCTTATATGAGTGCCATCATACATGTCTGTCTTTCTCTTTCTGACTTATCTCGCTAAGCATAATTCTCTCCAAGTCCATCCATGCTGCTGCAAATGACAGGATTTCTCCCCTTTTGATGGCTGTATAGTGTTCCATGTGTAGCTATAACACATCTTCTTTATCCATTCGTCTTTTGATGGGCATTTAGGTAGTTTCCAGCTCTTGGCTATTGTAAATAATGCTTCAATGAACATGGAGGTTCATACAGCTCTGCTAATAAGTGTTTTCATGTTTTTAGGGTAAATATCCTGTAGAGGAATAACTGGATTGTATGGAATTTCCATTCTCAATTCTTTGAGGACTCTCCATAATGCTTTCCAGAATGGTTCCACCATTTTACATTCCCACCAACAGTGAATAAGAGTTCCTTTTTCTCCACATCTTCTCTGGCACTTGTTTCCCTTTTTTGGATGATAGCCATTCTCGCAGGTGTGAAGTGATATTTCATGGTTATTTTGATTTCCATTTCCCTAATGATAAGGGAGGTAGAACATCTTTTCATGAACCTGTTGGCCATTTGTATGTCATCCTGGCAGGTCGTCTTCTCTGGTAGCCAGGACCTCCACCTGTGGTATTGATAAGGAGAGGTGACAGAGGTCATGATTTAGCCTCTCTGATGTAAAAAAAATGCTTTTCAGATTTTATAATTGGGAATGTGTTCAGTATGAATTTTATTTGGTACCACATGTGTGATCCTTTTCATAATATCGGTAGACGTTAGGGTCAAGGAAATGAAAGACCAGGCTGACACATCTCCTGGGAAAATCCAAACATGTTTTCTTATCCAAGGGATTTGGTGGGAGTCAGCTCAGCCAGATACACAGTGCAGAGCTTAGCTGTGTTTTCAGACATTAGGATTTTCCACATGAGCAGAAGTTATAAATGACCAGGACTTAGGTAATTATGCATGACCTGGTCTGAGCAGCTGAAGGACTATCTCTGAATGCTACACAATTAAGACAATGTTCACTCCATCATTGGTTCTCCAAATGTGCTCTCTGGTCTCAGTCATATTCGCATTTAAAGGTTCAAAGAAGAATGCACCTGTTAGGCTGGCCCAGAAGGACAAAATGGCGGCCATACCCGGGAAAAAGGAAGCTGATGAAACCACACCTGGAATCACAGGACCAATCCCCAATCGCCACGTATGAAGCCCGCAAAATTCTTTTATATAAAGATCGCGCTTCCGTTTGTTCGGGCGCGACTTCCCCGGCCCACGTTCTGCGGACCGGAGAACCTCACCCGGGTGCACAAACCCCAATAAAGCCCTGGCTATTCGACTTTTTGTCTAATTGACTTTCTTTCCTCGCGGAGCTCAGAAAAAAACCTTTCAGCACCCAGGTGGAGTAGCAGTTGGGTCAACTGCCTCCGAATGAGTACAGGCCATGCACACCTGAGTTCGAGTTCAGGATTCAGGGGGGAGCAGTCAGTGTGAGCAACTAAATAAAAAGAAATAAAGTGCTTCTTCCTCCTTTCTCTTTCTGCCAACCTGCCTACTTACCTTCATTCCTGCCTGCACCTTTTCCCTTTAAAAAAAGAGTTTAGAAAAGGCTGACTACCTAATACCCATATCATATCAATCATAGAAATGTGAGTAGTTACAAAGTGAGTAAACTTTACTTCTTGAAGCACTCTATTATTTCTTTGATGAATTTATCCTTCAGTATATGGTTTTAATGGTATCTAGCAATTTCTAAAATTATTAATACTTTTAGTCATCTTGAGCCATCTGTCACAATGCTTCTGAGTACCCTGAATATCTCAGGAGCAAGTTGGTACAAGTGAGGTCTCACATCAGTAGGTGCACTAGACTCAGAATTTGCTCTCTGGAGTTCTCAGGGGGCCCCTCATTTGGGTTCCTGTATCAGCCTGGGCTACTGCAGAGAACTTTGTCATTATGAGATGGTTGCCTGCAATTCCCCAGCTTTGGACACACCCAAGGGCAGAGTGTCTGCTGCCATTCCTTTGTCCTTCACTGTCATTCACGAAAAGGTGCTTAAAGTCATTAGTCATTAGGGAAGTGAAAATTTAAAAAAAACAACAAAAAACCCACACTATTTGATATCTTTTTACACCACTAAGATGACTAAAATTAAAAAGACATTGACAAGGGCTGGTTGAGGATGTGGCAAACCTGGGAACCTCATAGCTTGCTGGTAGAAAATAAAAATGATACCATCATTTTTGAAAAATCTCATAATTTCCCTGCCCCACATTCAATTACTGAGTCACTATCAGACCCAGCAATTTTACTCCTGGGTTGATACTCAAGAGACATGAATGTTCGAAACAGTATGATTTGCAATAGCAAGAAAGTGGAAACAACCTAAATGTTCATTACTGATGAATGGATAAGCAAAATGTGGTATATCTGATGTGGGTACCTGGCACTGATGAGTGCACAGTTCATCTACAAAGGATTCGAGGGGAGACACCTTGTCCCAGCACCACAGGCAAGTTTATTAAAAACACAACTAAACAGAAGCGACGCGTGCAACCTGAGGCTATAGGGGCAAGAGAGAGCTAGCTGTTAAAACAGTCTCTCATGTATGGGAGGAAGGACTTCCCTTTGGGTGTACCCAGGGGTTGGAACTCTTGCTAAGGTCAGAGTTCAAGGGTGAGGTGGGTAACTAGGGGATGTGTCCCTAGACCGAGTTGCTAAGATGGGGATGTCCTTGCTGTTAGTCTCAGGTTTTGCCAGTTAATTTTCCCCTTAGACATCTGCATACTGCCTTATAGATATTTAAATTATGCTGTTCCCACATCAATATCTAAACAGTGGGATATTTTTCAGCCACAAGGAGTGAACTAATGATACATCGCAACCATATAGATGAACCTTGAAAACATTATACTGTATGAAAAAAGTCAGTCTCAAAAAACACGTATTATTCCTTTAAGTGAGTTGTTCAGAACAGATCTATATAGAGATAAAGTAGGGCTGGGAATGGGGACAAGATGGATGGGCATTGACTGGAAATGGACAAGGGGTGAGAAATGTGTTCTGAAATTAGATTGTAAAGTGGTGAATATACTAAAAACCACTGAATTGCATACTATAAATACATGAACTTTATTTATATGAACTATAGCGCAATGAAAGTTTTTTAACAAACCATAGTCAAGCATTCAGTGTACCTCTCACTTCAGACATGTATATAATATAATAACTACCCCTGTGCTCATTGCACAGCTTCAAGAAAATTTTACAGCAGTAGTGGTAACCCCTTGTCTGTTCCTTCTCGACCCCAGAGCCTGTGTCACCTCTGGAAGTAACAAGTTTATTTACTCAAGGTGAACTTGGCATTGATCATTTCTTTTGTGTTTTATACTCCTGCTACATTTATGTATATGTAAATATGTGAAACATATTTATTCATGAAAGACATGATATTGATATTCAAACCTTTCTCCTCTTAATTTCACTTTTCCAGAGTCCTGGCTATTCCGAGTTAAACACACCTTGCAGACGACATCTACCATGCCATACAGTCTGCATTTCCCCAAACCCTTATCTTCTTTCAGAAACCTGAGAATGATGAAACTCATTCTTCCCACCACACTCTGAAGAGGCTAAACCCATCCTCAGAAAGGACGCATTTCTCCATACTCCATACTCCATTTCTCCGTACTCAGTCTGCTGAGGTAGAATTTGGTCAGCTGTGCAGATAAAGTTCCCTGAGTCACACAGGAAGCTCGCTCCTTGGACTCACAGTGGCTCTAGCCACTTGCTTCTCTGTGGTTCCCATTCTAATAGTGTTTCCATAGTGCTTCCTTTCCACTGGTGGAAAGCTTCACTGTTCTAGAAGATGTGTTTTTTTTATCCTCTTTCTAGACCAGTTCTGTCGCAGGGGAGCAGAAGAAATATTCCCATCGGTCCATCTTAGATACTGAATGGAGAAATGGCAGAGAAGGATCTTGTCCCACTAATGTGGGGACAGTATAGCTGGGAATCTACAAAGGGATCTCAGTTTAGCAACCTGCATCTAGGACATAACCCTGGGTACTCTGGCATTTTTTCTCCAGGTAACCTGGTCATGCCCAGAGCCCCCAACCCTCATGTATGAAAAGGATCTATGTTGCCTGTTTAAGAAGCAGGCAGGCAGCTTATGTTGCACATACATGTGTATTCTCTTGATGTCACCTCTCTAGCCCCACAGGGCACCTCAACTAGTTATTTCTGCTTTTAATAAACTTGCCGTGTGACTCTCTCCACAAATTCTTTCTGGATGAACACAGGTCGGCAACGATGGGAGGAATGGTACAGCGTCTCATTGGCGTGTCTCAGCTCTCTCCCTACTGCATGACCATCACTGAGACAACTGGAGTCGGCCACCTCCATCCGGGAAGTCCTTGTACGCAGGTGCCCTTGGAAGTCTTTCCCCCAGTCCAGTACCATTCCTTCCATCGTCGCCAACCTGTGAAGATGACCCATTCACTGCTTTTGTGGGGAGAAAAAGGAAGAGACTTGAAAACAGGCCCTGGACTCTTAACAACAGGGTCCCATGATGGGCAGCCAGGAAGATGAAAATCAAAATAGTGACTTTTAAAGAGACTGACGTGGGTGATCTATTTCAAGGTTGGCACGTTTTCTGCCTTCCGAAGAAAAAGAAAAAGCAAATCTAATGGAAAAGAAAAGTCTTGATGTGTTTCTAGAGGCGAGTTAAAGCAGTTTTAAATGTGTTAGTTTTTTGTTTGCGCCCTCCCCGATCCCAGGCTCCTAGAGGAGGGGATCCCAATGGGAGCTTATGACTGCACTTAAAGCAAAACAAAGAAAGAAAACAACTGTCTCTCCCCAGGCACTTCTGGGGAATCAGTCAGATTCTAGAAATTTATCAGCTTCTTCCTGCTGTGGAGCAGGCCTCATAAATTTTCATCCTTTCCAGATTCACATGAGCCTGCCTTCAGCTCCGTTGATTACATCTTGCCCTACCCAAAATGTTTGTAATCCTTCTTCAACTGTCACAGGCCCAAATAAAATGTCTTCTCTAAAAATGGGCATGTTCCTGGATTCTCCAAATTAGGACTAAGCTCTCCCTTGTACTTCCCGGGTGAAAGGTTTTTTCTGAGCTTCACGAGGAAAGAAAGTCAATTAGACAAAAAGTAGAATAGCCAGGGCTTTATTGGGGTTTGCACACCCGGGCGAGGTTCTCCGGTCCGCAGAACGAGGGCCGGAGAAGTCGCGCCCCAACAAAGGGAAGCGCGATCTTTATATAAAAGAATTTTGCGGGCTTCATACGTGGCGATTGGGGATTGGTCCTGTGATTCCAGGTGTGGTTTCGTCAGCTTCTTTTCCCGGGTATGGCCGCCATTTTGTCCTTCTGGGCAGCCATTTTGTCCTTCTGGGCCAGCCTAACACTGGGTCCTTTATCTTTTGTCTTGTTAAAGAACCGAAATCCAACTGAATTCATTTGAAAGTTCTAATTGGCTTTATTAAATGATTCCTGAGCTGGGCAGTATCCCATCCAGCAAGGAGAAGATGTACTAAAAATATACACAAAATGGAAGTTTTTTTTTATAGGCTGAAAGGAGGCAAGCTAAGGGAAGAGGAAATGATTTCTCCTTAGGTAACCCACCCAAGGAGAATGGAGAAAGGTCTCTTAGCAGATAATCTCATCTTCCTTTGGGGAATGGTACTTTGTGGGTGCTGATGAGAAGAATCAATTCTAAGAGGTTTAGATTACATTTCTGGGAAGTTAAAATTGAAGTTAGGTTAGGTATTAAGTCTTGGTGGCTTAACACAAGCACTTCCATTTCCGGACTGATATGTTCCCTTTATCTTATATCTTTACTCGTCACCTCTGCCTGGTGATAAGGCCGAGACTGGGTCCAATTCACCTCTGATTTTAGACCATAAGCTCCCAAGAGCAGAGTTTTTGTTGAAATCATATTTCTGTTTCCCAGAGTAAGAAACACTCTGCCTTGCAAGTGGTTAATGAAACAGAAATTGATGTGGGGACAGACTAGTTTAAAATCTCTAGGGCAGTATGCAGTTAGAAAACTAACTGGTAAAACCTGAGACTTCTGAGTAAAGACCTCAAAAGCAAGGACCACATCTTAGGAGCTTGAGTCTAGGACACACACCAAGGTACTCACGGTACTTGCAGGAAGAAACCCCCACCCCTTATATATGTATTCAGAAATCCATCTTACCTGAGTGAGTGGCAGGCAGCACAGGTCAGACACACATGTGTGCATTCCCAGGTAACTTACCTTGCTCTCAGGGAGCTTCAATTCGCTATTTCTGCCTTTAATAAACTTGCTGTGTGTTCCTGACTAAACGGCACTCTCCATGAATGCTTTCTGGATTGACCCAGCATCTCATCGATATGTCTCGCTCACCCTCACCCACATCAAAATGTCTTATCTAAATTAATTCCTTTTATAACTCTGAAAAGGGTATGTCATACTCTTCTGACAAACTAAGAAAAGTGGGGCCCAAAAGATGAGAATGACCTGCCTGATAGAATTAGTCCACCACTTCTGACTGCTTCAAACAATGTAGAATCTAACAAACAATAAACACAACTCCAAACTCAAAACCCAGTAAACCATATACACTGGTTATCTGGGGAGCCAACTTTCCTTTGTGAGGGGGACAACTTGATTCTGCCTCATGAGGCATCAGGCCACTTCCAAGGCAAATCATTATTCCTGTCACAGTTTGAGGACCATCCTCTCTCCCTTCTCTGCATGTGGGATTTGCTTCTGGGCCCTGGAGCTGCTACACTTGAGCTTATCCACCTGCCTCTGGGTGCCCAGTGGATGCTAACGTCCCTGCTGTAGGGAAAGATAAGCTGTTTTCTCAAAAAAGTCTTTCTGACTGGTGGTGTCCCATGTGCTTCTTATCTGTTCTACTTGTCTACCATTTGCTGACAGGTTGCCTGACTCCTCAATTATATATAAACATATAAAATATATTTCTCTATATGCTTGTACACACACACACACACACACACACACACACACACACACACACACACACACACACACACAGAGTTATTGGTATACTTCCATGACCAGACCAACAATGATACCTTCAGAGGTTGTTATGACATATTAAAGCCTTGCTCTATAATATCCCTCTAAAGAGACCCAGGGACTGGAAACAGAGAGAAGGCTTACTGTTTCTTGGTCTAGGAAGCCTGGGTAACTCAAAGTGGGCAGGGATAGGTTTGAGATAGGATTGACCTGTTGAATAATCTTGGGAATTCAATTCACCCTTCAAGTCCCTGGAAAATGAGGGATTAAATCAGATCATTCAGATTTTTCCTTTCATCATATTTAGATGATCTCAATTTGTCTGTAATGAGACCAAAGGCTATAGGTCATATAGGTACAAGTGTGAAAAAAATGAATAAATCTTAGGCTACAATGGGAATAGCAAAAAGAAAATGCTGTCAGAATCAAAATTCCTAAGTTCATGGAGCCATAATTACATTTGTAACTCCGATTTGGGATTGAAAGGGCAAATGTCAGATGGACCATGGTGTTCCATTTTAATTCAAAATGTTTCAGGATTTTCTACCTCAAAACTCTCAAAATCCTTTGCTAAAGATTTGGGTGAGCATTGGTACTCTTTCAGTGTCTGCAGATGAATGATCACGCCACTCTTAGAACTCATTAGCCAGTTCTTCCTTTTCCCAGCCTTCCCACCTGTTAGGCTGGTCCCAGAGAAAAAAGAAACAGATCTGTGAGCAGACCAGCAGAGGTTTATTGGAGTCCCTGAATACAGGTAGACTGAGGGCAAAATGGCGTCAGCTTCAAGGGAGGGGTGTTGCTGTTTTTTAAATGCAAGCGTGGCCGGCATGCAGGATCCAGATTGTCATGCGTAGTTTACTGGCACTGACATAGCTGAGCAGCCTGTTTTGTTATCATGAGGATTTTAGGATCTCCCTCCAGGGTTCTTGTAGGTCTGAGAGAAGATTTCATTGGTCTTACCTACTCCATGAACAAAGAAGTTAGCACAGTCATTTGAAACCAAAAGTCGATGAGATTTACTGAAGATAGCACAACCTTCAGGTGATAGGCTAAGGGTGGGTCATACTCCAAGAAGGGAACAGGAGCTTCTGGCTGAGTTTTTAAAGGACTTTAGTAGCCCTTACCTGGGTGTGTGTGTGAAGGGGTAAGGGAGGTATCCTGTGGAAGCATGGAACAAGGGTTTTGATTGGTATGGACCAATCAAAAGTTGTTCCTTTTTAAGCTGATTGAAAGACTTCAGATTCACATCACTTCGCTGTTTGCCTCCTTCTGATTGGAGAACTTCAAATTGGCACCACTTCATTGTCTGCCTCCTGATTTGGAGGACTTCTTGTTTTCCCTTCCCCCTGCTTCTGTGCTCATGGCTGACTTGCTACCTAACACCATCAAACCGCTTCTAGCCACAGGACGTGGATTAAAATGAAAAATAAAGGATCCTAAATATAGTCTAAACTAAATTCTAAGAGATCTCTCAAACTGTGCCTTCTATTCTGGGCTGTTAGCCCTTGCTCTTGCTTCTTGTTTTCTTGTCCCATGAAAGACTGCTCCATTCTGTGGTCTAAGGCTGCTAATCTGAAGACTCTTCTGTTAGAGGCTGACCAAGTGTGACTTTGACTGTTTGAGAACTTCACCTATCCCTGTGAAGATTTTTCAGCCTCCCTTCCACCTGAGACATAAACGGGGCTCATCTGGGGATGTCCTACCACTTTTTAGACCTTCAGTAGAGATAGGGAGCAGTCTGGAACTAGCTTTATACAAGAAGGATGAATTATCTCAGCCCACTCTCTTGGCCCAGACTCTTCATAAGACAGCACTCAGTTTTATGTTTTTTTTTTTTTTTTTAAAATTGTGCCCCCATAGATTAAAACTCATGTGAGCATTTATAGAGAATAATCATTCATCACTCCAAAATTCACAGTACATCCCAGAGCTCCAGAACAGGTCTTCCCTGAGGAGACCCCTCTTCAATATTCTCCATAATACAGGAGCATACATCCTTCAAAATGCCCTGTTGGTCTGGTCCCTAAGTATTTCTCAAGCAGCCTCTATGGTTTATTTATTAAAGCTTAATTGATGAACTGTGATTCTGACTAAGACAGACTAACTCAATTTCTCACTAGTCCTTTCTCTAAAACAAAATCCCAGATATAAAACAATAAACACAAAGATGCTGGAAGGTGAAAGGAAAAACGTGGACTGCCTGGAACCTCAGGATTTGAGAACCGATACAATGGTGAGTTTTCTGAATTTTCCTGTTGCCTGCAATATATCCCAGCCTGTAAGTTTTGGGAGAAGGATTCAACCCCATGCCCCACCCCAGGCAGACAGAAAAATCCTCAAGACAATTTTTTTCTCTGTAGGCAAAAGACCTGGAAAAAAGCACCCTAGTCCAATAGAAAATCATTTTGGTAATATCTGATTTCCTCCAACTAAATGCCAAAGGAAACACGATGATTAGTTTGTGATGACCAATGTGTAAAGTACAAGAGTAAGTGAAGAGCGAGGAGACTGAAGATGCAGACAGGATCTACTTGTGTGGAGAACTTTGTGTGCCAGATGAAACACTTCTGTTAAACACTGATGGACTCTGGGTTTAGAGGAACAATAGACATGATGAAAGTAATAGCAGCAGGTACAGATTTGAGTTGTAAAGCATTCACTTGTAGGGGTGAGGGAGGCAATTTCAGTATTTCACATGAGAGGTGAGGAAAACTTCTGTCTGGGGAGGGACCCTGGATGTGGAGGAAGGGAAATGGATGGTGGGGGTGGGGTGCTGAAGAATCATGGTGTTGAGAATGACTTCTGACTTGGATGACTGTGTTGATGGGGCACCAGCACCTGAGACAGACAGAGAGCACAGGGAATGTACATGCCTGGGGTGGAAATGCTGAGTTCATTTTGAGCATGGTGTGTTTGAAGTGCCTGTGGGTCAGAGAATTTCCTCCATATCTTCAGGCCTGAATGAACTGTCTCGGGGAAAAGCAGACTAGTGTCTGCTTAGCTTATGCCTGACAATGTGGGGCTCCTATGCAAATGAATCCGGGGTACAGAGTCATGACTCATCCATCATTTCCTCCTAAAGCAGAGAGTTCTTGCTTCAACCAGGGCCTTTCTGTCATTTTGTTTCCGTGTTACATGCATCTGAAAAAGAACACAGATTTTTTTTTTTTAATTTAAACAGTTGGACAGTTTAATTTAAAAAGCATCTGTGTAGCTATTAAATGAAGCTCTCAAGGAGCTCCTACTTAAGTGGAGTCCTTTGAATAGTGGTAAGGATTTTTGAAGACCATCCAAAAGGGCGCAAACCCACCCTCTAGGAAACACCACCCTGATTTCTGGCAGGAGAGGGAATCAGTGAGTCGCTCTCAAGACACTGGATATTTTAAATGAGAGCTAGAAAGGACGCTACTTTTAGTTGTAGTTGAGTTGGGGGAAGAAGGGAAATTTTGCCTGTGAAAGAAAAATGGCTCCTTTGCCTCCTTTTCAAATTTCATGGCTGCCACCACTGGGGATGCCAGAAAGAGCTTTGCCCAAGTGCCTTTCTCTGACAACCCAGGCAGTCTGAAATCTGCCTGGGTCGTAAGGCAGCCAGGGGCACCCAGGTGTATAGTTTTGTAGACATCAAATGAACAACCCGGGAGCTCTGTTCCCCAAACAAGCAGAAACTCCCTTGTTTGCAGGAGCAGGGAAAGTCTGATTCATACTTGCAGGGCCCTCTGTGAAAACCTGCCACCACCTCGGGGCCCATAGATCTGCGGAGGAGGGTGGCAGGTAGTTAATGCATAATGGAAACTGTATTGTAATCCAGAAAAGAGATGAGGTGGTTGGTTCTGAATTTAAGACACCTCGTGATGAGGGAGTATCAGGTAGGAAGTTTTGAAAATGAAGTTGGTTTATTAAGCCCTAGTCATTTGTGAGGCTCTAAACTTGGCACCTTAGGGACTGTGACACTGTCTCTACATTCAGAGGGTGGGGAGGGAATCAGGCAGTTGGAGGTGAAGTATTGAAGGGGCTTCTGATATCTATTGTTCTAGAAGTTTCAAGACATAGGATAGGTAGAAGACTTTCTTTTAAATCATTAAAAAAAAAAAATTCGTTCCTGAAATGAGGTTAAGGAGCTAGTGGTGTGACTGACAGTTTACAAAAAGAAACTTAGTCCAGAAAACAAGTTCCCGAGGTGACAAGCCTCAAAAGTGTGGTGTCTGTGCAAGGGCTTTGATCTAGGAGACCAGGCTCATGACAACAGTTGCTGGATAACAGGCCGGGGGTGCCACCGGCTTCGGGAGAGAGCTTTACTCAGGATGGAAAAGGTGAACAAAACAGGTGAAGGAGCAAAGTGGTGACTCTCGCCAGAGTTCCCAGCCCCTGTAGGCATGAATGGGGCTGATTAAGGTAACAATTGACATCTCCTTTTTCTCTCACCTGTTAGTGTGGGCTTCTTGCCCCTGGAGCATCCTCTTCTGGAGATTTCATCCTCCTCTGAGATTTCACAGAGCCCCCCACCTTTGGAGGGGTACACATGGATTCTAGGCCAGTGAGACAGGCATCTCAAAGGAGACCCCAGAACCTCACTTTCATGGAAAAGGGGAAGAGCACTCCCTTTCTTTGTGATGCACTCAGAGATCTTCAAGTACGGAGGGGATTAGATCGTCCCAATTTTATTTAAACTGTGTCTCTCACCAGGATCCTGCATTCAGATTGTGTGTAAGGGTTGGGAGCTGGGAGAGATCCACATGACACAGGCCATTCAGTGCCTGACAGGAGCAGAGTCTGAGAACTCAGCCTGTTTTCCTGAGCCAGACTCCATCATTGGTGTTGTCTTCTCTTGGGGAGACTTCTCTCCTGGACTTGGCCCCCTGTGTACCACATAGGGTTCTAGAAGGCTGCCTTGTCTGGGTCAAATATACTCCAAATTCCAATTTTTACAATAAAATGATGGGGAGGCAAAGATGGGGGAGGGCACATGACACAGACACAAAATGTTGATGCTGAGATGCAGGAGTGAGAAGGCCAGGCCAGTGAGCGATCCAAAGGAAACCAGTAAAGGATCATAAAGTACCTTCCAGAACAACAGAGATGGGGCTTATGGAACCAGAACAGACACCCAGTTGGTGAGGAAGGATCCACTCTGTCAGAGTTGGAGTGTGGAAACCACTAGGGAAGGATAGGAATGATTCACAGGTCTGATGGTGGGCAGCACCCACAAGAGACCATTTAATTCTTAAAACCTGAGCCACTTCCACCCGCTCTCAAGCAGAGAGGAACCCAGAGGCTTGAGACTTACTGCCATGCTTCTGCAGCTCTTTTCATCCAGATCCAGATGACTGAGCTGTAGGAAACTGTGGATGATATGGATGAACAGTAAATAGCTTGAAGCAATAAAAAAAAAAAATGGTTGGAAAGTTTTTGAGACCTCCCTTTTTTTGAGAGGGGGGCATGTCCATATCTTTTTTCTTGATCTGGGCAAGTTTATAATGGCTTGAACCCATAGAGCAGGGCCAAGATGTATTATGGTGATATTTGAGGCTAGTTTGTGAAAGGTCACACTCAGGTCTCCTGAGGCACCAGCCCTGATATGAAAGCTATCTGACCACCCCGATTGACCAGGATGGAAAGTGCATGTGCAGACCTTCTGGTCAACAGGCAGAGTGAGTCAGCCTTCCTGCCATCCTCATCAAGGCATCGGATGTGTGGTTGAACTGCATTCTTATCTGTCACTGAGTAACATCAGAGAAAGCTCGAAGGGTAAAAAGTTATCATTATGGCCTGAAATGGAGTCCCTTACCCCCAATTCATATGTTGAAAGCATAACCCGCCCAGCACCTCAGAATGTGACAGTATTTGGAGATAGAACCTGTAAAGAGGTGATGGAGGTCAAATGAGGTTAATATGAGTGGATGCGACTTCAACAGGATTGGTGTCCTTTGTAAGATGAATTAGGACTCAGAAACATACAGAGGGTGGACTGTGGGAAGATATACGGAAAAGATGGCTGTGAGCAACTAAAGGAGAGAGGCCTGTTAAAAAAAATACCCCCCACCCCAGGTAATTTATTAATCTAGTAGACTTTTATTCAATGATTCAAAAATTGCTTAGAATCCAATCAAATGGGGCAAGTAGATAGGAGCTCCAAAAAGTTGTACAAAGTGAGCCGGAACAAGGACGTCATACCAGATGTTTCCTGATTGGTTAAACAGAGTTACTTTCCTTATATGGAGCAAAGGGAGTCTGAGAGACAGGTCAGGTAGCCTGTCCTGAGCAGGAGAACACTGGCTGGTTGACTTAGGCCTCTATTTCTGAGAGAGCTCAGCACGGAAACTTAAGTTTTGGTTTGCTGACATGGGACTTAGCATGAGCGACTCCATCTTGGGCCTCATCTGGGCCTCTTTTAACAAGCCTTAGGAGAAATCCACCCCGTCTACGCCTCAGACATCTAGCCCTCAGAACTGTGAGAAAATTAATTTCTCTGGTTTAAGTGCCCCTGTCTGATGTGCTTTGTTATGGCAAGCCTAGCAAACTAATACACTTGGCCCACTAAGAAATTGTTACCTACAGAAATTGTGGAGGTTAATACAATGACAGATGCTTTCAGTCACTGGTTTGGGGGTAATTTGTAATTGGGGGTAATGTGTTCCACAGCAATAGGAACACATGGATTTCTAAAGATCCTCTTCCTCTAGGGATCTCGAGTTTTCTATCCCATTATCAGCTGAAGAGGGACCGTACCTCAAAGAATAGGCACCACCAGAAAGAAATAAGACGGGCCAGAGATCAGACCTGGGACTTCGGTGGCACTGGAGAGCCAGACATTTTTAAACAGAGGTTTAAAAATATTTCCTCATTAGTCTGAGGAAGATGGAGAGAACTGCACACACCATGGAGCTTTATATAGCTGTTTTATGGATATGCGTCTTGTCAGGTGGGATTCCTTGGGAGAGAGGATTTCAGTACCAGATTGCAGGCTGAGGGCCCTGTCTGACCTAGATTCTGATTTTTTAAGAGTGATTATAGCTCTGAAGGCAGGGGTTAGGTCTCATGGCCTCCACCAGGAAGCTCTTTTCTTAGGCGTGGGGGATATTCCATTACAGCTAATTACAAGCTATCTGCTAGGATTTTCTAATTACTTTACGTACATTAGTCTGGCAGTAGGGAGCCTCTATGTGTTTGGAAAGCATCTTGAGGACCGGACCACACACCTCTGTGTTTTCCACGCCATACAGAGTCCGCCATGCCAGACTCCCAGAAGCATCGGATAGTTAAGGTATTGCTGTGAGCATGAACTCTGGGGCAGCCTTCACGGGTTCAGATCCAGATTTTATTTCTTATTAGCTATCTGACCTGGACAAATTAACCTCTCCAAATTTGTTTCCTTATTTACAAAATGGGAACACTAACGGTATCTACTATCTACAGTCTGCTACTGAGCCTGGTGCCTAGTAAGTGCTCTTTTCATATTAGTCACACTAGTCACATGAATAAACATTTTATACTTTTACTTGGCTCTGAAAGGGTTACTAGCTACATGCTCTTGTCAGGTTTAGGGTTTGCATGTGTGTGCATGTTGGAGAGACGGTAAGGAGACCAGGCATGAGATGCTATTGCAGTTAAGAGTATGGGTTTGGAAGAGATCCAGATTCCAGTTTCTTGTCTTGGGACACTGTTGGTGAGCAGGTAAATTGGTGCAGCCATTATAGAAAACAGTATGGTGGTTCCTCAAAAAATTAAGATGAGAACTACCACATGACCCAACTATCCCACTGCAGGGTATTTCTTGGAAGAAAACTGATTTGAAGAGCTCTATGTACCTCATGTTACAGATTCATTCACCACAGCCAAGGGTAGATAACAGTAACAGATGAAGAGGTGGTCTACAAACACAGTGGACTACTACTCAGCTATATATATTTTTTTAAAAAGGGGTAAAATCCTGCTATTTGCAATAACGTGGATGGACTCTGTACTGTGCTTAGTGAAATAAGTCAGAAGAAGAAAGGCAAACACCATATGATTTCGCTCAGATGTGGTGAAGACAGAAAACAAAAATAAACTCGTAGACTGTAAGAACAAAACAGTAGTTATCAGAAGGGAAGGGGAAGCGGGGTGTGTAATTTGGGTAAGAGGGGTCAATTGTGCAGTGACAAATGGAAGCTAGAATTTTGGTGGCAACTATTAATGTATATACAGATACTGATATATGTATATATCTATACCTATATATCTATATATATCTATATCTATATCTGTATACCTGAAATCTATATACTGTTATAAACCAAGGTTACTTCAGTTTAAAAAATAATAAAAAAAAAAGTCACTCTAGC
This sequence comes from Solenodon paradoxus, assembly GCA_004363575.1. NCBI lineage: Eukaryota > Metazoa > Chordata > Mammalia > Eulipotyphla > Solenodontidae > Solenodon > Solenodon paradoxus. The sequence continues at coordinate 362,943 of RJWH01000912.1, forward strand.
TCTCCTTCACATAGGCTGGGTGAATTTGCATACACCCATGTCTTTTACATAGGATCACATGGCAAGGATTTCCAAGGCCATGATTGTCACTGCTTTTCTCTCCTCCTACTCTTACCCCCAAGTGGACAAATCCTAGATGACCATCTGACTCCTCTGTCAGACCTGGGGAGCCCCCACAAAAGCCAGAAGGACTAAAAATCGACCTCAGCCATAGCAGGGGCTTTGAGATATTTGATGGCCACATGCTAATTAGAAAATGCTTAATTAAGAAACCGGCACCAGAAAGAAAATTAACTGAAAAGCAGACCTTCATCAAAAGACTTGGGCACAAAAATTCAGGAGTTGGCTTTGACTAACTAACTCGTGTGAGACAGTTGCACACTTCTCAACGTCACCTTCTGTGACATCACATTAGTAGCTTGAAATCACCATGGTGGGAGAATCAACACCGTCGCATTGATGAAAGCTACACACCTGGGACTTTTTCTCTCAGAGATTCATTGTTGATCATGTGCTATCACACAAGGGCTAAAACTGAACTTGTCCTCTTAGTCAGAGGACCCATGTGTCTCTGGGTCTAGAAACTTGTGGCACAAATACTAGCCTTGCGATATCTCCCTTCCTTCAAAGCTGATGTCTCAGCGTTATTGGCACACAGGAATCACTGGGATGCATAATTGTCTCACATTTGTTAGTTAAACATGTTTGCTTCATCTATTTTTTTTTCTGTTCTTAGTTTTTATCTTATATAAAGTATATTATGAAAGTCTTATGTAGACATATTTTATATTAATATAGATATGTGGGAAGGCATTCCTTAATTTTTTTTTAAATTGATGCTAAATGTGGAGACTATTGGTTTTCAGGTCAAATAAAGCAGAATAAGTTCTAAGAAATTTAGACAGGATCATTCAGGAGTAGTGTGTGTATGTAGGGGTGATATTAGAAGTTAAAGGTGAAGATAAAAGGTAGAAAAGTTGCCTCACTGCTGTTAAGGTGGGATATATTCATGAGTATGCAAGAAGGAATTTGGATCACTCATTGCAGTGATTAAGGCAGTGAAACCATTGCCCCTTGAAGATCTGGAAGCTAAGTCTGTATGGATGGACCATAGCAACTGCTCAATCACCTGGAGGGCTTGTTACCATGGAGACTGCTGGGCCAACCCCCAGACAGTTGGATTCAGTAAGTTGGGGATGGGATCTATGCAGGTTTTTCATCATGCAATGTTGCTGGTTCAGGCCTGCATTTACTTTGAACCAGTGAATTAAAGAGGAGTTGGAAGATGAAAAAGGTGTTGCTGATGATCATCCATGAGGCTCAGAGGGCAGAAGGAGAGTGTGGGGTGGGGGAAAAGAAGAGGATGGGAAATCAGGTCAAATTCGAGCCTTAACTAAGGGGAATCCAGGAGATGAGCACTGATCCAGAAGGCGTAGTCTTCTGTATTAGTGGACATAAGCAGGCATATCAGTGACGATGGGCTAGCTCTTGCACACCTCCTCGTTGGTCTAGTCCTGCTGCAGGCTGTGATGGTGAGGTGGGAGGTGGTTTGGCTTGGTGGGAGAGGAAGGTGCTAGATCTCACTAAGAGCTAAATAGAACTCTGGAGGCCACACTTCAATTCTGAGTCCTCTCTCCTCCCCGGCAGAATTCTACAAGCTTTGGTTCTTCACACCTCTCATCATGTCTCACCTCTCTTTTTGAAGTCTTTTCCGGGACACTCTGGAAGTGTGGTTTCCATTCCCTAAGGAGGCCAGGAGCACGTGTGTCTGGCGTCAGGATGACTGGGAGGCTACTTTCTGACAGTTGAAGCATGGTACCTCCAAACACGTTCACAGGAGCAGCAGACGTGTGTTTACCACGTGACCCCTTGACTCAGGGGACAAGGTGGACACATCCAGCCCCGTGAGACCACTGGGGACTTTGAAATCCATGGCTTCCTTTTCTGCTGAGATTTTGCTCTTGCCTTCCCTTAAACCACAGCACCCTCCAAGTCCATACTATGTTTTGTTTTGCGTTTCATGCTATATGTTTGTAAACACTCCATCTAAGCGTGCCCAAGTGCTCCATTTATTTCTGAAGTGTTGCCTAGGAGCACTCAAGTTTGAGTATATGGGTTAACACTGTCATCATGGCTCTGTCCCGGAACTGGCTGCGTGCCAACACTTGTTGAGATGTCTGCCTTTATATTTTTTAGAACTATCTCCTCACTCTGAGATTAGACATTCATGCTTCATTGACCCCATTACCTCTTTCTCCTTTCACCTGCTATCCTATAAATCTGCCCTCACTTGTGGGTACCAGTCATTAGCCTCTCATCTACCTTACAGCTTACATTCTTTCCGTTTGGGTGTAAATCTTCCTATCTAGACGGTAAACGCCTTGAGTTAACTTTTTCTTCTTCACATCCACCCGCATGCCTGGTAGAGCAGTGTTGCAAAATAAGTGTCCACTATTTGTTGATTGATTGACATGAAGAAATGTGTTAGGGCTGCTCGATTTGCTATGACAGAGAATCAAGCAGTCTTAGCTTGGATGCCGGCTGCCTATCCAAAATGAGGAAGGTGGCTAACTACTGAGAAGCTCCTTTATTATGACATTTTAAATTAATTTTATATTTCCAACTGTATTTTTCAGTTGTACGCGTAATTATCATTATGCGGAAGCGTGTTTGTACTTAAATGTTTAGCAGTTCCTGCCAGTGACTGAAATTAGTGATGTTTTATAGCCAAACCAGACTCATTTTTAATTGTTTTCTCTCAGCCTTATCATTGACAATTCCTCTGATATAATGTGCAATTTAATGCTGATCACCCTCCATCATGTTCGGATGTGTGAAAAGACAGACACTCTGAGTCGCAACAGGTGGGGGGTGTCTGGGCCTGGCTTGATGCCTGCTGTTTCTCACCTGCCTCTGAATATTCCTTTCTTTCAATTTTGACTTTTTACTATGAATTTTGAAGAGAAGTAGAAAGACAAGAGGGAATACCCATATTCCCATTACTTAAAAGTAACCATCAACATTTGAACCTTTATTATCATTTAATATCATTTATAAGGATTTACATATTAACATTCCACCTCAAAAACCTCAGTAGAAATCCCTAAACATTTTTCCCTATAGTAACATTTTTCCTATACAAGGATCATTACATTATATTCGTTTGCCAGGACTGTCCTAGCAAAATACCATTGTCTGGATGGTTTCAACAACAGAAATTAGTTTTCTTGCAGCTATGGAGGCCAGAACTTCCAGATCAAAGAAAGCAGGTTTGCTTTCTCTGAAGACCTCTCTTCTTGACTTGTAGATGTCACTTTCTCACTGTGCCCTCCCTCGGTTGTCCCTCTGTCTGTGTGTCTCTCTCTCTGTGTCAAAACTTCCTCTCCTGATAAGGACATCAGTCATATTGAGTTAGGGCTTATCAAAAAGAATTCATTTTTACTTAGTTTCTTTTTTAAAGAACTTATCTTCAAATACAGTCAAATTGTGAGGAACTGGGGATTAGGATTTCCGCATACGAATATTGGGGAGGGAGACACAATTCAGCCTATAATACACACTAAACAAAACTAACAGTACTTTCGCAATGTAATAAATGCTTGGTCCATGTTTGATTTCTTACAATTATTTGCCAAGTGTCTTTGTTTAAGCCATTGGTTAATCAAAGTTGATGAACTTCATTTCAATGTTAGTTCTCCTAAATTTATTTTAATCTAGAATAGACACTCTCCCATATTCACCCATATTTTCCTTTAGTATTCATATGGCTTCATTGATTTAGTGCATATTCAGATAGCTGATTCAATGGAGTAAAGTATTTTTTCATATAGTTTTTACTATTTATTGTTAAATTCGTTCTTAACTATTTAATTTTTTTTAGGTTGTGACTGTAAATGAGACTTCTCTTCCAAAATATCTTCTAACTGGTTCATGATAGTATATAGAAATTCTTTTTATTTATTTATTTATATTAGGTTGATATTATTCCAATTTTACAGAATTCTATTTGTGGTAATTTCCTCATTGATTATCTTGAGAACTAAATATAGTTTTATGTCCTTATTTCAAATTCCTATTCCTCTAATTTCTTTTCTTCCTTACTAAATTGGCTAACATTTCTGATAAGTTAACTTGTCCTGGTAACAGTGGAATTATCTCTAGTGCCTTATCAAGAAATGTTGAACTTGGGACTCTGTGTGTGTGTGTGTGTGTGTGTGTGTGTGTGTGTGTGTGTAAACTTGTGTTAGGAAAGAATTTATTGATTTTAATTTTACTGAGTTTAAAATATCAGTCATAGAGATTGATTTTTGTCATATTTATTTTTAGCATCAGTGGAAACGTCCATATGCTTGTCTATGTAGATTTAGTTTCATATTAATGGACTTTCTAGTATTGAATCATCTTATAGTCCTGGAATAGATTCTACCTAATCATTATGTATTTTGCTTAATATACTTTTGGGCTCTGTGTCACAATATTTTGTGTTGATTTTTTCCCTTAATGTCTGTGTGATTAGGATCTGGTTTACTTTTTTGTGTGCGATCATTATCATTTTAAATTTGCTTCATAATAGTAATTTGAAATGTCCCTTTTATGTTCTATGCCTGTATATTTCAAGCAACATTGAAATGATCTGCTCTCTAAAGAATATTTGTAGTCTTCCTAGGAAACTATGCCTGACATTCCTTTTATTGGGGAGGAGAGAGCCCTTAATGACTGAGATGAGACTGAAATTTTTTGAATTTATTCACCTGTCTACCCTAATCCTAGTTGTCCTGGATGCTGATGTGCAGGTAGTAGGAAGCAGGGACATTTCCAGGGGAAAAGAATACGTTCCCCAAGGAAAATGGGATTGGAGGTAGATTCATGGTACAGCCACATCTAGGATGGGAGAGGCTCAGGGGATGTTATGGGGTTAGAGAGCTGTGATGAGAGACTCAGGAGAGGCCCAAGTTGAACAGATCATTTGCTTCTTCCCAAAGATTTTCCTTTTGACTCAGCAATCTCACTTCTCCCGGAAGTCTCTATCCTATTTTCACAGCTGGGAAGGCAAAGGAAATTCCCCATAGTCCACTGACCTCCTTGGCAGCCTTTGTGGAGAAGGCCCACAACTCTCGTCACCACAGGGAGCTTAGACCCCCGCAGTCAGCAATCCCATGGCCGAGTTCTGCCCATTTGCATTCACCATGAGCCAGTTTCAGTCAACAATCCTTGTGGTTGTCAACCTTGTTAAAAAGTCAAAGGTCATGGACATTCTGAGAGTTTCATGTTGAGTCTTTGATTTTCTGAGGTGATTCCCTCTACAGGGGGCTTTGGAACAATCCCCACATTGCTCAGATGGCTTCACCATGAAATAATTTGCTAAGGCAAATGGCAGGTGGGGGTGAGGGGCGCAGGGCACACTTCCAGGTGTCCTGAGCCGCCATGTTCCTTTCCCTGTGCTGCTTCCCGTCTCCCTCTCCTTCGGTCCTGCCAGCAGGAGGCGCTACTGTGTGAGGAAAAGCCTGCAACAGGCAGTAGAAGAGAGGGGAAGACCTGTGTTATCCTGGAGAGCAGGAGCCTTCTGAGCCAGAGGGAAGACTTTGGAGAGGCTGGTCTGGTGCCCTCAGACCGTATTTCCTGCGTCCTAATCACAAACCTTGTAGCACTGGCTGTTCAACCAGAGCCAGCAGGGGACTCATTTGGGGTTTGCTGGGCCAAGGAAGGCTGGGCTGTGAGAGGACTCCAGGGACCTGGGGAGTGTTTTACCTTCTAGGCCCCCAGTTCTTCCCCTTTACATGCAAATGGAGTCTGGTTCCCAGGCCTGCACCTACCAGCTGCAGAATCTTACTCAGGCAGATGCCCTTGGGCTCACTAGATGAAGGCTGAGGAAAATTAAAAAAAACGATGCACGAAGACAGAATTTAAAAAGAGTAGCTTGACTAATAGTGACCCAAAGACGGGTGTACCTCTAACCACAGTTTTGTTTATTTTTTGTGTGTTTCCTTCACGGTTTTTCTTGTGGCTCACCCTCTGCAGTTTGTGTACTCGTTGAGAACTTTATCTGAATTTGACTTGTTTTCGCTGAACTTGGTTATTCCGAGACCCTCTTTCTTCATAGCTCGGTTTCTGCAGTCGGCCAGTTTCAGTGGCAGAAGAGGCCACATGCGCTTCCTGTAGGTACCCGGGCAGAAGCATGCAGTGGTGTTTCCTCCTGATCTGGGCCCAGGGGCTGAGGCAGGCTCCCCTCGTCGTCTCAGGTAGGACCTGAGAGCTTAGCCTGGACCTGGAGGAGGGAGATGGCGGAGGAGGAGGAGGAGGTGGAGGAGGAGGAGAGAGAGAGCAGAGAGCACAGAGCAGGGAGAGGAGGAGAGAGCAGGGAGGAGGGGAGGCTCATGTTGGGGAGGCTGGTTGTGAATGTTGCCTCTGAGGACAGAAAACCCATGGCTGTCAGAGTCCTGTGTGCCCTCCTGAGAGGAAAGGCATTTCTGAGGAGGCAGTTCTCTTCTTCGGAGCCGCAGACGAAGGACTTGGGTTTGGGGGTGATGACTGGCTGACCTAAGAGAGGAAGCACGAGGAGAGCAAGGGAAGAAGAGGAGGCAGGAGCAGTTTGCCTGCAGATGTTCAATGCCTCGTCCTTTCTTCTGTCCCCGGGGGCCGGTCTAGGAAACCGTAGTGACTTTTCTGTGGATCAAAAATATCTTCATTTCAATTCCAGAGACTCTGCCATTATAGATCGAATGTACGTTGAATCTGTTTCCCTATGTATATATATGTATGTATATATATATGAAATCACAGATCTTTGGGTCAGGGCACACATATTTAACAGTGATAACAGATGCTAGATGTCATGCTGCTTTTGAAACCTCCTGAGGTGGAGAGGCGGCCTAAGGGTGCTGGGGTGACCGAGGGGTGTTTGCCTGGGAGAAACAGTTTCTCCCTATGCCTCTTCCCTTCGGATATCTTAGCTTCCTGAAGCTTTTCTAGGTACCCCGAGTGGCAGTGAACGAAGCAGCCAGGTTTTGTTGGAAAGAAGAATGTACTCTGTGTAGAATGAGGCTGAATTTTCCAGGTAGGAGAAAAAACAAGCATAAGAAAATAATGACCCAGCTTCTCAGGAAGCCATCTTGGCTGAATATCCTGGAGCGACCATCATTTCAAAAACCAGTCTGTCCCCAGAACCCTTCCACACGTTTACAAGAAGGTCTGAGGCCAGCCATTGAGCTGGGACTCATGCATGCTTTCCTGTCCCCTAGGAGATGTGACCGGCAGAATAGTAACGGCGGGGAACATTTCTGCAGAGGAAGGAGGCTCTGCCACCTTACAGTGTCACCTGGTTTCCACCACTGCCCAAGTGACTCAGGTCAGTTGGGAGCATCGGGACCAGCTTGTGGCTACTTACCACACTAACCATGGGTGGCACGTCTTCCCAGACTTCCAGGAGAGAGTGGTCCCAGGCTCCAGACTGGACCTCACCCTCCTGTCGCTGACCACCAATGACACAGGGGAGTACTTCTGCATCTTTTACACCTACCCTGATGGGATTTACAAAGAGAGACTCTTTCTGGAGGTCGGACAACACTCAGGTATGCCTGCTGGAGCAGAGAGGTGGATGACACTCGTGTCTAGGACAGAATGTGCATCCTGGCCTGAGAGCAGAGCCTTCTGATCCTGCCTCACTTTCTAAGTCAATCACCAGGGAGCTTTTACAGGCCAACCCCACCAGTGTCCCATCCCAGGTCATGTCGATCAGACTCTCAAGAGGCAGAGCTGGGGTGTGAAAGCTATTCACATGTGCAGCCAGGAGGGAGAACCACCCTTTTGGATAAGAAGCACATCTTGTGGGTATTTCCTAGGAAGACCAGTTGGGAAGGTCTTTGGGGAGGGTTCTTGGTTGTCAGTTTTGCCTTCATCATGCAGATTAGAACAACATCCTCAGTTAGTTATAAAGACTAGAGCTACTTATAAACAAAGCAGTGTCTGCTCAGTGTACACAAACAAAGATTTGCATCTGTGTGGTTTTCCATAGTTTCCCAAATGCCTTCACATTCATTATCCAGGAGATAGTTAAACCAGTTTTCTGGAAGGCGAGATAGGATTATGTTATGGAGAGAAGGAAGAGCAGAGTGCTTGACTCCTTTAGGTTGGGTCCAAATCCTGGCTCTGTTATCTGTTGATCTTAAACTTGATTACTTAGTTTCTGTATGCGCTGGTCTCATCCGTGAAATGAAGATGAAGGTACAACTTAATAGGGTGCTAAAGTAGGGTTGAATTACTATAAGAACATGTCCTTAGAACAGCGCAGGGACACGGGAAAAGCTGGGTGGATGTTAGCTCTACATGTGATTCCCATCTGACAGGTGCAGTGGAAGCTGAGACTTGGCCTGGCTGAGTGAGCAAGCTGATTTGAAGGAGTGTTCTGGTTCCTTTGAATTACACCCCTAGAATGTCCCTTGACCACCATCAATTATGTTGGAGAATATGTTTTCTGAGTTAGCAAAATGTGTGTAAATCAAAAAGATAAGCTTACCTCAAAGTTTCCTATTGTGGGAGTCAAGGAAAAGTTCCCCTATTTCTCTGAGATTCTTTGCAGGCTGGATGAACAAACACATCAACATTAGACATGATCAGTAAGTGAAAATTTAGTAACATGGAAAATTTACATGGAAGTAAACTCTGAGGTAGCGGGGGCAGACCCAAGAGGTATCTCTTGGGCTGAGGCCTGGAAAGGGGACCTGGAGTGTCAGGGAGAGAAGAGAGGGGTCTCTACTTGGCAAGGAGGGATGACGCATCCCTCTTCTCTAAAAGCAGAGACAGGTTTAACTCCCCTTTCTAGATTCTTCTAGGGAAGAAGGGACTACAACCACTTTTGGACTTGGGGGAGGGTGGAGGCCCAGGGAATGAAGATGGTTTCTTTGATTAAAGGAAGGGGGAAACCATAAAGGGGAAAAGCAGGAGCTTCTCGTTTGCCTCGGGAGTTGTCCTGCACTGTCCTTGGTTCTTCATGTCAGAGTGGGGCATTGCCAAGCAATAACTTCTGATAAGACTTGGGGTGATCAGTGTTGGTCTCTAGGCTGTCAAATATGCCATCTTGGCTGCAGCGCGAATCAGTGGAGCAAGCTATGGTCAGTGTGGACAGCCCTCCACAGCCCCTGCAGCTGACCCCTACAGCTGTGTCCTCCGTACTCTCTGCTTCCCATCTGCCCTCTCCCCACCCCACTCCTGCCCCCATTTTGACCAAAGCAGAGAACCAAGTCTTCATGGCAGGAAAAACTAGTTCTGGGAAACGTGGGCTCCCCCTCCCGCCTATCCTGGTATCGTGTGGGTGGGTGCTGTGGACTCTTATCTTTATCCTCAAGTGTTACCTTTCTTAGACAAAGGCAGGAATCTATGGCCTTAGTTAGAGGGAAACAGGCCCGACCTCTGCAACACGCTTCTGCCGTGGAGACGTCCCTGACACCTGGGTTCTGCCCCAGCTCTGGGACAAAGCAGCTTGGAATCCTTTCCACTGGGAGGACAGACCACATCTGGGAAATGGTGCTTCTCCCACCCGTCCTTGGGTCAGATATCACTCACCTCCTCAAACCCCCTTCTGCCTCTCCCTCCTTCCAGTAACATTTTATGTCTTCATAGACATTTGCTTCCTCATACTTAATTCATGTCATGAACATTTATTCAACACCTGCTACGTGCCAGGTGCCAGAAAGCAGCAAAGATGAAGGCTCCAGAAGCTTATTCCCTCCAGGCCCTCATGGCCTCATGGGAGGCTTAAGGTGAAAGGTTCTACGCTTCCCGCCCGCCATTTTGTTCTTGAACATTAGTTTTAAATTTCGATTAAAGTTTTTTCTTACTACTGTATATTATATTTATAGTAGTAAGAAAAACTTTATATATACATATATATGTATATGTGTATAAAATATTTACAGTAAAATGTTTACTTTATTGACAGTAAAAACGTTTACTTTGGGGTTTTTATTTCTGGATGCTATTTGTTCATTTCATCATTATTCCTGAACCTGATTTGGCGAATAGAGAGAGAGTTGAAATGGTCTGTCCTGGTGTCAGAAATGGAGGCAGTACTTGGTCTGCCTTCAGGCCAGGAGGGTGTCTGCTGGGCACAGAGCCGGGTGGGTCTGCAGGTGTCGAGGGGGCCTGGCCAAGCCCAGCTCTGAGCCCTGACGCCGAGACTCCGGGAAAGGCTGCCCTCTGCGTCTCCACCTTCTCCACCACCTCACCTCTGTGCTGTCCTTCCTCTAGGGGCTGAACACAGCCCTGGGTTCCAGCTCCCACTGCTCGGAGCCATGGCTGCAGTGCTTCTGGTCATCTGCATAGCAGTCCCCGTGGTGCTCGTGTTGGTCAGAAAGGTAATGGTTCTGTCTGTCCATCGCCCCCCTGCCACCTGGTCCTTGTCCCCTCTTTGGAGAGAGATCGGGTGTCATCTCTGCATTCCTCCCTCAATTAGACCCTTTTCATGGTGCTGCTTCGGCCTTTTCCTACAGCTGTTTATACTCTTCTGTCTCATCCTTTTCATGGAAGCTCCTGAAAGCATGGACCTGTGTCCTTCTCACCTTGCTTTCACTTTACAGGTCCCGGTTTCTGCCTGTCCATCAGGCCCCTGTTCTGAGGGTCGGATTTCTCTTTCCATGATGCCTCTTGGGCATCTACTCCTTGTTAGAGCTTTGTGCACTTCTGCAGGATTAGATACAAACCATTCAGAAATGAGGGCTAGAAGGTGTGTGACAGGATTGGTAAGTTAAGTCCTTGGTTTCTTTAGCTTCGGAGGCCAGGTGGTTGAAAGAGCAATGAATGGGGCATGGGGATACTTAGTTGTAATGTCAGTGCAGAGTGGATGACTTTAGGGGAGATCGTGTCATCTTCCTGGGGTCCGTTTCTTTCTGTAGAAAAGCATCTGATGATGCTGTTTGTTCTGTGTCAGACTTGTGACTCACAGGAGGCATATTGCATGTCCAGGTTTTGCAACAATGATGAAATAGATCCACATCCCTGTGATGTCAGAAACAGGTTGCTATTGATAGGATGAGTGAAAGACTTTCCCCTTCTGGTTTTGTCTGCCCTCTTAGGCCTCTCAGCAGTCCTAGGTTGCTCTGGTTCAAGTGACCAAACATTTTGGGGACTGAAAGTCTGTGATGCCCAACCCTACTTTCTACCTCATCCCAAATTCTCGCCCCCTGCTTCCTGGCTCACATTCCCTTGCCTCCGGCTCCACTCAGTCAGCACTTGGCCACCCTGCAAATTGCTCTCTCTGGACCATGGACTTGGTATTTTAGTTACTGTTATATGTGGCTGTACAGTCACCATCTTGTTTTCTTCATATTTGTGCTGCCTCTTCTTCCTTGCTGTTTTCCAGTTGAGTGTTTTGTGTTAATAAAAAGATATTTATAGTTTTGTTTTATTTTTGCTGTTCTTTTGGTGGTTACATCAGAGATTAGAAAATACCCTTGACTTATTATGAGCTCATATAAATGGGTACTTTAAACCATTACCTGCATGATTCATGAACTGCAGGACACACTCATTCGTTTTACCTACCTCCCCAATTTATTCCATCATTTCCATGTACTTTAATTCGCTGTTATCTTAAACACCACAAGAAAAGTATTATCATCATTTAGTGAATCACTGTTTATTTAGGTTTACCTTTTTTATTTATTTACTTTTTGCTTTTCATTTCTTGTATGTTCGCTCTTTTATTGTGAATCATTTTCCTTCTGTCTGAAAAATATCCCTTAGCATTTCCTTTGGTGCAGGTGTGATGGCAAGGAATCATCTTGCCTCTTGTTTGTCTAAAATATCTTTAATTTTTCTTAATTTTCAAGCCACACAAATGTTTTGTTGGGTGTAGAATTCTATATTGGCAGTTATTTTCTTCTGGCACTTGAAAAATATTCTTCCGTTATCTCTGGCTTCCTGCATTTCTGTTGAGAAATCAGGTGAGTCTTACTTTTTCTCTTTTAGAGATGTGTTTTCATTCTTCTGGCTCTTTAAAATTTTTCTTTTTCATTTTCATCAATTGTGTAGTATTGTGATTAGATGTAATTATTTTTGTATTTATTTAAATCCATGAAGCTTGGAGTGTTTTTTGAATCTGTGGTTTGATATCTTTTGTCACTATTAAATAACTTTTGACTATTATCCTTTCACATATTATTTCTCCATTCTTGGATTTCTCTTCTGGAATTAAAATTTTCTGCAACAAATGTTTTCAACATTTCCACTTTTTCCCGTGTCTCACCTTCTTTTCAAATATTGTTCATCCATTTGTCTCATCTAATTTTCGAGTGGATGCTTTCTTTTGACATAACTTCCAGTGTATGATCTTTGATATAACTAATCTTCTATTAAACCTGTCCATTAAGTTCTTAATTTCAGTTATCATATTTTTTCAGACCTAGAACTTCTAGTTTGTTCTATATTTGGATATTTGCAGTCTTCCAAAATTCTCAACCCTTTAATTCTTTGAAAATAGTAATCATAGTTAGTTGGGGTTCTTTTTAAGGAAAGTTACAGGCAAGAATGAAGACAGGTAGGCAGGCAGGAAGAGGGAGAGGGGAGGAAGAAGCATTTTATTTATTTTCTTCAGGTGTTCATCACTGGTTGTTTCTCTAGGCCCCTGGGTCTTGAACCTAGGACCTTGGTATGTATGTGACCTGCACCTGGTTTAACTGGCTAGGCCCCCAGGGTGTGCCTGTAATCATAGTTATTTTGAAGTCTGTGTCTGATAATCCTAATTAGATCCTCTCTAAGTCTTTTAGTATTGCCTTTTTTTTTTTTTCTCCACTTTTTTTTTTGGTGTCATATCTTCCTGACTACTTTTCGAGTGTGATACCTTCTACATGAAAAACTGTAGCAATAATTCTAGACAATATCGTCTTCTTCCAAAGAGAATTCCTTTTTATTTCTATCAGGTGAATAGTCTGGAAGCACTAGCAATCCTAAATTACCTTAATTCAATCAAGAATGAGTGGATTTAAAGCCAGATTTAGCTTCTGGTCCTTTTTCACTCATGGAGTATAGTCCTTTTAGATCCCAAATAAAAGCCTGGGGTGTTTGCCAAAATCTCCCCTCCTTGTGATTTCTGCACTCCAAATTTTGTCCTTCTGTCCAGGAGCTGTGTAGCTTATCTGCCTCCCCAAATATTCATCACGTCTCTCTTAGTGCTCTTCTCTTGGATCTTGTTTCCAAGCCTACAGATTCCTGACTGACTTGGTAGATCCCTGATTGCTACAAAGAGATGTTACTCATGTTTTGTTAATGGAAGTGTTTGCTGGTTAGAAGGCCACCCGTAGTCCAACACAGTTCGATCAGAAGCAGAAATCCTGTATATGATTTTGTACTTTGCATCTGCATTTAAATGTTGACTTTTATAGGTAGAGCAGTTTAACTGACCCACCCACTCTGTACCTTGGGCTCTGTTGGGTCAAGAGCTCTATCTGAGTTTTGCTCCTTTATACCTTATTCTTGACTAGTCATTTAGCCTGTAACTGTCTGGGTCACTACCAGTCCCAGTGGTTTGGATGCCTTTGCATTCCTGAGCTTGTTTCCATCTTGCTTGCTTATTGTGGGTTCTTGACCTCTTTTTCTCTTTCTTCCTCTTCCAGCAAAGAATCATTTATTTGACTGTTTTATTCTTGTCTCTCCCCTGAACACCATGGAGATTGCTTCCTTCTGCAGGCCTCAGAGTTGGGATGAATTGCACAAGTCAGAATTCCTTAATAAGATACTATCACTGTAATGCTCTTGGGCTTAGAGCTCACAGCATTTTGCATTTTAAACAGCCTTAAACTGCCTTAACCTCTTTATGTGTATTTTCTTACTGTTATTAATTCTGCTTATGGAATTACCCTTTTTCTGTGTACTTATGTCTACTATCAAGACTGATCTTGAATGCTTTTGTGGTTTTTCTTTTAAAGGAAAGATGCAGGCAGGAATAAGGTGAGTAGACAGTCAGGAAGAGAGAGGAGGACAAAGCATTTTTAATTTATTTTTATTTACTTGTTCACTTTGGTTGCTCCCTTCCAGTCCAGGGACACGATCCCAGGTCCCTGGGATGTATATGAACCACATGCAATCAGAGCTGGTGGACGCAAATGCTGCTCCGCCCGACGTGTCTGATCTTAAACGTTTAACTTATATATTACCTCTTAAATGTCATTAGTTTTGGGGCACTCTGGTGGCCTTGTGGGCTAATCCACTGTGACCCAATTCACATACCTGAGGGAAACAACCAGGATGAACAACTAAATAAAATGCTTCTCCCCTCTGTCTCCCTGTTTGCCTACCTGTCCATCTTCATTCCTGACTACACCTTTCCTTTAAAAAAATTGTTAGTTTTCTGTGTAGATAAGCTCCTTTTTTGTGTGTGTGTGCCTAACACCAATAATATGGCTATGGATATAACAATAACATGTTTTATTTGACACATAGTCTCTCTCTAGCCAGATCTATAAATGGAGAGAACCCAAGAACCTTCACTATAATCTTATTTTATTGAGGACAGATTGAAGACAGGACAGCTGGTAGCTGAATCAAAGTCACTAATTCTCTTTGTGACTCTGCAGTCATAGGTCTAACGGTTTTTGAGGCATCTGTTGGATCTTACTTATTTGGCCCGGAGGGAATGAAAGAGATTCCTCCAATGCTAAGAAAACTCATGTAATAGGCAATTTCCTGTGAAAGGTACAGAAGATCTCACACCAGCAAATGATTGGGTCAAGCAATCCTCTCTCTCTCTCTCTGTTTTCTCACTTTCTGGCTTACGAGGCAAACACTCAGTTCCCTGACCTCCTTGGTTCATAGAAATGTGGCCACTTATTCCTTGTCATTGAACAAACATGGCTGACCATGGCGCTGGGGATCCACCAGTGGCTGAGACATGGCTAGTGTCATTGAGGAAATCAGCGGCCCACAGTGTAGTCACGTAGCCTTGGCTATCACAGTAAATGTGCTTAGAAACATCTGGGGAGGTGAGGGCAAGAGAAGTGATTGATTGGGGGGAAGAGATAAAGACAAAGAAGATAGATCTCTGGGTTGGGAAGGGGGTGTCTCTCCTGTCACTGGTTTTCCACAGCTCTCTAATGGAAATATGGAAGGTTCCTTAGAAGAACAGAACACATTTTTAAGTGGTTAATAATTCATGCAGTAACCCATGTTCCCTTGAGTCATTTTTGGATGGGGAAAGGGGAAGTGGTAAAAAGTGTCCAGCAGTTATCAACTCCTGTGAATCCTCTTCTGTGGTGTTTTGTTCTTGAATCCCCTCTCCGACATTTCTCCTGCTTCCTGTCCAATTCAGATCCTCTCTGCTCCTTTCATGTACTTTGGGTATAGTCTCTAGTCTTTCTTTTCTTGCTCAAATACTTTTTATATTTGTATTATTCAAGGTTCCAGGCAAGGAATGAGTAGTGCTCTCAAATTGGGTGGTTTGAAGACAATTTAACATGGAGACTTGCAAAAGGCATGTAAGGAACCTGTGGGGGAAGTGAAGCAGTATGCTGTTACCACTGGCAGGGGCAGGCAGGGATGAAGGTAAGCAGGCAGTATGGCAGGAAGAGAGAGGTGGAAGCAGCACTTCATTTATTTTATTCGGTTGTTCACACTGGTTGTCTCCTGGCCCCAGGTTTTGAAGCTGGGACCTTGGGATGTATGCAGAGTGCTCCCAGTTTAAACCACATGCCCACAATCTCTAATGCTTTAGGAGAAGGGGGAAAGGCGGTTATTACAATCTGGAAAGAGAGCTGTGCTGAGGGGACTGCCTTGAGAAGGGCTATAATCTTTCACTGAGGGTCATAGCCTATCCAGGGCAAGAGAGAGAATTCCAGAATAAGTACCTTCATCTCATCCTCCTTCACGTTCCTTCCCTACAGTGATAGACTCTGCAATGGTTGAACCCTATTTCAGATAAAAGACAAGGGAACCCACTGATGAGGTACATATGTTTCAGTATTCTTAGGGCACAGAATAAGGTTCAGAAGGGTCGAGAGTGGAATTGAGAAGTCAAAACGGTTTCCATGTCAGTACTGTTCAGATTCCTTTTGGAAACTGGGCAAGAGATCTTGAGTTTCCCTGAGGCAGCTGGTCTCATCCTTTGCACATGTATTTTTGATCCTGTGATTATGTATAGAAGCAATACCCTTGTTGATGGCCCACCTGTATTTCTCCTAGGAACCTGCCTATTCACCATCTTAAATCAGGTCCTTCCTTGACTGCCCTTACATCCACTTCTTTTCTTCTTCCATGTTGTTGTCGGCTCCTCCATTACTTTGGAATCTCCTCATTCCATTGCTACTGGAATCCAGTAAGAATCTCTAAGAGCATCTCTTACTTCAGCTCCAACCCACAGAGAAAACCACTGAACTCCGCCATGCTATGCTCTCATTAGCATATTCCTTTCCACCTTAGTCAGAGTGTCCTCTCAATCACCTCTAGAAACATAATTAGCTGTTGAATATTTTTTTAAAGGAAGGTTGCAGGTAGGAATGAAGGTAGAGACAGGCAGGCAGTAATGGAAGGGAGAAAGAAGTACTCTATTTATTATATTAGTTGTTCACCTTGGTTGCTTCCTGCTGGTCACAGGATGTGATCCTGGGACCTTGATGTATGTGAACTGAGCCCATTGAACCAAACTGCCAGGCCACCAGAGTCTGCCAGTTAGTATTTTTCTTACAATCATTTTAAGTTTTATTTACCATAGTTAGTACTTCATATTACCTGGTGCTCCAGAAATGATTCTATTGCATGGATTGATTATGACTAGGTGCACGAATAGTCTTTGTTAAGCAGCCAGAGGAAAAGCGCCCCCCAGGGATGTTCTGTGAGAGAAAAGAGGCGGGTGTGTCCAGTTCCAAGTTTATAACTGTCAGCCTCAGGGTCCTTCCCCACCACATCCTCCAGGAGGACAGGGCTGGTCCCAAGACCCAGCTGCAATTTCTGTCACTGCTGTGGTGCCTTTGGGACAACATCAATGCAGTAATGCCAGACTTGTTTTCCCACTGATGATGCTCATAGAGTTCTTCCTGCAGGACGGAACCCTTGAGAGGCCCATCTCTGACATATTTACATTTCCCAGAGGATTTCAGAAACATAAAGTAGTCTGAAGAGGCACAGGCAAGGGTGGCCATTCTAAGAATGGGAACGAGAGGTCACAATCAGCTATTTGAGAAAGACCTGGGTGTTCTTATTTCAAAATGGACTGGGCTGTGTCAAGGGATGCAGGACTCCATTTTTTAATTTAAGCGTTTTTTGTACTAATTATTCTATATGTTAAAATAACTTCCTGTGTATTTGTTCCCCATTCCTTAGATATATGCCAACGCACCCTGCCCTCCACCACATCATCAAGTGTTCTTCCCTACTGTCCAGTGGGCTCTGCTACCATTTTCCCCCGCCCGCTCCATTCCCTTTAGGCAACCTCAGTTCTGTTGCAACTGTTCCAGAGTTGATTTTGTTTCACCTCCTTTGTTTTGTCTGTTCACATTCCACCTGTGAGTGAGGTCATCTGGTATCTATCTTTCTTCTTTTGACTTATTTCACTTAGCATTATTCCTCCCTAGATCCATCCATGTTGATTCGAATGACAGGATTTCATCTCTTCTAAGGGCTGTGTAGTATTCCATTACATATATGGACCACATCTTCTTTATCCATCATCTGACATTGGGCACTTAGGTAATTTCTGCAGGATTCCTTTTAAGCACAGCATTTGGGTCACCTATGACAACCGCCCTTCTTCTACTTACCCTGAGGGGCAGCCACTTCTCCTGAAAAGGAAGGAATTAACTTGTCCCTGGGGAGAAACCATCTGAAACTGAAACAGTCATTTTTTTTTTTTTTTTAGAGTCAGTGTCTCCAAATCCGTTCTGTGCAAAGTGGCCTCAGGAGGAGGTCATCTGAACAGGAGGAAGGGAGTCCCCACGTCATTCCGCCACACCCTGGAAGCTGTGCCCCTGGCGGCCTCTACGCGGAGCACGGGGGAGAGGCCTACAATGAGTCATGTGACTACTTCAATGTCCTGAGTTACAGGAGCTTTGGGAACTTCTGCGTCCAGGAAGAGACTGGTTAGCTCCCAGAGGCCTCCTGTGGGAGACACCTTCCTGTCATTTCTACGACCGATAGATGTCTGCATGTCTGTGTGCTCCTGCACTGCTGTGCGCGTGGGTGCGAATGTCATTTTCTCTGTCTTCATTTCCTCTCTCCTTCCCTTGCCTTCCATTGTGATGGGAGGTGAGCAAGTATATCATGATTATGAAAGTAAAGTTAAAAAAAAAAAACCTAACAAACCAACAACCTCTTGACCTGGTTTTGAATCTGGCAGTGGGAGCAGATTCTATGGCTTGGAGAATCTCTTCCTCTGAATAGCACTGGGCAGGGCTGTGAGCTTCAGGGGTCTATGGTAGGGGATGATGATGACCGTGTGCCAGAGTTGTCTCCTCTCTCACTGTCATTGTCACCAACATTCACACATGCAGGGCATGTATAAATAAGGCATGGTGTCATCTTCTGGTAGGGACATTAGAAGTTGACTAAACCACCGTCTCGGTTCTTTGAGAATTGAGAACTTACATTTAAGTGAGAACACATGAACAGCGAAAGCTAGTAAGGAGCTGAGGAGTCAAGACTCAGGCCTGTGAGAAGAGATGTCAGTGGCAGGGAGATGGCAGGTGGTGAGGACAGGCTTCTCTGTGGCCAACGGGCCTGGGAGGGCAGGTGGGACTTGGGGGAAGGGAGGAGGGGGGACAGTGAGGCTGGTCTGATGAGAGTAGGAGCTTTGTCATGGGAACTTACAGAAACTGAAGTTGGAAACTGAAAGTCCCATAATGAGACCCTGGCATCAGGGCAGCCAACAGACCCAGATCTTCTCTGGGCGGGCAACTCGTCTCCTTTCGTTGGGTAGCGTCAGAGCCCAATGATGGGACTCTAGGCTCTTCAGCCAGTGTGCGGGGAATGTCACAGGAACTGGTGCATGTCCACCAGAGGGAAGCTTGTTAGCTGTTGAGTCATGATCCACTTTCTCCTCTGTCAATCTACTATTAAGTCTTTGAGGAAAGAATCTGTTAGCCACCCAAAGGAAAATCTGGAGTTTTACAATAGGGACTTCTTCTAGGGGTGAAAAAAAAGGAGGATGATAGAGGGTTTTAAAATCAAACATCCTCAAATTATCTGCACTGAACCCTTAAATCCACCCTTGACTTCTTTGTGCTGGGGTTGGGGTGGCATCTGAGCTGCTCATTCCCTTAGCTGGCCTTTGGGCTTTTATCTTCCCTCCATCTTAGAGGAATGAGGTGGGAGGTAAGAGGGGACCGACGTTCTCTCAGGGGCACAAGAACTGAGAGACCGTAACGCAAGGCTGTCTTTGCCAACAGCTCAAATAAAGTATTGCCCTGATCCATAAGAGTAAGGCTGGTTGAGCAAGAAGACCATTCAACTCCTACTCCTCCTTGAATTATTAATTGTTCTTGCCTTTGTACTAGACATGTGTATAGTTGGGACCATCAGCTGAAATCTGTCTAGAGTTCCAAGTCCTTTGGAAGAAAGACAGATCCACGTTATGTTACTGTTTGCCGTGGCAGAGCATAGCATTTTTTCTTGTAAAACTAGAACAAATTAGTCAGGAGTGACTACAAGTCACGAATTGGAAATGAACTAAAATGTAGTGACAAAAAAGGAGTGGTGTTTTGATTTGGAGGAGATATATAATGGGCCGAGGCTGGTCTGATTGTTGGGAATTATTTAACATGGTATGGGAATTGGAACACATTTACGAATATCATTTGGGTGGCGATAAAAATACAAAAGGACCCATAGATGTTGTAAATGGGTCAGGTTTCTAAAATGAGACTGAATTCGACAGAATACAAATTTTAAAGTGGAATTCATGAAACTAGATTTTCCTTGGAGAACCAGAGTAGACAATCTCCTAAAAGACAGAGACGCGCACACTCGCGATGGCAGCCACTCTCCACATGTACCTGTCGAGCACGTGTGGTGTGGTTAGTCTGAATGGAGATGCTCTGTAAGCATGAAAGACACATCAGATTTTGAAGACCTGATATTTTAGCCTGAGACTTGGCCACCTAAGCCACAGAGTGGGGGCTGATGAGTTGACATTCTTGATATTTAAGAATGTAAGCCATCTCATGAGCAATTTTAAAATATTGAATACATGTCAGAATGATAGCATTTTAGCTATTTTGGGTTAAATAAAATATACTATTAAAATTAATTTCACCTGTTGTTTTTCACTTTCTTACGGTAGTTACAGGAAAATTTAACATTGCCCGTGGCTCCCAGTTGCATATTTAATGGACCATGCAGCTCTAGACTCTAAATCGAAGAAGTCGTTATCTGAAAGTTACCTGTCTTTGCCTTGTGATCTTTGTCATTTTCTATCTCACTCAAAATAGGGTTTGAAAAGGGTTTTTTCTCTTATTTTTTTTTAAAAGGAATGAAGGCGAGTAGGCAGGCAGGAAGAGAAAGGGAGAGGAAGCATCTTATTTTAATTTAATTGTCCACACTGGTTGTTTCCCCCCTGGACCTGGGATTCGAACCCAGGGGCATATGGCCTTCAGAGACGATTGACCCAACCACTATTCTACCAGGGTGTGCCCTTTTACTATGTCTTTTGAGAACTGTAAAGGGAGGGATCACAGGGATGACTGAATTACAGGACACTGTGCAGAAAGAAAGAGAACTTCTTTAGGATTCCCTCCTGGATTCTCTTATGGGAAGAGAAAAAAGGAAAGAAGGAAGACAAGAAGAAAGGGAGGAAGGAAGGGAAAGTTTTGGGGGAAATATAGTTTCTGATTCTCTGTGTCTCTCACATCACATTCTAAGCCTGGGCGTAGAGTCTGATCTAGAATCCAAAGAATTATACTGCACACAAATGAAAAAAATTTGAGTCAGGGAACTTTGAGGTAGGTGACCCTGATCAGTGCGTAGGACCTTCACTGGCAACTTTGTTTCTTAATGTGCCCTCATCATCCTGGGAGTCTCTAGACATGAATCAGCACACCCACGGTTCATACAGTTCCATCTGTGTCGAATCGGACAGGAAGGGTGGTTGTGTGGCATATGAATGGCAGCGTTTTGGTAGCTGCACCATACAGAGGAGAGCATCACGGTGCGATGGTGACTGTCAGCTGTGGAGCTGAGTGTTGCTCAGTCTTCGTGCCGGTAACTGTCGTTCCCCAGCTCAACTCCAAAACGTGTCTCCCTGCAAGCACAGGAGAGCCTGTGTGTGCCAGAGCCTGAGCTCGTTAGGAGAACTACCTACTTTACTGTTTGAGCAAATTTATTCACATAAGGTGGTATCTAGGACAACATTGTCCAGTAGAACTTGCTGTGATTATAGATCTATTCTGTATCTCTGCCATCCAATATAGCAGTCACTAGTCACTTGTGCCTATTTAGCACTTGAAATATGGCCAATGTGACTAAGGAAATGAATTTTAATTTTACTGAATTTTAATTTCATTAAATTTAAATGTAATAGCAACATGTGACTGGTGGATTGTTTATCAGACATCGCAATGTGGGTAATTGTCTTACCTGTGGAGAAAACACAGAGACCTATATTTACCGGCCATTGGATGGCTCTCTAGATGTTATGCATTTGAAAGGGTTACCATGAGGAAGAAACATGAGTAGGAATATCTCTCCTATTCTCTTGTGTCCTTCCTTTGACCAAGACAAAGCATGAAGCCAAATGTAGGCTATGAATTTATTTATTTCAGATTCTTCCCAACAGACATCTGAGATTGTTAAATGGTCTAGTTTGCATAAAGAGGGCCAAGGCTCTCAAGAAATTGGTAACTCATCAGTGTTCACGAAGGAAGAGACGGCATCACAGGACTTCGCCTGAACTGTACTCACTGTGTCTTCATGTAGGTCATGAAGGACATCTTCCCTGGGGTTATCATGAAGTTTTATAGATATAAGATTAAAGATTTTATGGAGATCAAAAGAGAAGTAGTGATAGTGTGCTGTGGACTAGGAGTAAGAATAGTTAGTGCAAGTACTGAGTGAGTACAGCTGCTTAGTTTTACAGTGGAAGAACTACTCAACTTCCTGATCCTTCTTTCCTAGGCTGACCACACATACTGTTTGAAACAGGACAATATACCATGTTATTCATATTTCTTGACTGTCCTGTCATTTAATGTCCCATTTTTAATAAGCCAGGGCCACTTTATAACATGGGGCAAAAGGGACAATTAAGTTTCCCTGGGCCTGTCTATTGAGGGTGCCCAAAAGCAGCTGCCCCTTTTGCCCCACATTAAAGATGGCCCTTTCTGGCACCGACTGCAGTGGGCAGCAGTTGCTACTGCTGTTTCTGCCCCCTGTGAGGAAATGGGAGTCAAGGGAAGAGGATTCCCACCCATCCCATTCACTTGTTTCTTCAACGGGAGCAGAACACTGTAGCATTGTGCTCTGCAGATAAGTACTGTGGGAGTTCTATCTAGCACTATGGGAGTTCTCTCTGGCACTGTGGGCGTTGTTGGGCATTTCTGGCACTGAATGGTTAAAGCGGCATGTGTTTTAGGCAGGATATTTGGAGCAGAGCTTACAGGGACACAAATTTGGTTTTCACCTCGAGTGCCCAAATTTCTTGCACCAGTCCTGGCCATTTGTATGAAGTCCTACCAGACCACCAGTTGCTACTGTGTGATCCCCAAGGGGCATCACAAAGCATGCACCCATTGCTGGCCTGGCTGCTCTGCTCCTGCTCAGATTGCTCCACCTCCACCCTTCTCTTTAGTGCCCAGCACATAACCCCGTCCCATTTTTGCCATCCCAGCGTCCCGTTTTTGTCTCAAGCAAACAGGTCCACTTACTCTCTCTTCATTTGTGAACCTACTAAGAGCTACTTAACAGGATTCTTGGGAAGATGAAGATGATGCGGATGACTGTAAGTTGTAGAATGCTGAGTGAATATTATTATTGTGTTATATCCTAAGAGCCTGTGTGCTGGCACTTCTTATGCTGCCGTGGAGTCTCTGAGGGCACAACAAACTTGTGGGAAGCAGGTAAGGTGCCTGGAGGTATTAAACTCTTTACAAATTGGGATTCAAGAGATGCTAAGATTTGCAGATCCAGCCTTGGGGTCTGCAAGTCCTCTGTCACTCAAAAATTTTGGTGTTTTCAACAGGATGATAATCTTGAAAAAGGTCAAACCTATCTGATTGATGACCTTCTTCAAACAAGGTGCCATTGTTGTCTTCGGTCTCCAGATTTGGGTTTAGCATTAAGTTGATCTGAAAACATGAGGATTAAATTCAGAAAGGATTCATGTGCCCCAGGTGGGTGGAACAGTGGAAGATTCTGCAGTAGTTGAAGCATGAAAAAAGTGGTGAGAGAACTGCCTTGGTTCTGTGCAGTGTGGTCGGGGATGTTCTGCTGGAAAACATGCCCCAAAGAAGGCAGAACACCCCTCTTGGGGAGCAGTGACTTCGATTCAGCAAAGCACCTTCCAATATATAAATTAATGCTGTTTTACTTATAGTTCTATTTTAATTGTTTTAAATGTATTTTCACTCTAGTTTTATAATTCTGTAAGAGCTGTAAGTCTAACAGGCTTACCTGACTCAATGTTTGAGCATATTTCAGAAAGATTGTAATAGAAATTGTACATCATATTAATGACGAATTCATTTATTCCAAACACTGTAATAAAACAGACCCCTCCCATGGGATGTTTTTTCCTTTTTCTTTTTCCTGTATAAGCATATATACCTTCCTCAAGTTTGAGAAACACTGGTGTGGTAACATGTCATTGGATTATAAATAACATCAGAAAACTTGACTAGTTAATTGTTCTATATTAGGAAAACCACTTAATTCTGAACCTCTGCTTTTATAAGCATGCAAAAACAGCTACTCCACAATGTTTCACAGTGTAAAATGTGGATGAATAAAATATCTGGAGAAATGTTCTACATGTCCTAGGAATAGCTATTTTTCCATTTGCTATCATTTTAGCATAGTTATGTACATATGTCCACACATGCATTTATATATACACCACATCACAACATTTCGAAAGGCAGAGAAGAAACCTCATGAATTTGTGGCTAATGCATGAAGCAGTCAATGACTGGACAAAGTTGGCTGGCATCATTAAGATGTTATGGATGTTCACAGAAATTAAAGAGGGAAAAAACCATGCATCAAGGAAATGTTTTTTTCCTATTTATTTTCTACTTTCTAGAATATCAACTGAATTTAGGGGCTCATGGATTGAATTGCCAAGTCAAGATATAAATTCATTGAGTTCACCTTTCAGTCAAGAGAACTCCTTCAGACCCTCCCCATCCCAAGCCCATGTCCAGGCATCTGTGAGCTCTCACACTGTTGGAAATGTTTGCCCACACTCACCTCCTCTGACTCAATGCCTATAAGACCTTCTGAGTCTCCAGACTGGCCTGCTTATTCCTTGGATGCTTCCCTGACATACCCTGTTCATGTGTTTTGAATCTAGCTCATAATTTTATATGACTCTTTGTCTAGTTAGAATTTAAGGCTTATAAAAGGCTGACATAATTTCCTCTACTGCATTGTAGAGTGAAATAGAGATGCTGACTGAAGACTCAGCAAATCTAATGCAGTTGGAATGACTTCATCAGGAACAAACAAGATGGAAGGTTTCTCCATCAGGCTAAGTAATTTCTGTGACAATGATGCAGACAGAGAAACCTGATAGGTAGAGGTACAGATGAGAAAGGATCTATTCAGAAAATAGCAACCCTTCCAGGGGCCCCGAGGTCATCAAATGGGGAGAGATTTTGAGCGATGAACTTCTCTTGGATACAAGGCCAGCTGGGTAGTCATGGATTTGGATATTTCTACCCGAGGCAAAGAGATACTGATGTGCACATGGGGAAGGAAGGTGAGTTGATTTAGAGACCAGCAAATGGGCTGTGTGATCATTTGCGACCTTTGGCTAGGAGAAGGAAAATGCCCGAATTTGCCATTTTCCCCCCCAAAGTGTTTTCCACATCACTAATCCTGAAATTCCTTGTTCTTGTCTCAAGAGAACTGATACACTGAGAAGTTATTGGACATTTGAGGTGTGGTCTTCATTTGGATCATCTCAGATTAGACCTCAAAATGTCTGAGCTGTCTCAGACAGTATAAAAAAAAAAACACAATAGGAACCCAGAGAAGAGTTTTTTTTTTTTTTTAATTATTCCTTCATATTCAAACTTCACAAACAGTGTGAACTTGTACAATACCTCGGAAAGTGAAACTTACAAAAAAAGTGCTGGTAACATTTAAAAAAAACAACAAAAACCCCAAAAAACAAACATCATTCTTAGCAACATCAATTACTCTTCCACACAAAACAGAAACCTTGTAAAATTTATTTTCGTATTTTTAAGGCGTAATACTTCCGTATAAAGTATATGCAAGAGATAAAACTTCACAGTATTCCAAAATGTCACAATAATAATAATAATATAATAGTATAATGAAGCGCTACAGTTAATTTTTCTTTTTTTGAATGTTTTTTTTTTTTCCTGTTTAAATAACAAATACAAGTCACAGGTAAATATACGTGAGAAAAATACGAGGCTAATATTAAATGGCAGGTAAGGATACTGTCACTGTGAAAAAAAACTGGCAGGATGTGTATATTTAGTCTATATTTTAAAGCACTTGATAGAAAAGGCGTATGCAAGGTTTTTCAAAACAATTTGTTTGTTTGATAACTGACAACAATTTAAGAGTATAATGAGGAAAAAAAAAAAAAAAGGAACCATCTACCTCTCAAAACGATGGGCCTGCTCATCCCCGACCACGTGTGTCCGGGTGGAGGGAGGGAGGGAGGGATGTGTGCTTGTGGAGACAGGAGTTTGCGGCACACGGGTGGACACAAACGGTGTCCCCTGCCCACCGCGGGGTGGGCGGGCGACCCTCTGCAGCCAGTGGGTCCAGGTTCTTCCTGGGAAATCATCCTTTCCATTTAAAGCTCTCTCTCTCCTTGCCTTTCCCCTTTTCTAAACTCTTCCTCCATTCCCCGGGCTTGGGCTTGGGCTTGCGTTGGAAAAGACAATCTGGTGAGAAAAGTTGCCCTCCATTCAGAATTCGCTGGGATAATGGAAACTGCAATAAGCAGGGGCACCCACACAGAAACTGAAAATACCACCGGGACGAATGAATGTGCGTGCGTGCGTGCGTGCGTGCGTGCGTGCGTGCGTGCGTGCGTGCGTGCGTGCGTGCGTGCGTTGCGTACAGTAACAATTGCAAAAAAGGGACCCTATTCCTCTCCATACTAAGATACAATGTGATAAGAAACATTTCTGTGCAGGAAATAGGGCTTCTTTGAATCTTATCACAACACTGTGGCGGGCAAGGAAGGAAACCGGGTCACCTTTCAGCAGTCACCACAGTAAACGTCATTGAGAACACGCATGCGCAGACGCCTGGTCCGGGCACACGCGGGCGTTAACAGCCGGCCGTTCGGCCAGCAGGTAACAGAAAGACAGCAGATAGCAAAACACGTCAATAAGGTGCTCAAAGAAAAAATGGCGCCCATTCCTCGAATGGATGGCCACGTTAAGGTGCTTCAAAAAAGTGTGTGTGTGTTTTTCCTTTTGGACATTGAGAGAGTACTGGATTTTTGCACGTGGTAGCTCTGAGCCAGGCCAAGGTTTTGAGAGGTCTGACATCCTCCACGGAAAGGGCCGTCGCTCTAGGGTTGCTTTGCTCAGTGGGTTGTGGGTCACGCGAGGGTAAAAAGTGGCGAACAGCCAGAACGAAATCAAATCAAGGTGACTAAAGAAATGACGGATGGAATGGTCTCTAGAACATGACTGCATTGCCATCGGATCGGGATGGTTTTCGCCCGTCTTTCCTCTTACGCTAACACTGTTCCTTTTTTTTTCTTGGTTACAATCCATTCCTTGTGAACATACAGAAATGACCGAGGTCGATGCAAGTGGCGGTTTCTACTTATTTATTTTTGTGATCTGTTGCAAGAGTCCAACCTTGTTTCCTCTGCTGTTGTTTGTGTAGCATCTGGATTGGTAATGAGCATCTGGTTTTGTGGGTGCGCGTGCGTAGAGAGGCGCACCCACACCCCTATACATGTATAGCATACACACTCTCTATGCGGAGAGAGATACAGGAGGTGTGCATACATTTATACATAATATAGTGTCTACTGTTTCAACTGGAGATACACTGAACTGGGTTCAGACATTAGCAAGCGTTTCTTTTCCCCCTGCTCCCTCTGTACATTTTAAACAGTCTGGAGCTTTTATTTATTTATTTTTAAAGTGCATTTTCAATGCAGAGTAACTGTAATCCACTGATTCCTTGGAAAACTTTTTTTTTTTTTTTTTTTTGTTTTTGATGCGAAAAATCGGAAGGTTCTCAGCCCCGAGCAAGAGCCACATGGGTGTGTGTTCATGCTGGGGGCTGACGTGGCAGTGCCAGGCCTGTGCCTGAGTGATTCCTGCGTATTCTGGACTCCGGGCACCTTAGCAGCAGCACCTTTAGGAGAGGGTGGAGATAGGAGAGGGGAGAAGGAAGGAAAGCTCAGATGAGAAAGGAGTTTGCCGTGTGGTTTGCAGGTCGGGACTGTGAGCTCCGGATGGATGTGGGCAGTTCCTGCTGGGCTGCACCTGGGAGGAGGCACCCAGTCCCCTTCCCACCGACTGACACCTACCTCCCCACGCGCCCCCATGCCGGGCCTTGCCCATGTGTCCCCACCCCCCAGGCTGACTTCCAGGGTCAGTGCCCTGTGGGTCTGCGAGTGCCAGAATCGAGCAGGAATAAGGCACCAGAGAAATCAAAATGTTACAAAAAGATGCAAAACCCCGTTTCCAAGAGCCTCTCCTGTTGCTCCCTTGAAATAATGCATGTGATACCATTCGTCTGTGTGTCCTTAAGGTGTATCAGACACCGTCTCTGGAAGAAACCGGAGGCCCTTCAGCACCATGCCCCATGCCCACCCCACACGCAAAAGCACCGAATTGGGAGAACAGGGCTGCTCGCCATTGCTTGCCTCATTTTTTCTTTTTTAAATGAAAATCTGAGACGTCTATGAAATAGAATTTTGGGGACTTGTAAAATCAGATGGGTTTCGGCTGCCATGTATCTGGTTATTTGGTGCTCTAAATGTCCGAGAGCATGGGTGGGGGGTGAAATGATGGTATGTCATGCTTAGGGGCATGTGCTAAAGGAAAATGACTTCTTTCACCATGCCCAAGTCCTCCATCCATACTTCAACCTCCCCTATTTACTTCTTTTGAATATTGTCATAGTGTCAAAAGGAAGAGGTTCCTCTAACTATAAAAGGAAAACAAAATGAAGGCACATGATTTTATTCGGTCCCATGATCCTTAAGAAAAATGGTAGCTTGCAAGTGTGTGTGTGTGTGTGTGTATGTGTGCGTGTGTGCAAGCACATGTGTGCCCACACATGAATGGGAGGCCAGGGGCCACTGGGGTAGGTCAGCCAAGGGCTACTGGGAAAGAAGAACCAGAGAGGATGGAGAGACAGAGAGAAGGAAAGAAAAAGGAGGAAATGGAGGCCTCTCTTCAACTTTCTGTCGTTGACAGTCTCAAGATTTGGCTGCTTTAGGGTCCAGAATGGAATTCGTTTGTCTTGGTCTAGAAAGTGCCCCAGTTAAATATCTCCAGTTCATCATGTTACAGCTTTTGGTGTTTCCCTTTTCCCTTCCCTCCAGCCAAATGATTTTTTTTTTTAACAA
Source organism: Solenodon paradoxus (assembly GCA_004363575.1). NCBI lineage: Eukaryota > Metazoa > Chordata > Mammalia > Eulipotyphla > Solenodontidae > Solenodon > Solenodon paradoxus. The sequence continues at coordinate 391,657 of RJWH01000912.1, forward strand.
AAAATATCACAGTTTTTAAAAATTATTTTTTCAACATTGAAAAAATATGGAAAAGCTATGGAACAGCCGCAGGGCGCGCTGCCTCTCCCATCTTCACAGTGAGATGGACGGACAAGCCCCGGAGTCAAAGGTGAGGCCGGCAAGTCCCGTGTGCCCGCTGTCCCTGCCCTTGCTCCTCTGGGCTGCGGGTGCCTTCCCTGCACCCACAGCCGTTTCTTTCAACGGGCCCCCACCCCGTGCGTGGCTGCTGAGAAAGGCAGGCAGAGCCATCCTGGAGAAGATGATCACAGAAGGTTCTGAGAAGTTGAGTGGAGGTGACAAGGGCGCTCTTCCCAGATAGCCCGGTCCCGGGGTGGCCAAGAGCGGGTCCCCACCGAGAGGGTGCAGTCCCGCTCACAGGTGCTTCAGGAGACCTCAGCTCACCGGCCCCTCTCGGCGGCTGTGGTGGCCCCCAGCCCTACAAAGGCAGTGATCCCAGAGGGAGAGGCAGAGCCGGCCGGCTGAGTCCTACAGACAGGGCTGCGGACTGCGGGAGTCCAGGAACGAATTTAACTTTGGTTTTTGACTTTTTTTTTTTCAAACCATCAAAATTAAAGCAGGGTTTCAGTGGCTTCAATCATCTGACAGCTGTTGTATTTTTCTCATTTGGCAAAAGGCTAAGGCGGGAGGGAAGAGAAGAGGGGTTTCCCAGAATTGGTCGAAGACACAGGATGGTAAAATGCTTCCACACTTAAACTCACAGTCCAGTGTTTTTGACATTTCATAAATAGCTTTTTTTTTTTTCTCTAAAAAAGAAAATAAAACAAGAACAATCCCTTTACTTACTCATCTGAAACAAAATAAACAGCAGTGGGTACAAACTTCTTCTTGTAACAATTACAAAAAACAACAATATAATCCCAACTTTTAACACGCATCTTGAATCAGTTATTATTTTTAACCTCAAAACTGCAGCATATTCTTAAGGGCAAACTTTTCGATTAGTTTTTTTCTTTTTTTTTTTTTAAATAATGTCTTCACCAAAAAAACAGTCTTGTACCAATAAAATGCATTCAAAAATAGAAAATATTACACAACAAAAATATGTATCCTTCCTTTCCAAAAAAGATTCTTCACAAAAAAATGTAGAAAAAATTCCAACAATTTTTTTTTTCCTTTCCTAAACATTAACTTTCAGTCTAGGGCACAATTATTTATTGATTTCAATGTCTGTTTTTGCATAAAACATGGAAGATGCAAAACCATTACTGTATTAGGATTGTAAAGTTATGTCCACTCCCACCCCTGTTCTAAAACAAAACCAAAACCAGAAAAACCCAGCAAAATGAAAGAAATGAGCCAGCCAGCCAGGAGGCTGGGGAAAATCTCTGTTCTGTGCTGTCATATGAGCTAACTGGCTCCTGGAATCTGAGAATGTCGAGGCAGGGAGACCAGGCTGGAGCAACAGCCCATATTCTGATGAGCTTCTTCCACTCCCCTTCGTTTCGTGACCGTCTGTTTCAAACTCTCATGGAGAGAAACACGGGCGGGAGCCCGTGGTCAGAGGACTAAAGCATGTCCACCTGCAGATGGTACCATCCCTCGATACCAGCCACTTTCTCCAGGACAGCACATCATTGCTTTGCAAATGTTTCTTTTCATACATCAAAATGGAGCTCCAGAATGGGCTAAAGGCTCCAGTGGCATGAGGAAGGCTGCGGCTACTTCCACCAGTTTCCTCTTCCATGGGATCTGTTTGAACTTAACTGAAACAATGACAATATCTCAGATCTCCAAGGAATGCCCTATTCTCCCATCCCCAGTGAACCTAGGGGTTCTTTTATATTTTCAGCGTTGTAGCTTCAACTATAAAATTTTGGTACTTGATAGATTTTCAAGTGGCATGTGCTCTGCATGGGCATTCAGTACAAACAGATGTTTTTGTTTTTGTTTCCCCCACAGCTTTTATTTTCTCTTTTTTTGTTGTTGCTTATTTGGTTGCTGGTTTTTTCTTGTTGATTTTTGTTTTGTTTTGTTTTCTGATTTTTTAAATAGTGAAATGTGTCCAATTTTATTTCCAGTGCATTAAACAAATTTTAAATTAAGAGAATAAAATGTTCCCCCCATCTTTCTTAAGGAAATGACTGATAAAAGTACAATATAATAAAATCAGGCATTACCAAAAATAGCACGATGTGCAAGCTCAATTACATCAAAGGAAAAACCAACAGACAAACAAGGATTATAGAACACAAGCATGAAGGCGCCAAGCTATCTAATTCCAACTACTGTATGATTGGCAAGCACTGGTTAAAAAATAGGTAAGGCTACTCTTAGATTTCTAACTCAACATGGTTAACCACTGCTCTTCTGCATTCTCCTTCAACTCTTAACCTTTTACTCACTAGTTCTTTATATCTTTAAAATGAGCAAATTTGTTTTTATATTTTTGGTCTACAGTAGAATTACATATTAATAATAAAATAAAAAGATATTTCATCAACAGGTTGGTACTGCATCCTTGTGGGGAAAATAGAAAAAAGTACTCAAAGAGACATAGCAAATGGACTCTATTCTTATAAAAATAACCACACATACACTAGAAATTATACGCAGGGCAATAGATTCAACTGGAAACAGGCATAGAAAGATAATACATTGGATCATACAGACTCCTGACAAGCCACACCCTAGAATCGCAGCCTCCAAATCTTTCCCATAATTTCCACCTTTCTGCAGTGTCACCTGACACTCAAATGAAAATGGAAACAATGAAAATAAAATGAACAGGTGGTTGAGTCAAAGCTTCCAAGTGATCTCAATCGACTGATTAAGACCAGGTGGACACCGCTTGAGAGACTGGTAGGCCACGGGGGAGCCACTGATGGTATCTGCTTTTAATTTTGGAGGCATTCTCTATCCACTAACAAAGAGAGAAACCAAGGAACCAAATAAAGCTTCTGGTTACCTATAAAATAGGAGATGAAATGTCATTCCGACAGGGAGGACGTGGTGGCGAGGAGATAAGAGACAGAGGAGATAGCAAACGTTGGATACCATCTTCCTGTGTTTTTTTTTCCTCAACACATTGGTTTTCCTCTCTTTCCAAGCACCCTTGCCATTAGTTACAGAGTCCAATGTCCTCTGAGCACAGAAGTGTCAGCTCAGCTCCCGCTGTGATGCTTACTGGTCTTCCTCTGGCCTAGGTGACTCTGGAGACACCAGCCCCCACTGCCCCAGGTCCTTGGTGAAACAGGGGACAGGTGCAAAGTTGCATGGACAGAGGTCCTTTCCATTAATCTTCCCTACCTACTGGTTCATTCATGTTGATTTTTCAGTGTGGAGAGGGGAAAAGAAAAAGAAAATTGGCAAGTGTTGAGCTTGATAATCAAGATATATGAAGTTTTCTTCCAGAAAGGGAAAAAAAGAAGAAAAAGAAATGGCATCCATCAGAAAATACTGATTTTGGTTTCTTTCAACTTTGAACTCTCCTTGGTTTTTCTCTCATTCAGTGGCTCCAGTTAAGAATCTAGTGCAAATATCATCAAATCACAGCGTTCCAGGAGCAATCTCCTATCCTTCATCCTAAGTGAATGCTATCCCTCAGACCACCTCACAAAACCGGGGGGGGAGGGGGGGGCAATGGTCCAGAAAAGCATAACTGAACACATTTTTCATCTAGTACTTGCTACAACAAGAAAGGCACTATCACAACAGATGAGCCTCACACATTTTCCTGACCACAGGCACAGACCCTTAACCACTCCGGCAACGGCAAGAAAACCCAGACTGAGGCCTTTTTGATATTTGAAAGCGATGGCTAGCTGTCTGACCACTGGCCTTCGCTGTTGGCTCCAGTCACACAGGACACCCACCTGCTCTGCACCACGCTGTCAGCTCGCCAGTGAGCCCCGCGTGGTTCTGAATGACTTAGCTCACGCTCTTCCATGGAAATTTCTTTCTCTCCATCAGTCTCCGGGTCACGATTTTATTCAAGAGTAGTTTACAGTGTCAAGTACTATTGTTTATGTTATTCCTAAGCCTCAAAGCAAACTCCAAGTCATAAAGACAGTTCACTAGCTCCTTTAATAAGTCTCCCATAAAGATCACTGTGAAGAGGATGAAATGCTAAGTGTTACCCCTTGACCACCAAAGCGTATCCCTTGAGCTTGCTGTCTGACTTTGGGAGAGAAGAGGTTGAATTCCGAAGAGCAAAATCTTTGGTGACAAAAATAGAATGGGCATGCCAAGTGCAAGGGAGAAAGAAGTCGTCTTCTCAATGCCTCAAGAGAAGTGTGTTAGGACAGCTCATGGGAATAGACAGTAAAAGGTCAATTACTTCTTTCTAGAACTTTGGTGTGGTGAAGCCAATATCCTCTTAGTGCTTACCCAATGTAGATCACAACATACCTGCTAAGAGCTCTGAATTTAGTTTCTTATTTAAAACTGAGATGATGCTTTGAGTGCTTACGGGATTGCTTATGTTAGATCTGAACACTCTAAATGGAGTTTTTCTGATTTGCAAGGCTGACATCTTCCTGTAAAAAAATGTTTGCATTTGGAAAAGTCGACTTGGATGGACACTAAGGAGGAGAGAGAGAGGAATCAATGTCATTCGCTTAGGGAAGAGGTCTCGACTGAGAGTTTCCAAAGGACACCCCCGTGTGTGGTAATGTCAGAAACATTCGACATCAGCCATTTATCAGGGTTGTGACCTTTCTTAACGAACCAGAATCCTCACAGCTGTCACCCTGGATTCCGGAAGAGTCCTTAAGCATCTTCACTCCTGGGTTATATCCTGCACAATCTATTGTTTTCCTGTCGTACAAGATTCCTTTATTAATAGTTACTGAAGAGCTGTCAAACTCTAATTACCTCTAAGATTTAAAAAAAAAAAAAAGGCAATGAAAAATAAATCCAATACAGAAAAATGGGAAAAACCCAACAGCTTCAAAACTAGACTTTTAGGCACTGTTCAGGTCTTCTGCTTAATAAAGGATCTCTGTGACGGAGCAGCTAGGAAGCAGGTTCTGATGGATTCTCCAACCCTTCCTTCAAGTTCAAAGGTAGCCTGGAAACCTTGCACTTCACCAGTTTTCAGTGTTTATTGCACTGTTCCCTCTCTGTCATCTTAAAGGATTTCACCACATGCATGGCCTTCCTCTTTGGTTAGCCTGATTTAGGGTTCACCCAGGAAAAGCAGACTCAGGATGAAAGAATACCTCCAATATGCACAAGGTTTTGTTTTTGAAAGGAGGACAATGCCTGCTGTCTGCCACATGAGAACGTGCCTCAGCAAGGGGTTTTGTGGTGCAGCCGAAGGCCAACAGGGCCATGCGATATCGGTCAGCTTCCTCACCACCCTAACGCTTACTGAAAGTTTAGATGGAGACACTCTGTTGGGTCAACCTCTCCTTAAATGTCTTCCATTGATGGTACTGGCCCTGTTTCTTTATATTAAGATCTCACCAGCATGGCGACTTCTAGGCCTGATCAAGCGTTGGTAGATTTCACCCATTCTCACTAACCAACCCTGCCAAGACCAAGCATGATGGAAACAACCCTCTGATTTCGTGATGCTTCTCGCTTCATTACTTGCTTCTTTCTTCCGCACACCTCACACGCTTTCTCCCGGCATAAGTAAACACATCTCAGTAGTGCAGTGCAGTCAGATTTAGTGCAAAAAAAAAAAAAAGGTAAAAATCATCATCATCATCATCATCATCATCATCATCATCATCATCATCATCATCATCATCATCATAAAGCCCTAAGAAGACCCAAGCTCAGCCCTAAACAGCTCTTCCTAAAGATTACCAGCCCACAGCAGTGGGGAAATTCATGTCTTCACCTCACACTCCTGTGAGTCATCTCTTTTGTTGCCTGTGTTTGTTTCAACTCAAAGGAGAGAAACAACCAGCATGCACCTATGTGTTATCTGAAAGACAGCAAGCCCAGAGGCAGAAAAGAACGGGAAACAGTTGAGTTGAAACCAGGGGTAGTATTTAGAAGAAGAAAATAGCAATTGAATGCAAAGGTCAGTAGTGGTTTCTGTTTAAATGATTTTCAATGAAGTCAAATGGCTCCCATGTGACAGGGAATAAGTACAGAAAAAGATAAAGCTCCTCTGTGTCCCAAAACATGGTCCTCAATTTAACAGTGCTAGGCTCTTATTTTTCAATAGTGCACTCAAGCTCTTTCTTGAGGGCTGTTGGAAGCAGCCACCTCACCTAACTCACATAGGGGGCACTCAGGGGTTCACCTTCATAGTCATCTCCTTCTCTCTCACCTCATTTTTCTCCCAGCTACATTTTTTTCCTGACTACACATACATATAGATCTGCATACACATTCACAGAAATTCTCAAGGCCCCTCTCAGGATGACAGCTGGAAAATTGGTACAGATAGCTGAATGGCACAGTCACACAAAAAGTACAATTATTAAATATAAACGTGAATTATGACAACAAAACGAAGAGTCTGTATTGTACCTCTTTTCATGTTACACTCTAAGAAAACAAACAAACAAACAAAACAACCCCCAAAACACTCATTGCAGGTTATCTGACAGAGCTTTCTTCTTTGCTTAATTCGTTTAGGGTATGGCAGTAAGGAGCGATACGAGAGAGAAATGTTTTGCATTCTGTGAATCCTGAAGAATCTGTCTCCTCAGTCTATCTGGGTCTCCAATCTCCACAAGTACGTCTGTCTGTCTGCTCAGACCGAGACATGCATGCCGGAAGTCACGGGGGAAGCAGTATGTCTCAGCTGAGAACAGGTTACAGAAATCAAAATGTTTGGTACAGTTACTTATATTACTTGACACATATTACTTGAAAACAAAGTTACCAGAGATTTTTGCTGTACTGCCAACTTCTTGCCTTTAAAGGTTTGCCATGATGAGGATTACTAAGAAGACTGCTTTCATTTACACGGAAAAAAAACACAATCCTGTCAATAACAGTGCAAAAGACAACAAAGATATGCATTACCCTTAATTTATATCTCAACAGGCCCCTCAGGAAAAGGGAGGATCAACTCAATGGAGGAAGGGTGGAGTCGAACTGCAAAAATTGTCTTTGAGAACTTTCTCCTATAAATCCACAGTTGTTTTCAAATCAAAGCTTGTCCCTAGTAGAGCAGGACAGAGTCACCAGCCTTGTTTTACAAAGAAACCCCTGGCAGTGAACAGACACAGCAGCACTTCAGAATATGGTGAACTCTTGTATCAACTGGGAACCACTGTTTCACTTTCAGCTATGGCTCTGCTCATGTGCTGAAGCAAGTTAGGTTACAGGAGTAGGGGAGGGTTTCTTCATTTCTCTGCGTGGGTTTGATAGTTCAAAGAGAAGTCTTAGATCACAATGAAGCAAGGCTACCCTACCAGGTCAGAGGACTAATGGTGCATGAAGAGCCCGGGGGAGCAGTGCTGACCTTCTCTGGGACCCCTGAAAACTGGCCTCAGCAATCCAGCACAGTATCAAACATAGTCCCATCACATTGCCTTGTTTCTCTTCTCTTTGCTTTTCCTCTGCTCACTTAATTAAAATTGTAATTATTTTCAATATTGAGCCAAGAATGCAAATTACAGCACAAAAGACAGGTTATAAAAAGGGTTGTCAGGCTATCTATAAATTGAGTTGAGCTGAACACAGTATGCTTTCCGACGAAGCTCTACAATTTCCTTTTTTTTTTAAAAAAAAAAAGTTTCTAATTTGGTTCTTCCTTCTTTCGGGGTGGTGGGGTTTGGATGGATGAAGTACTGACAGTGCAGGGACAGAGTCCTCCCCTGCAACTGTCAGCCCCAGTGCCAAGTGGGGGATAAGAGAAGTCGTGGAGAAGTGGATGTTTCTCTGTGTCAGTCCTCGTGGGCACATCTAGTTTCGAAGAGAATAGCAAAGAAATCGGAACCATTATAGAAATCTATACATTGGTTGATTTGGGCATCTAACATCATCTTTTCTTTGTGGGGTATTCAACTAGATATTAAGAAGAAACATCCAAAGAGAATTTAAATTAAATGAATGCGTTCCCAGCCTGGTTCCAAAAGTATGCGGAGGGAATAAGGATTTGCAGTGGAAAACGCATGGCCATCCATCTACAGACAATTCCCATTCTTTGGCCCCAGACCTGTTAGTTTAGGTAAACAGGGTTTCTTTTCTCAAGGAACAGTTGATTTTAAATATCCGAGAGAACATCTCTCCTTAAGCTCTTAAGAGCTACTAGAAAAGGAAGATACAATTTCATGGTGAAAAGATTTCTTTAAGGCAGAATGGAAGGGCTTTCATACTAAAAGGGAGATAACTATGCTAAGGGAGCCTGTGGCCACAGACAGCATCAAATTAAAGAGTCAAAATCATTTACTATCTCGATAAGAAAGCGATAAAAGGAAACAAAACAAATCAACTAAAATACACATTCCTCCAGTTTCAGGTTTCTAAAAGAGTAATAATTAAGCTTAAATCAAGGCTTACAGAGAGAAGACAACTGTTTTAATGTGTGAAAGTATTATCCCTTGGCTTTACTTATGTTAGTTTCACTTTCTTTGAAGGAATTGCATCTGTGCACACGTGTCCTCAAGTCCAGTGCAGAAAATGAACTGGTTTGCTACCAGCCTCGATCTTGGAACATTTCCTAAGCTCTACTTGCAAAACCTAAAACTACATATCTGTAAAATGAGATGCAGACTTTCTGAAATGCACTGGGGGATGAGGTGGGGAAGGAAGCAAGCTTTTTATGAGAAAAAAAGAGTAAGTCCCTTCCTACCCTCCCAAATATATAATGTAATGTTTCTGACCATTATTCTGAGGCATGAGTTACTGTTAGGGCTGGTGGGATTCCTGATAAGCTTCAGCTTAGAGATGCAGGAGGTTCATAAGCAATAAGAAATGCAAACCCTGGAGTCTCTAGAATCCTCAACAGAATTTAGACTTTCATGTAGATGAATTTAGAGGCTGTGGTGAGAAATCCTCAGTCTGAAGGTTAGAGTTCTTGGGGAATTAGAAGGAATGATGTCAAGAATGCACCCTGGAGAAATCCTTATAATTAACTGGACCAAATGAGACTTCTCAGAACCAGATCCTCTCCTACGTCTCATAACATTTTAAATAATACCATTTATGACTTTTAAGTCTTTTATTCTTTCAGAAGACAATGCTCAAGAAGAAAATGAGTTTAGATGAAGAAGAGTATTTAAACCAAGATACAGGGATGTAGAATGGACCAAGGAAGAGAAGGAGGGAGGATCGATTGGGAGAACATGTCAGGTGAAGACCACAGTCCTGAGCAACATATATCCTGACTTTAAAAAATGATGACTTCCTACTAGATGTGTGAGTCAAGGAAGGCTTTTGAACCTTCCCTTTATTTCATATCTCTTTATGGTATGAGTTGATGCTATAAGCTGATTTGATTAAGATAAAAAAGCTGGGTCAGATAAAAGCTCAAGTCAAATTAAGAATATACTTCTGACATTAAATGTTGATTCTGTTTTTCAAAGGGTTAAAGCAATATCTGAAAGCACACCCCTGTGCACCCCAAACCAGATAGGACTCTAAATGTTGCAGAATTCATATTCATAAAAGCCGAGAGGCATGTCGTACCATGGCCAGAGTGTTGGGTTGGAATCAGAAAAGACGATGTTACAGAGCTGTTGTGAAGGTCACATTGTAAGCATCCCAAAAAGGGCGGCTCCACAGCTGTATTAGTCTTTTGGGCAATGTTCTGCTGACCAGATCACTGTAACCCATTGGAATGGGATCCAGCACAATGACCAAACTATTTAGATACGGGGTAGCACTTTGATTATTAGTCAGTCTGATTATTATCTTATTTAAACAGATTGAATTTATGTTTAAAAAAATCTCTGTTTGCAAAATAGACATGAGAAAATTGATGGATCTTTTCATTCCTTCATAAATTACTGTTTCAAGTTCTAAGCCAATCAGCAGTTTGCTTTTTTTCAAAAGCAAAATGAATAAATGAAAAAAAAAATTCTAGTGTATTGTTTTTCATTCTGTGTTTGACTGGAAGTTGCTTTCCTTGGTCTAGAAGAGCTCAGTTAGGCTTCCAAAGCTATCAAAATTATTTTGATTATTGTTATGTCTTTCATTAGATTTTTGTGAATCTGGTAAACATGTCATTTGGCTGAATATTAACAGGCGTTGAAACAGTCAACATTACGATTTTTTTTCTTGGTCAGAAATGGTCTACTCAAGTTAAGAATTTGAAAACTGTGGTATTAAAAGAAAAAAAAAAAGAACATTTTTTTTCTCTTTATCTTTGGCCAAACGTAAAGGTGAAAGGAATGAATGACTTCAGCTGGCATGGCTGACATTTAAAACTGAGACTCAGGGTCTTCCCCCTCTCAGAAGAATACCGGTAACGTACGAATGAAGGTAGAGTGAAGACATCCTTCACTCTGCTTATGAGTCTCAAGTTTCGAACTCACTCATGCCAATGTTCTTTAACTACAAAGAGCTTCAAGAAGGACATCTGAAAGGAGTATGTGGGAAGGGAAGAAATGGACACTTGGGGGTCATAAAGAGCAGAGTCTCAGGGTGGTGATGAGAAGAGGAATTTGAAGGAGACTTAAAGAGAGACGAGAAATAAAGAGAAAGGATGAGGAAAAGGAGAAATGAAAACAGTGGCGTTGATAGAATCGGGGTATATTATGATCACTGGGAAAGGAACAGCCTCACAAACCATCAATGCACAAGTATGTTTGCCCTGTAGAAACACGTTAAGGGCAAAACTGGAGAAGCAGGTGGATACTTTTGCTTCTAGACTCAGCATCTCTTCTAAAGTAGAGACAGTAGGCAGTCCCTCAGTGAGCAGCAGGCTTCACAAGGGGAAGGCGGCATTGGGGAGCTTGGGTTGGGGGTGGGGGAGCAGAAATGAAGGACTTATTGGAGGGGCACAGCAGAACGGGATGAGGGTTGGAAAAAACATGGTAGGAGAGATGAAAAGAAGGAATTGATGTCATCACACTGAGAAGCTTTAGTCAAGGTCCAGCAGGGAAAGGACTTTCATGCTGGGTAGTCTCAGTATCTGTTTTCATTTAGTCCTCAATGTGGAAGCAAAGGATGAGGCTGGTGCGAGTACCTAGGATGCATGAAGAGTTACCCATTTGTGGGGTTCCTGGCCTTAGGCTGAGACGGTGCAGAAAGCTGAAGAAGCTCTTTGTCTGAACGTACTTTTTGCAAATATTCCTGGTTAGGAAGATGGGATGCCTGTTTTCTGAATGTCCCACCATGGCCTGGATAAAGAGGAAAGGCTCCCACTCCACCATGTGTCAGACAAGCAGAGAAACCGAGAGCCGGGTACCCAAGAACTGCCATTTTATGGATTCTGCAGACTAGAAAGATGAGCAACATATTTCTGAGTTCTATTTCTATCAGCCTCTGTCATGAAAAAGTTCCTCAAACTCTGTGGGTTGAAAAAATGAACACTCTATTGTCAAGCTGTCTCCAGGGAAGCATTGAAGACGTGTTAAAATAATGGTAATTGTATTGGAAACAGAAAGTAGTCAGTTGAGAACCAGTATTGAAACCAGTGTTTGGAAATACGGTTGGGATAGTTAGGGATTTGTCTTTATGCTTCTCAGATGAGCCGCCCTCTGAAATGGAGTCTTAATTGTTGGTCAGATCAGGTGGAAGTGAAGGAGCTCCCCCTCAATCATACTTTTAAAAGCAAATACGGACAGTGACAGTCTGAGGGGGAAAGTCGCAGACACGTTCACATGCACTTCTTTTGTTCTTCAGAAACTGAGAGGGTCAGCTGAACAAGATCACTTTGAATATGAAACTCTTCATATCAGCCACGTCCAAAACAAAAAAAAAAGTTTTTTTCAAAAGAATGTGTTCACTTTCCTACATTTGCTAAGTCTGAGCTTAAAAAAAAATTCTAAAATCCTGTAAAGACAATACTGAAGCTGATAATAAAAAAAAGCAAACTAAGCAGTAATGATTATTATGAAATGCACCAGATTAACCGCAGCAGGTGGTGATGGATGATAAATGCAAAGAAATCACATTTCAATCAACTCATGATAATAGGCAGATTCAAAAGTTAAAATGGATATAATGTCATAAATGCTTCAATACAGAGTTGTTATATATAAGGTGTATGTTCTAGGTTTCGGAAATACTGCAGTGTAGTGTTCTGTACTTAAGTAAGCAAACCTAAATAGTAACTCTTAGCTTCCACAAAGTCACTAGTACTGTTAATCAAAAAGAATAAACTCATTATGTTTCCAGTAAAGAGAAATACCTATGGTTACAGTCACAGACTTCTTTTGGATATAGAAAGACAATATAAATTTAAAAAAATAATGACAACAAAATGGCAACTCTAAGGAGCCTTACTTAGTGGGGGAGGGGGAGAAGTCGCCAAAAGAGAAGAGGAAAGAAAATGTCCTCTGATTTCTAGAACCGAGCAGAAGTAATCTACAGGGCATAAAAACAAAAAACAACAACAACAAAACAAGGAACCATCTAGGAAAAGAAGGGTATGGGAGAGAGAAGACCGAATTCGACGGCTTCCAGGTCACCCTTGGAAGTCAGCGCCAGGGCCATTCCTTCAGAATGTTCTCCTTCAACGTTGGAGACAGGCAAGAGCCATCGTTGTTACAGATTCCTCAGAAAGGTCCCCCCTCGAGAGTCTACTGATTCACTAGACAAGGTAAACAACCCACCCCTGAAAGACTTCGGAAAAGGCCACATTGGTTTCAGGAGACACAGTTTGAGAAGGGTGACGCCCTGCACCAGCAGGCTGGATTAGGAAGCTTCAGTGGGGAGGCAAACTTAGGTGTGGCTGGACGTGCATGTGCAAGCACTGGGCTGCATGGAGCAAAGGAACGCAAACCTGTCAGCCACGGGGTGGCCGAGGCCAGAGGTTGCCCGAGCCTGGCCTGCCTGGCTTGGGTGGCCCCGACTGTGGCGCCCTCGTACCTGCTTGCCTGCTGGGGGGACTTCTGCTCTACCTTCTTCTGGAGGAAAACAGCCTGTCACTGTAGGTTTGCTGTGGATCCAACAAACTGCCTCTGTTTCTCCCAACTCTGAGATGCGCCAAAAAGCCAGAGTGGGCCAGTGACTGCCTCCTGGGAAAGGGGCCACAAGTCTGGAGCACCATGGCGGAGAGGAAACTGCACCTATGCCCCAGGACCTGTGCCCGTGTGCGCCTCCTTGGGGACACACATACTCCCAGACCACAAGCAGACACGTCCGCGCGTGCACGTATGCACACACACACACACACACACACACAGACACACACAGACACACACACCCCAGCAGATCCAGCAGAGGTACAGAGCTCGTTCAGGGCACTCTACCCCACACACGCATATTCAAGTTTCTCATGAAAACCTCACGGCAGACAGTGGATGGCACGGATGCCCCTGACTAAGGCCACAGACCAGAAGCAGACAGGTGAGACAGGTGAGGCCTCTGACAAACCAGAAATTCTAGAATTGACCTTGTTGTCCCTGGGGAGCAGGAGCGGGGCCCCATTTTGTACTTCGAGCAGCTCACGCTGCATGTGTACATGCATAAGGTAGAGAGCATTTACAGGGGTTTTTGGACAGCAGCTGTGACACACTTGATGGCATGGGTCAAGTCCTTTCATTACTAGAATCTACGAATAAATTGCCAACGCTTTCGCTGGGCAATAACGAACTTCTGATGAGACAGTAGTGGAGACAGATGTCTCCTCTGGGGTTAATCTCTGTCATCTTGCTATCTTGGGTGTATCAGAATCTCATGGAGACATCTTGAACCAAGGGAACCTCTGAATCTGAAAGTGGGCTAGTGGGGACTGTTTCTTTTTTCCTCACCTAATTAGGTACTGCCTAGATTTTCCCTATGATCAGCAGATTATATTCCTTCAATGAAGATTTGCAAGTGGCTAGTTTGCATGTAAGCCAAGAACCACGAGATGCTCTCTAAAACAGAGGGAAAAAGACAGTTTAGGGATCTGCACTGCATGGGGAAAGCAGGCGTTTGCTGAGATTGTTATTCCTGTCCAGGAAATGTTTTCAGCTGGTGTCCCAGGCGCCTGTGATCAGGGCTTAGAGGATGCGACATGGAGCGAACCCAGTGTCTACACACAGCCCAGGAAATAGTAGTCACTTCCTGAGAGCAGCCAGTTTTGAACAAGTTTGGTGCCTCCCCTCAAAGCCACTGTCGCCAGACACCTGTCACCAGCAGGGCTCATTGTTGTGAGAGGGCAAAAAACAGCAAGAACAGCTGGTGTCTTTCATGCCCTTGATTTCTCTCTCTCCCGACCTCTTCCCTGGGCTTTCTGATTTAAGGCAGTAACTCTTTACTTCTGGTGGCTTCCGGTGAAAAAGCCTTCACTGAGGTCACCTGAGATTGGATTTTAGACTGGAAGTACTCAGTTTATGCAGCAATGGGCTGGGGCCTGAAGAAACGCCTGGAACCCGGGTGCCATAGTCAGTGGGGTACAGAGCTTTGTCTCTTGTTCAAACCCCGGCACTGTTGCCTTTGTTGAAACACCTGAGTCTGAAAAAGAGCTCACTCTGTGGGCCTCACCTTCTGCCCCTTCACCCTGAAAGGGAACCGGAACAGACCTCCACGTTCCACACCATTTCCTGGGATCCGTTCTTGCCCACCACTGACCGCCATGGGGTCAGCACTCCAAGAGGGACCAAAAATATTCCAAGACTTGGGCCAAGAGAAATCTTTGCAGGGTATTTTGGTCAGGCTGATCATCTTCATCCCTAGTGCTAGAAATGAGGCTCCGGGTTTGCAGGGCCAGCTTTACCTCTGTGGAGATTTAATTGGCATCCGAAAAGGCACCTTGACACAGAGAGCCCTTGTGAATATGAAAATATTCCCTCGAGAGAGACGCCTCATCTGTGTCCTTGTCTGCCTGTCTGCGCAGGCTGAAGGCCAGGGGGAGAGACTGCTTTGGAAAGTATACCCCGTTATCTAATTTCCGGCACCGAAGGGAACAGCCCTTTCTTCATGAACGCACAGGAGAGAAAGGCAGCCCCGTCGCCCCCAGAAGCTGCCTCAGCTCCAGCACTCTGCACGGCAGACACAGGGGCACTACGTTGCTGCTTTTTCTATGGAATTCGGGAGGCTATTGAAATTCTAGTGTTCCCTCCCTTTTGTCACCAAGTCACATGGTTCTGTCTTTAGTGTCCTTTTTTATTTGACTTAAAAAAATTTTTTTTTTTCCCCTGGGGGACGAAATTGGCCATTTAAATAAAATTCTTTTCTAGTGAGTAAAGAGGTTTTTTTGGAGTCAGAAATCACTCAAAAGAAAGTCTGTAGACCTCACCCATGGAAAAGCTCAGAGCTTTCTCTAAATACCTTTTGCCCAACTTGCTAGGTTTGCGATAGGATGTGTTTTTTGTTTTGTTTTGTTTTTGTTTCCCATTTTGGGGGCAGGGGGTGGGGGTGGGACAGAATCCATTTTGCAATCCTTTTGTTCTCTTCCCCCGGCTTCCATTACCCCCGGACTCAACTTATTACTAAATTAAAGAATTCTTTCAGGGGAGTTCTGGGAGAGTCAGGTCACCGCAGAAAGGGCACCCTCGCATCTCCCAGCTCCCCAGGGCATCTCGGGTTGTGTCTGCTCTAAGCATTGCACCTGGGGGCTGTTTCTGCTGGGGCAGCATGCTGGCAAAGGCAGGCCTGGTTTGGTCACCAGACACCTTGCACGTGCCCTCCAGTAGCCCCTGCTCCCAGCCCCAACAAATTAAGTGACATCTTTTCTAACAAGGCTCCGGAATGGGCGAACCCGTTGTGAATGACGGCCGGGTCTCCGACTGCCCCTTTCCCCAGGGCAACGGCTGTCATCGGGAGGGATGTGGAGGAGACACCAATTCTCTGGCCATCTGAGGGAACACCGATGTGGGGGCTGGGCTGGACACATGTGGCTGGTGTGCCGGTCTGATGGACATCCGTGTAGGTCAGGGTATTAGGATTTCCAGAGGGAACTTCTCTTTTCATGTCTGGATGTACAGATTCTATGTGTGCATGGGAAAGTGTTTTCTTGACCCTTATAGGATATGGGGATGAGACAAACAAACCAACCAACAAACAAAACCCTCTATGATTTTCAAATAAAGCAAATCCAAGTCTTTCTTCCTAAGGCCAAGAGTCACTGAGGTTTTCAAGATGTTTGGGCGGAAGGAATGGACCGCAGTCAAGAGTGCGAGCAGAGCTCAACTCAGCACACCCGCTCATGAAAGACTCAGAGCCTGAGGAATCTGGGAGAGAAAAGGTCTGTAACACTGCTTCTAGAGGCTAAAGTTTACACCTCAATGAAAAGATACAGCAACAAAGCACGTGGCTACAGCCATTTTCATTTCAGATTTTCTTGGCCTGGCTTTTTCTGTTCTTCCTCCCGTGTGGATTTGTATCAGATTCAGGGGTTCCGATCCTTCCTTTGTGAGGGCTCTGCATTCACACATTTTGGTGGTGGTTTTTTTTTGGTTCTTTTTTTTCTTTCTAAATTTGGTTTAGTTTTGTACAAACACTGACCTAAATGGGGGCAAAGCTGCCCGTGATGCTGAGATGGTACCCGCGCTTCTAGTGTTAGGAAAATTTATTTTTCATAAACTGTATCTAAATCACTTGAGAGAAACATTCCCCTTGGACTTTTTTTTTTTTTTTCTTTCTCTTTGTTTAGCTAATCCAGTTTTAAAAGCATAGGTTCTAAAAAAATAATAATAACGCTTTTTTTCCCCTACCAATTCTGGTTCCCTGTACTCATCCTAAGAGATTTGAGATCTGGAACATTTGCTTCTATTTCATCTATTTTTTTTTCCTGATTACTGGGGAAAAAAAAAAAAAAAAGAAAAAAAAGCACTCAGCATTCTAGCATGAAGTTCTAAATGTAAGAAGATGGTTGGACTTGAAACAAAACAAAACAAAAAATCTGTGCTCACCCTCTGTTCTTAAAGCAACCTCTTAACCCAATTTCTAAAATATTTGTTGATTATTGAATTGAAAATTAAGGATTGGCAATCTAGAAGCATATCTATCCTGAAATGACTCAAGTTCAGATGGGTTCATATTCTAAAATGTAGATCAATTTGGGAAGAGCCGTTTCAGAAGCCAGAACACACAGTGATGGTCCTTCAGTAGCTTGACTGCTCCCGAAGATCAGACCTTCCAATCCGTTCTAGGTTCTTCCTCTCTCAGGGAACACTCTGACAACTACTCTAGATGACAAGATGTTTGGGAGGAGGTGACATTCAGAAAGACAAAGTCTACTGCTATGCAAACCTGGGTAGTCCACACTGGCTTAAGAAGTACATTACCTCAGCTGAGAATTTTTAGGGATCTTCTCTCTTTCATTACAGAGAAAGATACTTCCTTTGAAGGGAAGGGATGAATACTAGGGTTCCAAACCCAACTGGAATTTTTCCACTACACGTTCTGTAACAAAAGATGGACAGTAATCCAATTGCTTACATTTTATGTGGGCAAATCAGCAGTAAGGCAAAACAGGTCTCCCCCAGATCTGAGAAGCAGATAGCTAAATGTGATCCAGAACGGTACCCAAGATCAGCTTTTCTAGAGGTACTGTATGTTCTGTCTACTTTGCTAAGGTTTGAATGAGGACACTACTGTAAATCAGTGACTGTCAAATAATTTAAAATATTTTAAAGTGACTTTGGCCCTTTCATCGTTTCTAACATATGTGAGTGATTTCATGTCCTTTTCCTTTAGGTTAAAAAAAAAAAAACTTTTATGTCAATTTTTTCTTTTTTATTTCATGGGTCTAAGGACTTGTTTTTCAGTGTCAAAACAATTTCATGGCATGGTTAATTAATTACTGCTCCCTCTATCGGAAACAAGTGAGAATATTAGCGTCTTACTACTGCACTATTTTTAAATGCAGAATCAGCAAGAGGAAAATGAACTTTTTCTTATTTCTCCCACTAACTTTTAAAACAGGTCAATTCTGGGCACACAGTTCTTGGCAGGATTCTTCTTAGAAATCACAATGAGTGTTACTGAATAGCCCATTAGCCATCTAAGTCCACATGAAAACTTCAGCAACACATTTACTGAATGAAGAACCACAGGACTAAATCAAACTCACATATTCGCCAGCTACACTAATCCTACTGAACATCACCAAATACACAGGAAAAAAAAATCCAAGTCAACCAAATGTCTAAAAGAAATGAGTCAAATCAATGGAGACAATCTGGAGTGGCTTTCCTTGGAAGATTATGCCTCATTTCTTGCACAGATTTTATAAATAAGTTGCTGATAGGAAAATTAAATTAAAATGCACAGTAACATGGAAACTAAAAATACTCTCTTCTTTTTAAAAAAAATCATAGTTTGGTGCTTCTGCTTTGTTTCTTGATTTACTTCCCCCCTTACATGTTAACATAGATGCCTTTGCAGTTTTTGTTAAGTTTATACATTCCTAGATTTGGGTTGAAATCCCTTAAGGACACTGTCTATAATGGAAAAATCTCGATAACAATACCTTGATCAGGACCAAGGAGAGAAATCCCAACTAGGAAGAGAGAGAGACACCTAGGATGAGACAAAGGGCCGGTGGCCTTTGAAGCGATGGGGCGTTGACAACCGGGAGCTTTTTGTTACTTTAAAACTGTGTCCCTAAACGAGGGTTCAGAAATCATCTAAAGAATGATCCTCTTACTTAGCCCTCTCAACCACGGTGGAAAGAGTCAGAAGGTGACATTTGAAAGGAAGAAAGCAGTTTTGGCATCAAGGCACCCTGCTGTGCCCCAGGCTTCTGCTAATGCTGCGCTGTCTGTCCTGGTGAAGGTTCCGTGAGCAACTCCTCCGGGTTGATCAGGAGAGAGCTCCTTTATCCAGACCTGCGACTACTAGTGTTTCATCAAAAGGTCACAAAGTCAATGGAAATTCTAGAATCATTAAGAGCTCAGTAACTTGGAGAGAAGCAAGAATTCTGTTTCTGAAAGATCAAGTCCCTCCCATGAAAAGGAACAGCATTCTAGATGGATCAGTTGGCAAACAAAACAAAACAAAACAAAACAAAACAAAACAAAACGAAACAAATTCAGTGGAGCAACTTAAGCTTTGCTAAAAGTCAAGGAACTACATATCAAAATACAAAGCAGCAGTTCAAATTACAGCAGGGATGGGCTGGCCCCAGGGGCCCTCATCAACCCAGGCAATACTTAAAATAAGAAAAGAGAAGAACAAAATTAAAAAAAAATATGAAGAAAATATCCTTCCTCTCTTTCAAATATAACTTTAATCGCCTTTTAATTCTTTCTATCTGGAAGCAGTATCGCTAACCTTAACAGTCTTGACTTACCAAAAAAAAAAAAAAAAAAATGTGTGTGTGTGTGTGTGTGTGTGTGACATAAAATAAAGAGAAGGGTAGGTAGGCGGCCGTCGGCCAAACCGAAATGGAAAAACGAAAATGACTTTTAACCACCTCACTTTTTTTTGTTTTCTTTTTTACACAAATACTGTTGTAAATATATTAAAAAAATCAGCATTCTATCTGGTAAACGTCACTTTTGCCCATCTATAAAATTTTGAATTAAAAAAGCCTCAAGAACTTGTTATTCTTCCCCCCCCCCACCCTCCGCGTCTCTTTTTCTCATCCACAAGAATATATCCTGACACTTTTTTTTGTTTTGTTTTCATTTTTTGCAAAGATCGTTGGAAAGAAACCTTCTCTTGTAGCTAGAAACATAGGTCAAACCTCTGATATCTTTTGTTTTATCTGCATTCCTGCCTTTCATGAAAAGTCCCTCTTGATTGTGCTGAGGCGGTGGGCCAGCGAAGACACTGAATAAATACGAGAGCCACTGTTGCTAGATGCTTGTCCCCGTCTTCCTGGCTTCTGCTGAAAGGGAGGACAAAGAGGAGGTGGGCCGGGCGGTGTGGACCCGAGCAGAATCTGGGGGGAGAAGCCTGCCACTCATTTTCCCACCCCCACAGCCCTTTATGAAACCAGACAGCATGGTAGGTGGGGACAGCAGGGCCTTCCCTCTGGGTGGTCAACCAGAAGTGATATTCCACAGTTTTAACTGGTTACTGTGAAGTCCAAGTGGCCAGAATTGTGAGAATGTCCACTGAAACACTGCAAGCGGTGTACTTAAAGACAGTAGGCCTTTTAGATTTTTGTTATATATTTTTGTAGTGCTCGTCACAAGTGAAAAAAAAAATTTTTTTTTTAACTTTTTTTTTTTTAAGGTTTTTTTTTTTTTTTTTTTTTTTTTTGTAAAGAAGGGTTGTATTTAGAGGCCAGTAGCTAGAGATCCAACCAGTGGACCTCCTGAAGCACTACCAGGCCTTAAGGCCACCATCCGAGGGAGGCTGGGAGAAAAACGTACTCTTCACCCAGGCCTCCGGAAATGTAATGTACCAGCAGGCAAAAATCAGTTCTCCGTGTAGTACAAAATGAAACGCTACAACAACAAAAACAAAAACAAAAAAAAACAAAAACAGAAAGTAAAAACCAAAAACATTTCTTAAATTCTAGTGCCATAGCTTTTTGTTTCTTTTGTTGTTTTGTTCATAAGAAAGAGAGAAAGAGACTACTTATCCGTCAGACACATGCATCCTCATGTGGTCGTTGAACTGCTCAATTTGGTCGAACTTTGCTGGGCAGACGGAGCAGACGTAAGTGGTCCCCTCCGTGCAGGCCACCACACCTGGGGGGCCGGCGCGGGCCCCGGGGGGGGTGCCCGCGGGAGGGGTCCCGTTGCTGGCACTGTGCAGGGCCACGTGTCGCTCCAGGAGGGTCTTGTGGGAGAACTTCTTTTTGCAGATGTAGCACTCATAGGACTTCTCCCCCCGGTGCAGACGCATGTGCACGTTGAGTGAGCTCTTCTGGGTGAAACGCTTGTTGCAGATGCTACACTGGTACGCCCTCACACCTGTGTGTGTCACCATGTGCTTGATAAGGTAATCCTTTAAGGAGAAGGAGCGCCAACAGATGCTGCATTGGTGGGGCTTCTCACCTGTTGATGTGCGCACAGACAAGCAAGCGGGACAGAGTGAGGGAGGGGGAATGAGAGACAGGAGCACAGGACAACAGAAACAGAAACAAAAACGAAAAATTAAAAAAAAAATAAAGTCTGACTGGTTAGCGGATCATCCTTGCTTGGAACGATCCAGTCCTTCCTGGCCTCGCATGTTCTGAGGGCACTTGCTTTAAGGGATGCCAGCATCTTCCATTTCCCCATGCCCAAAATGGTTCTCCAGGTAAGCTATGAGATCATCCCCACAAAAGTCTTCAAGGGTCATTCTGTGAGAAAAGGGAGGGTAATTTAAAAGGGTCCCATTCAGTGCCATCAGTAGGGGGGTTAGTGGTGTGTTACCCATGAACGTGATCAAACTGATATTAAAAATAAGAGACAGCCAAGATCTTTAGGCTGTCTGGCATCTTTGGGGACTAAGGACATGTAGCTTGGTTCTTTGGGGACACTTTCAATTTCTGATACGCTAATAAATGCACTCATGCCTTGATTATCGATCTGGAAAATATTGGCCAATATAGGAATAAGTCATGGTGAAGAGTTACACTGTCACTCTTAATCTATTAGCCAGAAATCTTCCTAAAATGCAACTTAAGAACTTAAGTGGGCTGCACTGAGCACACACTAGTTTCATCAGGTGTGGAGACTGAGTAGGCGGTGAACAGCACATGATGTCAGAGTCAAACGTTCGGTTCGAATCCCAGCACTGACACAAAGCACATCACCCTGACACATCTCCAAATGTCTCTGGGGCACACAGTCCTACTTACCTCATGTGTGGGTGCTGACATACAACACATATGAAATCACTTTGCAGACCTCCAGGAGTGGTGTGGGAATACTTGCACGGTATTTTCTTATTACAAGACTAACCCCCCCTCCACCCCCCCATTAAATGGTTCCATACGCTGTTTTTTGAACTCTGGGGTCAATTTTATAAATAGTTTTCTCTTTCTTTGCTCTCAGTCTGTTGGATGAAATCCTTCTTTCTCCTCAGTTTACTGTTTTGGTTTGCTGTTGGCTTAGAAGCCCAATGATTAAGCTTTTAAAAAACAGTAAGAGAAGCAAGAAAAGTGTCAGTGAATGACCATAGCAAGTCTCAACCTTTAAGGAACCACCATGAGCCTCTGATATTCCTTGAGGTAAACAGAGACTTGTATTTGTTGGCACTGTTTGTTCTTAGCTCAGCTCTTGACAGGTGAGGGGAACTGCATATGGTATTTCCTCTCTCCTGCCTATTCCTGATTGCCCCCAAAAGGCACCCAACTCAGAGAAGAAAGTCCTTCCATGGATACTTCCATAACCCAACCTCACACCCAAAGCCTTTGAACTCTCGAGGGTAACAGTTCAACCTCTGGACCACACATCGGGGTAGAAAACTGATTTCTGAAACTGAGTTAACTTCCATTTAAAATACGTTCCTTGACAGTGTTTCCACTGTGAAACAGAATGGGGCTGATGTGCCAAGGTAACAAGGGTGGTGAAGACATCACCACATATTAAGTCTACTATGCGCAGGCTCGGGGTTGGGGCTTTATGTTCCTGATCAGTTTTGCGACTCTTTATCTCCGTAGAAAGCCTTTGCATGGTGTTTGCAGATAGAAAGGATATGCTTTGAAGCGCACCCTCATAAGAAATGGCTGTTTCATTCAGGAATTTATTACTCCACACATTTCTAACTCAATGCCATTGAATTTTGAATTTTTCTTCCTTTAGTTACTTGCAAACATTTCGGCTTACACCCTCTCCCCTCATCTCTCTCTGGTTTCCTTTCCTTTCTTTCTCACTAATGAATAGTAGAGTTCACAGGCTCAAAGGCTTAGAAGAAAATTTCAGTCTTGAACTAAAATGGGGAAATTTCTTTCCGAAACCAAGAGTCGAGTCTACGCATGGTGTTTATGTCGGTAGTTGGAAATGAGAGAGTTCTTCAGAAAGAGTCATGCACATCACGTATAGGTGGAACATTTCTGTCAGCGGAAAACAAGCTTGCAACTCGAGCTGGTCGCTGCCAGTCTCGTGATGTCAGTTTACTGTCTGAAGTCTCCTAGGCTAGAGTGATAGGCTGACCCACTACCTTCCACTCGCGTCAATGACAAGCGTGCCTTCTTAAGTTCCAGATGGTACTGCGGCTGGAAGTTGTACTACGTCTGTGTTAAAATGCTCTCGCTGTTGGAAATTTTCACCTTCACAGTATATTTCCTCTAGGCAAGGTCCCTGAGGAAGACCTTGCTCATACACCCTTCTAATCTGACTGTAAGAGATTTTCACGGTTGTCTCTTTCCTGCACAGCACATCTTTGTAGGCAGGCACAGGGCTCTGGTTCAGCTCTTCATGATCCACATGCCCCTGGGCTTTCCCAGCTACTTTTCTCTCTGGGTTTTCTTCCCCTTCTGTTCGGGGTACCTGGACTGAGCACTTGGCTGTGACTCTTTGCAGATTAGTGGACTTCTGCCCGCGGTGGCCTGTCGCCCTGCAGACTCAAGTCCAGGCCTCGTCAGCGCACGCTCTGAGGGCAGCCTGCTTAACTCACCCCACGCATCCACAGTCCCACATTTTAAATAGGACAGAGTTTCCTGTTCTCCTCCCTGCCACAGAAAAACGGTGTGAGAGCTAATGAGGAGAACGGTTTGTAAAGCACTGGGGAGCTCTTAGAGGCCAGTACTCTAATTATGAAGGTCCTTGTTGGTGAGGCTGTGCCATTTCAGGACTCACTTCCTAAAAAGGTGGTATTTCCAGCTTAGTCCTCTGTCCACAGCGTTCTCTACGTGTGGATTTGAATCTATATGGATTCTCTATGTATGGATTTGAAACAATATTACTCAGTAGAAAAGTTAGTGGTGTTTCCCCTCATTATCTTCCTGCATATTACTTATAGTGACCCCCCAATTCACCATGTCACCTGGAATGGCTGTGGTCTGCTCTCTGCCGCTCAACGGAGAGGTGGAAAGCTAAGAGGGCCGGCAGTGGTGGCTTCCCAGGACTGAACCTATGGTTCCAGGTGGCAAGCCCCATACTTCAGAAAGAGACAAGCAGCACAGAGTGGACTCTGGAATTAACGCATGAGGGGAAGTCCATACACACCCCTTCCCTTTACAATGACCCACTTGGGGATTGCAGAGATGCTGAGATCCGATCTGAAGTCTGTTACCTTTGGGGAGGGAGGGGGCATGACTTGGGCAGGTTATGTAACCTCTCTTAAGCCTTAGTTTTCTTATCTGCAACTTTGGAATAATGTCCGTGAAGGTACTTTGAAAAGTGAAGCGATAAAGCACTTAACACAGAGTATGGCATCGTTTTAAGAAAAATGAATCGTTTCTCTTCTGCACAAAAGAACTGATGTCAAATGAAACCAACTGAGGAATGACTTGCATGACATGGGGAAGCCATCTCAGGATTAAAAATAAAACTGGTTCAAACAGTCAGTAAAGCCAGCAATTATGTCACAGCCATGTAATTCAGAGATGGGGACTGAGGGTGTAGTCTACTTGGAAACAAGTGGTATCACACACAGCATGTCAGTAAAAAGCAGGGACAGGATTTCTTAGCAAGCAGCAGCTGAGCTCTGAAGGACAGGGATCCAGGCAGCAAGTGGAGGAACGGGGGATAGAGTGTCACGTGCAAGTCCAAGGTGGAGTGGGGAATGCACACACTCCCCCTGTTTTTGATGCCTGCTCTCTAAAGGAGTTGCTTTGCAACTCCTTCTCCTGGGCCAGCACTGACACTGATTCTATCATGACTGACAAGTGGGAAAAAAAAGAGGGGGGGGGGGAGAGAGAGAGAGAGAGAGAGAGAGAGAGAGAGAGAGAGAGAGAGAGAGAGAGAGAGAGAGAGAGAGAGAGAGAGAGAGAGAGAGAGAAATACTGTTAGCTTACTGGATGTAGAAGGCTCTACTCAAAGTTCAAGTAAAAGTTATCCTAATGGACTGAGACGTCCAGTTCCAAATAGCGGTCTCTGCATTGAGGGCTTGGCCGGAAGCTGCTCTGAGGCTTCTTTCTCATTCCAGCCAGGCTTCTCCTGGAGGCAGAAGGGCCAAGAATGCTGTCAAGTGGGTATTTCTTTACCCACCTGTCTCTCCCATTCTCTTGGCTTCTCCATTACCTGTTCTAGCACATCAGCCTCCCCGTCAGGTGAGTGTGTGTGTGAGTGTGTGCATGAGTGTGTGTGTGGTGAGTGGCAGGCGAAGCGAGTATGGGGTGGGGCACGTGGCTCCTGGCAAGGAACCAGAAGGGCCCTTGAAATGCAGCGACTCTGAATGAGGAAAGTCAAGACTGGAACAGAAAAGGAGGGAAGTTCCTAAATAACAACGGAAGTGGCTGCAGAATCTGCTTCCGGCAGACAGGCGCCTGCGCACCAGCCGCCTTTCTCTCCGGCTGCTGGGGAGTGATCTCCGTGCGGACTGTGGGGCTCCCTAGGAGCTGCCTGCTGGGGACCCATTTCATTTACAAAACATCTGTGGCTTTGTGACAACTAAAATTTTCTGGTATTAAGCAGAAATGTGAAGGGATTTCTTGACTTTTCTTACAACTTTATGAATGGGGTAGGTATTACCCTCCTCTGAGACGGCATCTCCATCTCCAAACAGTGATCTCTTCCCCTGCTCACAGTTGCCTGGTCCCTGGATTATGCTGCGCAAGGTCTGATGTTGCTACATGAATCATAACACCTATGTGGTTAACAAGCTTTGATCATTTGATAGCACCTACTGTTTAGGGTATTCTACAGAAATTACATGATCTGATTCTCAGTGCAAGCATATAAAAGAAGTACTACTAAGATCTGTATCTTATGAGGCAAAAGCTGAGGATCACATGGATTGTAGAATTTACCTAAAGTGTCTCAGTCAGAAAGTGCTAAAACCAAGGTCTGCTTACTTCAAACCTTCTGCTTGTTCATTACTCAACTGGCTGGATACAATTAATAGGTCGACTCTGCATGAGGGTTATCACATTATTATCTTGTGCTCTGTTGATGGCATTGTTATACCAATATCTTGCTCTATCTCTTTATAGCAAATTCATTTCTGAAATAGCTGAGCTTCTCCAAGTAACAAACAAAATGATCACACATGCAGAGGGACACTAATAGACTAAGAACAGTCACTAATAAATGGACTGTTGAAACTATAATTCAGAAAAAGGAACAAACATTTACCATTTGTTGGTAAAGAAAACACAAGTGGGAATGCAGATTACTGTCTAGCAAGTAAAGAAAGAGAAGGAAAGAAAAGGAAATTTGTCTGGCTGAGAAAATAATGCATTTATGTATAAGTCCCTTAATTTAAAAGCTCTTGGAACACATGCCTACATTTTTGAACAATGATTCACTTACTCAATGAATATCTGTTAAGCAAGTACATATGCTAGTTTGTATTCACCTATAGATTTAGAAGCAAAATGTCCTAAATTTGGGTCATAAAAGAATGTTTCCCTGGAGAGTGCATAGCAAATGCATGACTCGCGATGACATCTAAATTTCAGATAAACAAGGAATAATTTTTTAGTGTACCTTTCTTACAAATATTTCACGGGATATACTTAGACTAAAATACACTGTTTGTGTATCCCAGATTAAAATGTAACTGGGCATCCTGCATTTTTGTTTGCTAAATCTGGTAATCTCATGTTCAGTGGACAACAAAACCCCCAAATACCAATGTGGTCAGTCTGACTATTATATGTGCTATTTTGTTATATAAAGAAGGTAAGAACAAACAGAACATGGTGTCTGAAACATGTTCAGATCCCTGGAGAAAGTTCTTAGTATTAAATGCAAAGTATTTTACATTTCTTCTATAAAACGATATTATACAATAAATAAACTTGGAAATAGACCAGTTATCCTTTTTAGAAGTGATTAAACATCAGCAAAGAAGGATTCAATTCATTTAATGATGAATATTTGTTGAATGTTTATTATGTGTATGTTATTATGCAGGATATACTGAAGCATAATGTATATGTCTCTCTTCTTTCTTTTTTCTATCTATCTATCTATCTATCTATCTATCTATCTATCTATCTATCTATGTCTTGTGTATCTGTTTCTGCCTTCGCAGAGTTTACATTCCAATGGGAAGGTGTGAAGATATCCACATAATTATAATACAAGTCAGTACTGTTCAGTGCCAGAAAAAGTACATTTGTCATGGTACCTATGCAGTTTAAGAGACTGAGATCACCTCTCAAATGCAAGAGGTGAACCTCTCACCTCTTATGTCACTCCCATAATTTATCCACTATAAAATCAAGCTGTTATCCGTAAGTCTGATTTACTTTTTCCAGACACAAAGATTTTTACTGGTGGAATTGCAGAGAGCAATGCTGTGTACAAGAAGCTACCTCATGCCGTTCTCCTCCTAATCATCCAGGCCCTCCAGGTTCCACTAAGGGGGTCCCAATTTAGTGTGAGTCAGGGCTTGTTAAATCACAGATTATTAGATCAAATGGCAGATCCATCTTTATTTGTTTGAGGAATCTCTACACTGTTTTCCAAAGAGGTTGCACCAATTTACTTTCCCACCAGCAGTAAAGGAGGGTTCCTTTTTCTCCATATCCCTTCCAACACCTGCTATTTCCAGTCTTTTAAAAAAAAATTTATGTAGGCCATTCTCACTGGTGTGAGGTGGTATCTCACTGTAGTTTTTATTTGCATTTATCTGATGACTAGGGTCGTAGAACATTTTTTCAGGTGTCTACAGGCCATCTGTGTGTCTTCTATAGAAAGATGTCTACCCAGAGGACACAAAATCTCTAATCAGGAAAAATAGCTGCATCCTGATGTTCACAGAAGCTCAGTTCACAACAGCCAAGACAAGGAAACAACCTAAATGCCCATCAACAGATGATGGATAAAGAAGCTGTGGTCTAGATACTCCATGGAATTCTATGCAGCTGCAAAAAAAAAAAAAAAAAATAAAATAAAATTGTGTCCTTTGCAACAATATGGATGGAATTGGAAGGGATCAGAAGGAAAAAGAGAAATACGAACTACAGGATGGTTTCACTCATATATGGAATATAATGGAATGAAAAAAATAAATAGATAAAGCCCAGCAAATAAATAGATAAAGCTCAGGACACAAGATGATGTCCACCAGGGGCGGTGGGAGTGGGGAGGGAAGGAAAGAGGGGAAAATGTGGTGGTAAAGGTCACTGGAACTCTGGGGGAGGATGTGGTGGGAAATATAGGCTGAGATGCCATGTCACTATTCAAAAATGAATGTAGCTTTGTGGACAAAAAGGTTTAATAAATATCAGTAATTAAAAGAAAAAAAATCACAGATTGCTGGGTTCCATTCCAGAGTTTCTGATTTGGGTCTGGGGTGGTCCAGGAATATTCAGACTGTTGGTATGGGGACCACACTTTGTTCCTGGGCTGGCGAATTTTCCCTATCGCTTGCCTTCCATATCCACTTTGACACCAAGCTTAGCCTTCTATATCCTCTGTCCTCCTCTTCCATCCATTTCTTTTATTTTTTTATTTTTTTCCTTTGAGAGAAGGGGGAATAGAGGAGCCTACTTTGTTCCATGACAAGATGGTATGTGTTGTCTTTGTTTTTCTCTAATTCTCTTGTTTTCATATATATCCTTAACTCTCAGTGGTTTTCTTTCTCACCATATTTATGAAGCTTCAGTAAAGTTAACTTGAGAAAACTCCTAGAAGAAATTAAGTCCTACTCTGGTTTTTTTGGTGGTGGATAGAGTGGTTAGGTAAGAGATTTTCTTTTACTCTCAAAAAAAAAAAAAACAAACCAAAACCCATCTCATTAAGGAATGAAAAGAAAATGTTCATGTAATGAAAGAGGTTCAGGGGAAACCAGAGGAGTTTCACATTGCTTCAGCATTTTAATTCCAGAGAGGAAGAAATACAAAGAGAGCTTATTATTCAGAGAGGGAGATAGAGCACAGAAACTCTGTGTTTCCTGGGTGGAGCGGGCTAACGTATTATGATGGCTTTTTTTTTTTAAACATTAATACTTTGCCTTTGATGAAAAGCTCACACATGCATCATACCTCTACGGCTACTCAAAAGGCAGGACAATTATTATTTTCACTTTAAATTCAAAGAAATTGAGGATTATGAAATTAAGTGATTTGTCTGAGACCACACAATTACAGGAACCAAAACTAAATCCAAGTAATCTAATTCCAGTGCAATCGCCTTTCACTTACGTCTCCATGCTAAGTTTTAGAATTATAGTCATCATGGAATAGGCTCTGTATCCAGGACTTCCTTCGTTCTCAAAGTCTAGTAGAGCTTAGCGTCACAGTCTATATGACGAGTCCCTTATTTGTCTCAAACACTTGCTTTCAATAAATATACAGATCCTTCAGGCAGTGACACAGAATTTTTTCTGGAATCTAGATCTCAGAATTGATTCTCTGCAGTTAAAAGTAAGTACCAGTTATCTTAAAGCATGGAGTTACGGACAAGTTAAGCCAGCTACCATGCATAGTACCTGTGATGCAGAGAGTCCAAATTTCTTTCCTTTTAGCTCTATCAAATTACTCCTGGTAGAATTTTTTTTTTTTCCAGTTAAACTCTAGGTCAGAAAAATGAATCCACCCCTGCTCTTCCAAGTATCTCCAATACTTTGTAGACATGTTTTAGACCAATATTTGGAGTTTTTGCTCCAGAGTTTTACATTTTCCTTGGGCTTCTATAAAGTTGGGAGGGTCTGTCTTTTTTTTTTTTTTTTTTTCTTGTTTTCCCAAGAAATTGGAAAGATCTTTGTTTGGAAACATGGGCCACAAGTGAATCTAGGTCTGTAACACTGTCAGCTTCTCTTGCTTTTGAAAATCTAGACCAATTATCCTTACACTTTGTTAGGTTTGGAGTCCTTCAACTAGACACAATTCTCAACAGATAGATGGCCCTTCCAAAATGCCAAATAAATCTGGGATGAAAAAGAAGAGCATTACTTACTTCTTTTAAATGAGGTGTTCTAGCGATATCTGTCCATTATGAATTGTTCCTAGGTGTGTTCATGTTTTAGACATTAATACAAAATCTGTAACTGACTGAGAACTTTCATAATTTACTAGAGGACTGAAGGCTACATTTGGATCATAACTCAGTTTTATAAAATGCCTTTTCCTGTAGCTTTTGTAATTATGCCTGAAGGAGCAAACCCATGGCTGGTTTTCTGATGGGCAAATCTAGTGATTTGGGTTAACCACAGAATCATTTGATGAATCCATTGAATAAATGTGGTCATTTACCAAAAAGACAAATTTTGGTAGTACGCTGCAAATTTTCTGTTGCAGACAGGTGACCTGATAAGATGTATGAGTTTTGTGTCTGCTAGTTCTCCTAGAAGAGATACGTGGAAGGGAAGAGGAGGAATGTCTACGGATCTAAGACCAGAAATGTCAGCTTGGGCTAAGAAGGCACTGCCACGCATAGTTTCTGTTTTCCCCTAATTCTTAGTTTGATGGTTTGCAAGTTATTCAGAGGAGAAAAGGACATAAACCATGCGAGAGCACTCTCTAAACCATACATTGTCACATAAATGAAAATATTACTACTTGATTAATTTACCAAAAATGATGATTCCCACACCACATGGGAAATTTCCCTTGATTGTCATCAGTCTGTTTATCCACATTTATCCCAAGTAACCACGATGACTCACCAGTACCTGATTTTCTTCCTAAGTTCAGCAGTCACTACGTTTACTTGGAGGTATGAAACTGTCCTTTTTAAGAACAACTGACTTCGGTAAAGTCACGTACTCTAATTTACACTATGTCCAGACTGAACTATAAGAAAGGCACAGTTCATCTTAAGCAATGATTTAGTTCAGTTGTTTAGGTTCACATTAGGGATCTTGTTTCCCTCTCTTTTATTCTCCAATTTAAGTGTATGTGCTTTATGTCCTAACCCCTAGATTCCTGCTAGCGTATCTGAGAAACAAGGTTGCTTTGAAAAACTAAATTAATTCAAATACATAATTAACTTCCCCCTGGCAAGTAAGCTGTCACTTAACGGGGGCATTCTGAAACCAACAGAATGACTTTTCTGATAGGAATTTCAAATATGGTGATCAGTGACGGAGGTATTTTTAGGTAGAAAGAGAAGCTCTGAAACTGTATTACATATATGGTGACTTATATGGAAGATGACACTGGAGTGCCCACTTCTAGGTCTGTCTCATTATGGAGCGCTGGCTGGGAGCTCTGGAGTCGCAGAATCCAGGATGAAATACTGTCTTGCCCAGTGGCTGACCTCACGATTGAATCAACTCTACAGCATCCCTCTCCTCATTCTCTGCCTGAATACTTCTCATCCTAGGAATTCACTCCCTTGGGAGGCAGTTCAGTCCATCTTGGAGCAGCTGACAGCAAACTTTTTTTTTTAAACTTAGTTGAAAGTAGTTCCTTCAACCTTCTAATCCTTGGTCCAATTCCCCTTTTGGACTCAAATAGAACAAACTTACTGTCTCTTGCCTCCCAAACATTTAAGTGATGCTGATAGTGGGAATAATAGCTAACACTTTATAGGTGGCTTATTATGCATCAGGAATTATTTTATATATAGATTCACTTAGCCCTCAAAACAGCACTCTAAGGGGGATGTATTGTTTTTCCCCCATTGTATAGACAAGAAAACTATGGAAAAGGTCAGTAATTTTCCCAAGATGAAAAAGTTCAGTAGTTGGCTAAGTTTAAGTTCGAATGCCACCTGACTCTGGATCTCCAGCTTGACCATGACATCACGCTGCCCTGAGCACAGACACAGGACCCTGACCGACATGATGCCACGAGTCTTCTCTTCGGCACACTGAGCACCCCTAGGCCCATACACCACAGCTTCGTACCCTTCACCATCCTAGTCATATTCCTCTGAAGGTGTCCCTATTACTCCACTCCCCTGGCTCTAGCGCTCAGAACCAGCTGTGATCTCTAGAGATGGAAAACAGAGGACAAGCAATAGAAAAGTGGGTCTATCACTTCTCAGGTCAGGGACCACAAATGCAGCTTTATCCTGCATCCGCCTGGCTGTGACCTCTTGCAGCTGATGCTTCAGCTAGAATTCACTACAGATTAACCCTCTCCCCTGCTCTGCTTCTATGCATTCGGTCTGTAAAATGAGGTGACTGGAATAGATGATCTCTAGGAAAGTTTCCAATTCTAAATATCAAGGATCAGAGAACAGAGCACCCAGTTGTCTGCATTTAAGGGCTACTGGGCCTGCAGACTATCAGTCTTTCCCTCTGGCCCTTCGGAAGGGCGGCTGTCTTTCAGTGGCAGTTGTGCTGCCCAGGTGGAGCTTCTAGAAGATGGCTTACAGTGGGGTCTCCAGGAAATCTGAAAGATGACTCCACAGCTTCCCCTCCGCCTGCTGTCCTGGCCCTCCCTGCCACAGCCCCTCAAGCCTGCCGCCCGCCCACTGCCAGGCCCGCAGGGGGGCCTGCACTCACCTGTATGTACGAACATGTGCTTGACGTAGTTCTGTTTGGCGGTGAAAGTCTTGTTGCAGAGAGTGCACTCGTAAGGCTTTTTTTCACCCTGCCCGCTGGCTGTGCTGTGGCCGGCAGATGGGGCCAGGGGCTGTGGGGCTGGCAGCTGTGCAGTAAAGGTTGACAGGCCGGGCTGGGACACTGTCACAAACTGGGTCTGCTGGCCGGGCAGGGGCTGCGGCAGGCTGAAGAGGAAAGGCTTGGGGCCGCTGCCCGCGGGCTGGGTAGTGAAGAGGGCCGGCAGGTAGGTGTTGCCGGCTGTGCCAATGACCTGTGTGTTGCTGGTCAAGGTCAGAGGCATCCTCAGGTTGCTGGTGAGGGTTTCTGTCTGTCGTAAGTAGAGCTGGGCACTTGGCAATGGTTGCCCGATGGACGTGGTGACCGAAGGCTGCTGCAAGACGCTCTTGTCGGAGCTGTTGCTGACGGTGATGACCGTGTTGTCCATCTCCAGCTCGTTGCTTCTGTCCGGGGAGGAGGCCCCTGTCTCTAGTGGGTGAGGCTGCGGGCCGCCCTCCACAGGGGCTTCCGCCGCCTGCTCGGGCTGCACCGCTTCGGCCTGGCCATCCCGTGCCGCCCCAGACCCCAACTGCTGCTCCACGGAGTCGGGCTCGGTGCCGATGGACGAGCTGACGCCCGAGTCGAAGCTTTCGCCCTTGGGCTCGCTCTCGGTGCCCTCGGCCTGGTCGGTGTCTTCCGTGCACTCCTCGGACTCGTTGCGCTCCAGGATCTGCACCCTCTGCTGCCCGTAGTAGTCGTAGTCATCCTCCACCTCCTGCTTGATGTGGATGTTGCCCACCAGGGTCTGGATGCGCACAGGCCGGGGCTGCTTGCGGCAGTGCGTGGTCTCGGGCGTGGTGGTCAGGTAGCGCTCCATCTGCTGCGAGCGCTCGTGGATGCGCGCGATCCAGCTGGGGTCCTCCATGTGGTGGTCCCGGGGCAGGCCGAGCGCCGTCTCGTGGTGGCTGACCACCGCGCCGCTGTAGAAGGAGCGCTCGCCGCTGCCGTTCTGCATGGAGCAGGCGTACAGCGCCGAGTAGATCCGGTCCACGCTGTGCTGCGGGTGGCTTTGCAGGTAGCCCGACTCGGTGTCGCTGCTCTGGCCCGACGTGCCCGACTCGGGAGTGCCCCGCGGCGTGTCCTGGCCCGAGTCCTGGATCCCCGGGAACACGTCGCCCACGTTCTGCGAGACGATGCGCGTGCACTCATCGATGACGGTTTTGATCTGCAGGATGCTGGCGGCCGTGAGGATCTGCAGGGCTTCCGACTGCGAGACGCGCAGCACGCCGCTGTACATGAAGTCGATGAGCTTTTGCACCGACTGCACCGACACCACGGACGGGATCTCGATGTCGCTGTAGCCCAGCAGCAGCTTGTCCTGGAAGAAGGGGCTGCCGGCCGCCAGCACGCAGCGGTGCGCGCGCAGCATGCTCCCGTGGATGCGCACCGTCACGTCACAGAAGTGGCCACGGTTGCGTTGCTCGTTGAGGGTCTCGAGCACGGAATTGCTGAAGTTGTGAAGGTTGATGCTGTGAATGCGCTCGGTCATCCCCTTGCAACTGATGTCACCTGCGCGGCAAGACAGACACACAGCAAAGGTGCGGGTCAGAGCTGAGCGCAATCCGGCTCCGGGAAGCACCCCGCGGGCAGACCCCCGGGGCCCTGTGCTGAGACCGCGGGCTCCGGCCGGCGTGATGGCCGTGGGAACCAGGCCTGGGGTCGTCCCAGCAGACCCCAGGCTCTGTGCGCAGTAAGCTACAGGGGTCCCCTCGAGTTTCAGCCCAGGTTACCAGTGGAGCACGGCGTCTAATAAACAGACGGGCTATTTGCCTGCTCCTCCTCCTTACAACGCCAGCAAATGAGAACTGAAAGAACGGAAGACTTTTGTTCAAGAACTCGCCTCCCCTTCAAACCAGCCAAAGCTCACTGGGAAAGCAGACATTTCTCCCAGCTGTCACCGTTCCTTCTGGAGTCACAGGAAGCGCCGATATTCAGAGTTCTACAGTGAATCCCCTTCCCGTTGATTTACATGGCATGCTCCCCCCCATCCACAGCGTGCGCAAAAATTCTTGGAAAATTCCCCTCAGATCAGGGGGTCGCAGGCGGTTGGCTGCAGTCTGAAGTGCGCCCTGGTGGCGGAACCGTTGAGTTCCCATGGCGCAGCCCACATACATCCCAGGCACCCAGGTTCGCCTCCCTGGCAGAGAGAACCACGATGAGCGACGAAATAAAATAAACATAAATGTTTCTTCCTCCCCTCTCTTCCTGTCTGCCTACTCACCGTCATTCCTGCCTGTACCTTTCCTTAAAAGAAAAAGAATGCAGTCAGCAAGCTAAGGGGACACTTCCCTCATTTCTGCATCCACGCCTTTCTCGTCATCTCTGAGAACCTATGAGTACTTTCTAGGGCGGTTGTATATGGTATGATGGCTTTCTGAATTTTCTGAGGCTTAATGAAGAAGGAATGTTATAAGGTCAGAGGAAGCAGTGTTGACCAAAGAGCATGAGGTGACCATAGTTACTCAAATGAGGCACTTTGGAGAGTGAGAGATGGCTGTTCTCTTTAGGTCAGGACAGCAGAGTAAGCAGGAGTGGGATGCTATGATCTCTGGGGAAGCAGCAAATAGCTCCTGGTTGGAAGGCTGCAATCCGCTCACTGGAGACCATGGTTGACCCGAGTCACTGCCACCCCCGTGCCCCGGGTGTGCAGACAGGGGATAACCTTGGAACATGTGGATCACAGGTTGTATTGTGACACTAAGTCTCAGGGATTTCCTCTATTTCAGCCTCACCTCTGTGACTCTAAAGGATTCATTTCTAAACCATTCTTCAGATTCTCTACTCAAGAAAATTTACTGTAGTATTGGTGTATATAGGTTTCGTATGGGCAGCACTGACATCTGTACACTATGATCTCTGCCAACCGTCTAGTTTCTACCCACTACCATGTGTTTGATCCCCTGTGACCAACATATTCTCCATCCGCATCCCCTGGTAACCACCGCTTTGTTCTCCAAATCTTAAGAATTGGTTATTGCTGTGTTTCTTTATTTTTCACATAGGAGTGAGATCAATGGCTGTTATCAAAGACTAGAAACAACAAGTCTTGATGAAGACACAGAGAGAAGGGACTCCCTGTATACCGTTGGTAGGAATATAAACTGGACAGTCACTATGGAAAGCAGTATGGAGATTCTGCAAAAATTAAGAACAAAATTACCACTGAATCCAGCTATTCTGTTTCTGGGTATTTGTCTGAAGAATACAAAATCATGAATTTGAGAAGATATATTGCACCCCTATGTTCATTGTGACTTTAATTTTCAAACCAAGGTTTGAAAACAACCTACGCTCATCAATGGATGAAGGGATAATATGATGTAGTTATACACACAATGCAATACTACTCATGTCTCTCTCTCTCTATGTATGCATATTATATGATATTATCCTTTGCAACAACATGGGTAGGCCTAGAAGGTAGTTTTAAGTGAAATAAATCAGATGGAGGAAGAGTTCCCATTCTTGACTTCACAACTAACGGCCAGAGAGAGGTGAAGTAAGTGGATTTTCAAAACCAGGAGGCCCAAGTTCTGATTATTGGCCTGTGATCAGACGTCTGTATTGTTAGAAATAACCTCAGAGGTAATGGTCTGCAGACAGCAGGCATATCCACTATCAAGGTTCTTCTCCTGTCTTGGGACACAGGACCTGCTCTGGGAAGTCTGAGTTCAACTAGCTCTTCTACCTTGCTTCCCTCAGTCTTCTCGCACTGTCTGAACAAAGTCGGTGTGACCGCACTCTTTACATACTCCTTCTTTTCTTCTGTTCCCATCTTTACACTCAATTAGCCTCACATATATCCATGTAATAATAAATGCCCTATGTTTACTTTCAGTGATAGCAGTTTGCATATGTTTTTATGTAAGAGAATTCTATCTTTTTCTGACTTCCATCAAGTCTGTTATATGCCTGTAATATTGCACTAGGCTATGATTTCTTTTTATTTTTAATATATGGAAAACACATGGTCTTTACAGATCTAAGCATCATGGAGAATCCTCCATAACTGCTATTACAAAATACAACCTCAGAGGCAGCCTTAAAAAACCAGAAAGGAATGTTGGAATGTTCTGGAAAGTAGTCAGCAGACCAAAGTCCAAGATTTTGCTTGAGTTCCCCATTCATATGTACTGCGATGGGAATTTTTTTAAGAGCTTATTACCATGTGTCAAACACTGTTCTAACTGCTTTATGGGTATTATTTCATTTGATCCTAACAACAGAGTTTGGTAGAGGTAGTATTATTATCTCCATTTTCCAGATGAGGAAACTGAGGCCAGAGAAACTAAGAAACTCAGTGAAGACCCCAGGCAATAGGTGGTAGACCCTGGAATCTGGACCAGGGAGTCTGACTCTCGCGTTCACACTCTTACCTGCTTCTCTATTGCATGGTTGCCTCTGAATGAAATCTAGCTCTTAGGTGTCCATGGGTCTGCTGTACAGCTGGCTAGTATGTCCTCCAGCTACCTCTAGACCTACCCATGAGTTAGCAGGGAGTTCCTCTTTCTGGGTCTCGAGACTTCAACATAACCTCAGTCATTTATCTTAAAGGACACCTTTTTAAGTTAATGGAACAATGAAAGAAATAAAACAACTTGTTCCTCAGACTGAAATGAAGAGTAGACACATTTTATACACTTATTTTTTTTTTTTTAGGACAGGTACAAGTAGGAATGAAGGTGAGTAGGCAGGCAGGCAGGCAGGGAGAGAGAGGAGGAAGAAACATTTATTTTATTCAGTTGTTTGTCTTGGTTGCTTCCCCCAGCTCCAGGTCTTGAACCTGGGTCCTTGGGATGAACGTGAATTATGCCCAATGGCCTTATCTGCTAGGCCACCAGGGCGTACCTATCCATATACTTTTACTATCACCAAAACCTCTTTTATTTAAGTAAAACAGTAAGCACTAAAACTGATTGGGTCTCTGATAAAAATCACCATTTCTAAGTAGGCTGGATTTATCAAAACTTTTCTTTTCCACATGGGTGAAAACATTCTTTTAATATACATTTGCTCACAGTACCAGTAACAACAGTGTCACTAGAGGTGTCATATACAATGAAGAGGTGTCCTTTTCCTGGTACTTCTGAGATGCTCTATCACAATTATCACAATAATTAAGATGCAAGTACCATTTTATAGCACCAAAACTTTTTCATGTGTAACATCTCACTTACTATTACTGTTTCATAAAGTTGAAGCTCCCACAGTGTCTACATGATTTTCCCAACATTTTACACAGCTACTCAGCGGCAGGGTGGACTAGAAGTCATTCCCTGATTCTGTTTTCCCTGGATCCTGGGGGGATGAAACCTGCATCGCTTATGATCTCGGGCCATCCTAACACCCCAGACACAGAAGAAAAGATACGGATGTGGAAGGTGATAATCATGGCGGCTTTAGAGACAGACATGTCTGACAGCCAAAGCTGTCACTACATCACATAGTCACAGACACACGCCCACGCACACGTGCACTGTCTCGAGAAAACTTCAAGCTGCTTGTTTGACTCGCTGGTTAAGTTGATCTAAACAATCAGGTAACCCTACAGGGATAATCACAAGCAGAAAGTTGTTCAACAGTCTGAGTTTTGATTATTGCTACTCTTGCCACCAATGTCATCAAAAGCTGTAGAGAAACACGCGAGCCTTCAGACACACACACACTGACCTGGCCAAGCCAGTTGGGTGTTTAGAGACACAGTTTTTAAGCATCTGCCTCAGAGTGCTGGTCCTGCCCTGCCGTGAGCAGCCCTGACAGGCTGAGTCACTTGTGCTGTTGTGGGCACAGATGTGATGGGGACCCGGCCTCTCCATTCATACGCCCTGTTCTTCCGGCACACAATGCCGAAGCGGTTCCTTTCCCAGGCTTTCTTTTGCTTGTCAACACTAATGCAGTGGGAAAAAGTTTCTGCCACAGCGTGGCAATGTCCAGGCTTTGTCCCCTATTCATCCAGTGGGCATTAATGTATAGATTCCAATGGAATGAATCTGAAATACTCTACTGTAGAAGATTTGTCGCCCATTGAAAACACATCTTGATTAGATGGTCATTCAGGGACTGTATAGGAAGGAACGGTGTGAAAACGCTTACTCCATTCTTTCCTAGATTGGCACTGAATAGGCATTTGGGCTATTCAAATAAAAAAAAAAAAAACCCTCTCAACTGTACAAAAACCATAGAACTTTACAAAAATCATGTGTATTTGGGGACGCCAACGCCACCCCCCAAAACTCCACAGTAGCGTGACCATAGGACTGATGAAAAAATGAAAAAAGACCATCAGCACAATATGCTGCATGTTTTAAAGGAATGAATGACTAAGCGGGGAGAGCCAGCCCGTGATGGCATGCGTGAGCAGCGGGCATGGAATTCTGCCCCTGGACGTGGACACGCATCTGAAGTGCTGCGTTCTGTGAGCCATCATGCTGTGGAGGGCCGAGGCAGGAGTGAGTTCTGAAGGGAAAAATCTACTCCTGGGGAAAGGGGCCAGAGGGCAGGAACTCGTTTTGTAGGAACCCAGCTCCTGCCTGTCCCTTAAGCTGCGGGTGTCCAGGCATAGGACTTAGCACGAGAATAAAAGGCTGCCTGTGCACAAGGGAAAATGAACAAGAAAGGAAACAGCAGGCAATGCAATCTCTTTTAATTAGGTGTGAAATCCAGTCCTTTCTCAGTCCGGATGTATAAAATGAGACTATGCGGGGTGAGGTGTGGAGAGGGAGATGGGAATTTGAAGTCTCTGGGACTTGGGAGGAAATGCGAGCTCTCAAATGAAAAACAGTAGGTATTTCGGTCAAGTCCACAGGTCTCAGTGACATGGCAGGGCTGAAAAGCCCTGGAGCTTTCCATCTGGGCCAGCAGGCTCAGAGGAGGTAAGTGGGTCAGCACAGGAAAGCGGGTTAGGATGGCCAGGGCCCCACAAACAAGCCTCCTGCTTCGGGCTCTCTTCCACATGGCCCCTGGATACCTCCAGCGTGTTGGACTGTATATCTTTCCCACGTCAGGTGATTCCTGATGGTGCTCAGCTATCCCATGCTGGTACTGCTTTCCACACTGGTCACACTAGGGGGAGCCCTTCCTCTCTGGAGAAAGCGGAGTGCCTGTTGTACCCTGGGCTCTTACACCCCTTATCGACATCTGGTGTCTGTCTGGGGCAAGATTTCAGGAGGGTCTCCTTGGCTTTATGCCAAGGGTGGCTTGCTGAACCCCAGTATAGAGGAGGATAGAGGTTGTTTGCTCAGTCTCCAGCATCTAGAGCAGATGCCCTGCCCCGCCTCACCCTCTTCCTAGCCCATCGCATCTTCACGATCTTTGCAGGGTGGCTGGGCCACTGGGGAGATCACTTATCCAAGTAGAAGGTGGTTGGCAGAATAAGATCTCTGGATTCATACACCTAGCACATCCCAGTTGTATTGTCCCTGCAGGCCAATCAGAGGAGGGTCATCAGCCTATGTAAAGGATAACCACGTTACTTTACTTACACATGACTGGCTGCAAGCAGGTACTCTTTGGGCATCTCCTGCTGAGAGTTCTCATCTACCTTTCAGATGATCGATGTGTAGGAAATATTAGATTCCATCCATTTTTTTTTTTTTTTAAACCACTAGTCACAACAGGAGTCTTCTCATAAAACAAAATTCAATTGTTCAGCTTTCAAAGATTTGACTTTCAAACATATTTTCAGGATCATACCACCATGAAAGTTGGGGCCATCCTATACTTTTGTAGTCACTGCTTATTTTTAGCTGGGCAGAGAGATTAAAGTGACTTGCTCCGTGTTTACAATATCACTGTGTTTAGGATCTCCATACTGTAGTTGCGTACGTCTTTCATGTCACTTGGATTTTCATTTGTATATGCAACATT
Organism: Solenodon paradoxus; assembly: GCA_004363575.1. Lineage (NCBI taxonomy): Eukaryota > Metazoa > Chordata > Mammalia > Eulipotyphla > Solenodontidae > Solenodon > Solenodon paradoxus. The sequence continues at coordinate 432,004 of RJWH01000912.1, forward strand.
TCTGGGGCACATTTTAAGTTTTCAAAGGCCCTTAAGAACTGTATGTGTGGGCATTAGGCGGTGTCTACATTTTTCCACGAATGGACATGCTTCATGGCAATAAGGTCATTGGCTTTCATTAGAGTCTCAAAGACGGCTGTGTTCTTCCCAAATTAAGACCCAAGGAGGAGAGTCAAGTCTCTTCTCTGTAAGCTGCTCTTAACTACTTTCAAGAATCAAGCCTCTGAAACGGATTCAGCTTTCATTACTAGATCTGATGCACCCGGCTGTTTCCCATTTACTCAAGTTGAGCTGAAATTATTTTCAGTGATGAACTCAACAATCTTAGCCAAAGGAAGAGAAGTTACCTTTCAAAGGAGAATTATTTAATAATAAAAATTGCATTAAAAGGGAAGAGAGACACAAGAGAAATGTAGAGAAATAACTAACGCTTGCTGAAATCTGGAGGAATATAATAGTGCCAGAGTTTTACACTTGTTGACTCCAACTATTATTTAGTAAGATTTAGTTTGAATCAGGCTTTTAGCAGAGCGGATCCCCTATGAGTGAAAACAAATTCACACCAGAACTAAGAAATGCCATTTAACTTTTTTGACTGTTAAAAATTAGATATTGTGGTCTGAAAAATACAATCTTATTATGCACTTCTAATTCAGCCAACAAGATAGAGTTCACTTTTGTTCTTCAAACTGGCAGTGTCTTTTCTTTCTTTGCTTTTCCCTTTCCCTTCACCCTCTCCCTTCCTCTCCCTCCCTCCATCTCCTCCCCTTCCTCTCTCCTGTGACACCATTCAGTTTTACTAAGCTTCAAGTATGAGGACCAAGAGAGCAAAACTGTGAACTTGGAAAAATTTGTTCCATAATCTTATCCTCAAATTTGGACTTTTCCTCCATTCTTGCCCTTCTTTCCCTCTCTTCACTCCATGCAAAAGAGCTCTGAACTCTGTCTGAAGGAGAGGGATATACTGACATCACTAGTGGGATTTTCAGGTCCAAAGGAAGAAGTCATTGTGGGAAGGCCTTTTCATGTGGCTCTCAATTTCCATCAGCCAGCCCAGGTCTTTTATTTGCTTGATTTCAAGTTAAATCCACTGTTATCTCCAGGAAGGACCTGGCCCTATGTCTAACATTACAGCTACAACTACTGGATGGATGAAGTGGTCATTTGGATTTTCATCTTGTCATAAGTGAAACATTTACTGAAAATATCCCATGCAAATGGACGCAGCGGGACAGACATGAGCTGAAATCTAAAACAGTGGAAGATTCATCCAACAGCATCCTTGATATTTGAAAAGTATATTAATCAGTCAACTTCTCCCAGACCTCAGTCCTCAAGAAAAGCTGCAAACTTTTATTTATTTATTTTTGACTCTGAATACCATAAGTGGAACTCAGAATCAAGTACATCACATTTTAGCAACGACAGGACCTCAGGGTATGCTTTCCGATGAAAAATTTACCCCCAGACTCATGCTGTTGTCATTTCCTCATTTAATTCCTACTCTGATTTATTTTTCTTTCTTTCTTTTTGGTTTTATATATATATCCCTATATATGCATGAATGCACTGATTGGTTTTTTAAAGGAATGGTGCAGGCAGGAATGAAGATGACTAGGCAAGCAGGCAGGAGGAGAGAGGAGGAAGAAGCATTTAATTTTATTTTATTTAGTTCATATTGGTTGTTCCCCCCAGACCCAGGACTTGAACCTGGAGCCTTGGGATGCGTGTGGGACTGCTCCCAGGTGGACTAGACCGCTAGGCCCCCAGGACATGGCCTCAATATTCTTTTAAGGCAACTTAAATTCCTTTAGTTATGAGGTCAAGATGTAATAAGTAATTGAATAACTTTATGGAACCAATCTATAAGTTTTCTGTAAGTTTTGGGTATCACCAATCTACATGCTTTATGAATTTCTATCTCTGGGCATCTTATTCCAAAGCGGAATAAAATACTGAAAATTCAAATACCTTCTTTACATTATAACAGTATAGCTTCTAAGAGCTGAGTTTTAACTCTGTGAACACAGGCATCAGGTAGCTGTAATTCCAGTGAACATTCTGAAAGACACCTCTGCCCTCATTCCAAAGCAGAAATAAAGTGGCTTCTTCTTAGAGGGGGTGGGGAGACCTGCTGGGACCAAGGCAAGAAGTCAATGAAATCTTAGGTTGATGCCTTTAAATCCTCTTAGATTGGAAACCTTTTGAGACACCTTTCAGGCGTTTCATTTTTTTTTTCCTAAAGCGCTTTTCTTACAAATTTAGCTGCTGCCCTATTGTAACCTTTTCCTTTGTTCACTAAATCTGGGGAACAAAAACACAGAGATGCTACATCCGTGGGTGGGATACGAAAACGAACAAAAGGATCCACTTAAATTCACAGTTCAACTGTGCAGTCTGAACTTGGCTTCGGGAAGGCCTTAAAAAAATCTATATGTTTAAATGTCTAGTTAATGAGCTCATATATACCTTTATACTGCTTGACTAGAAAGGAGAAATTTGAAGTGTTTAAGACAGCATCTTCTTACTAACCCATTCTTCTTTTGATCTCTACATCATCTTATGCTTATCTTCCAGGAAAAACAAAATTTAACTAGCTTCAAACAGCTAGCATAACCCCATCTCCTTGGAAAGTACCATGAACTGATGAGGAAGTACAGTGAGGTAAGACGTTAATTTTTTGACTTTGGGAAAACTTTTGGGAAACTTTTATCTGCACTTCAATAAGCAATAGAACTCTGCAGTGTCATTTTAAAAAGGCTTTTTGACTAAAATAATCACAGAGCTTTCCAAGTCATAGAACTTCCTTTAGTCCTCTTTCTGCATTGTTGTGAAAGTGCTTTTGAAGCATGGCTTCAGATTTATGCTCAAATAGTCTCTTTGTTTGTGTCTTTCCAGAAAAAAAAAAAGTGGTTTCTAATGTGAAGGCTCCCCAACATATTTAGACAGGCCTCCCCAAGATGTCCAAACTAAACTTCCTAAGATACGTCACTCTGGCATATGGATTATTCTGAGCTAAGGTCAATCCAGAGAAAATGTGCTACCACTTCCTCAGCTACCTAAAAGCATGAAAATTGGGAGTATCGCCCAGATTTTGGGTCATCTCCAGAAATAATCCACTCATCAGAGAAGGCTATCTCTGTGGCTGGGCACATATCTAATTTCAGAGATCAGGTCCTTTCATGATGTGGGTACCGCTCCTCTGTCCTTGACATCTCAATCCTCTATCCCATCCCTGAGCTCAGGATAAAGACACTCGTTTCAATCTCCTTTACTCTAGAATTTACCTCTATGTATATTCTCTATATGGATGCAACTAGGCTTGTTCTTTTCTTCTAACCATCTGTCTGGTGTTTATCGGTTACACCACCAGCCCAAGAAGACCCCTGAAGGGGTGGGGGGCATTTCTTCTTGCCACCTACACGAGACAACTGGTTTCCAAGCATAGCTGTCTGCTGGTAGGAGGGGACAACACTATTTCTCTATGAGAGATGTGGACTTTGGCCAGCGTAGAGTTTCATACTGAGGAACGAAGGCCTTCTATGCCAAAGCAACAAGGAACAGCCGAGGAAACAGGGATCTACTTCTCAACTGCATCTCAACAGCCACCTACTGGGATCCCTTATAGAGTAGGTACAGGGCTTCATGCCCTGAGGAAGAATCTAAGCAAGTGTCGTCAGAACTCAGAACCTGGGGACGCACTGGTAAACAAGTGAAATCAAAGGTATCCTGTGTAATTATTCTAAAAAGAATTTATTTTTTATTATACAGCCTTATATATTCGTTTCTATATTATTTTCATATTATAGGTATTAAGCGGTAAGTCTTCATTCTATAGCTGGAGCTAACAATCTCATGATCTTATTTCACATCATGAGTGTGACTGGACCTTCATTTTTCATTTTCCTGAAATAAAATCTCTGTGCTAATCCAAGGAGTTAGACATGTTGCCAGGCTTTGCAAGTTTTGCTTTCATTCTTCATTCCCCTCTTCTGCTGAATTTGCCCTGAGTTTTGAAATTACTGTGCTTTCTCTACTACCAAATCTTAGCTCTTCTCGGTGGGGCCTTCTTTGATGTACCAGATCCCGAGTTCTTTTAATCAAGTTCCCACTGGTTGGTGAGGTAGTAAATGGAAACGTTCATTTCTGCTTTTGTCCCCACTAAATTAGAAAGCTTTCAAGATAATAAGGCAATTAAGAAAGGCCCAGCCTTGTACCTAGTACTGGGCTCCCTTGCCCCAGGGAATTGTGGCTTCAGAGTCCAAATCAGAAGTTATGCCCTAAAGACTAAGCCCCAAAACAAGGAGGTTTGTTTTAGGAATCTAGGTCCTCTAAGAAGAATGAAACTGGGCCCCTTCTGGGGGAAGGAGGAGGAAGAGGTGGTGCTATGGAACTAGACTAAAGGTGGCCTGCCTGGGAAGAAAAGTTTTTCCCTCACATGGGGATGATGCTAAGGTTTGAGGTCTCTGCTTGAACCACAAGGCTGAATGGATTAAATGTGTGCTGGGCTTCGGGATGCTGGACTTAAAAAGGCACTGCCTTGAGATGAGCCGTGAGGATCTCGGGGCTGGGCCCATGCTCAGAACCAAGACCACTATAAAAGACATCTCTAAGCCCAGCCCATGCAGTAGGAACCGGCAGGCAGCCAGATGAACCATGCTCAAGTGACCTTGTTGGGTAGACAAGCAATGTCAACAGCGGCGACCACAGTGGACTCAGGATCTGACCCCTTCAGAGACTGCAGGAGTCCTGTCCATGAGACAGGGAGGAAAACTAAGTCCTGAAACTTGACTAAATTTTTGGCTCACTTCATGATAGGGGCCTCACATTTAATTTGCTTTAGAAAAACAAGGAAATGTCTTTTGCACCCAAATGTTGAATAAATATGAACTTCTTACACACATACCACATACTTTAGTCCTTAAAAGTCTATTATTAATTATTGTCTCTTTGTTGTTTTTCATAATCTTCTCTCCACAGACAGAATCCAAGCTTCCTGAAGGCTAATCTCTTGCCTTGTTATAACACAACTACAAATTATTGTTTTCTCTCATACTGCCTGATAGGTCTTATCTGAGTATTTGGTCAACGCTCCATCACTCCTTCACAAACATGCTGGCAACATCTGGGGGCCTCAGCGGAAAGGGTGGGAGGCACGTCTACATGTTTAGTCTCGGGAAGTCTTTCCAGTCCCTCAAGTTCTGTGGAACGCTCCTCTCTCTGTCCTCCTCCCATTCGGGGATAGCCACATTTCTCATTTTCAGAATGAATTGAAGCTCTAGGGTCTAAGGCCTAAAGGAATTGGATGCTTCTGTGTTCACAGAGTTTCCCACTAACTGCGCTCATTCAGTTATGATTTCTGACACATGCCACACCGTTCCCATCTTCTTGATCTTCTTTCCCCCAAGAGACAGCTCACTGGAACCTCTTGTCAGATGAGGGGTCCTTGGACTCAAAGCTGAGCCAAGTCAAAGTGAGAAGAGATGACCCATTTGTGACGTGGCATAAAAAATGACCAGGCCAGACTCCCCTCAGGCTCGCCTGGCTGGGAGAAGCTACACTGCTTGGTAACAGATGCTACGGAGATATCTATCAATCCGTGTTGAGAGTGGGGATTTATATTTGCATAAACAGTGTCAGGAAATGTTTAGAATATTTTCCCTGGGTGGCCACTGGGTGTCCTCATTTACAAAGTAAATATGCACAATTAAGTGCAGGTCAGCGCGGAGAATAAAAGGCACATGTGTTCACTTCGGCCTTTCACATAATGGGGAAGATATTTATTGCTGAACCCACAACCAGGTCAGATATTAGTACTATTTTAAAACCTTCAGGTCAAACTGTTAAAGTTTATGACCAAGAGTAGCTTCTGCAGGTTCCAGACATGAATTTATGAGGCTGTTTCCTCAGCAGAGGGGCCTGGGATCCAGCTATTAGAATGAGCCTTTATTCATTTGAAAATTGGCCTGGGATTTTGACTATCAGCAGAGAGAGCCAGCAAAGAGGTGCGGTGAAGGTCTTAATTTATTCCTGAAAGAAAAGCGAGCGCCACATATCTCCAGGGGGGTATTTGCTAGATTCTGTTTGTATCTCAACTTTTTAGAAAACCAATTACAAATAATAATGAGGAAGAGAACATATGTCCTTTGCCTGAGAAATCTGAAATAATGTGAAAAACAGTATAATGAGCTGGGTCTTATGCTATCAGTCATGTCATATTTAGAGAGAGAATCAAGCTATTCCTTTGTAGACCGGTGGTCCCACTTCTAAACCTCACATGAATGTGGTGGGAAAATAAAATGGAGCGTGGAGGCCCGAGAAAAAGAAAGTATATTCAACAGAGATTTAAGGCATTACTAATATTCGAATTAGGGCTGAGTCACAGTTGTGTGTCCTGATAGCAAAGAGAAGTCAAGGCCAGCGTTTGTGCAGCTAACAGATGTTTACTGGTTCGGTTACTCCAAGGCACTGAGCGTGATGTGGGGCTGTCGCCCTGCACTCCCTGAAGTGACTTCTGCCTGATGAGGATGGTCACTGTTCCTAAATTTATGTAGCATATATGATGATGAAATTCTTTCCTGCAAAAGCAAAAGGAATTTCTATCTTGCAAATTTCTCAAACTCTAGATTCAGAATTTCTTCTGACTAACAAAACTTGCCTTGAAAATGTGCTATTTAGCCAACTAGCTAACCTTTTTCAAACTCAGAGTTAACTTTACCGTAATGATTTTTTTTTCTTCACTAGAGTATATCTCCAGCTGAATAAGTTTTCTCTGGTATGTCCTTTCAGTGCATATGTTATTAGTATGATTCTGTGCCATGATCAATAATTTATACAGATAATACGAGGAAGCTAGGAAGCTCTGTGAGTTACCTACCGCCTTTGGGAGAATTTCTGTAGACTTAGTGGCTACAGCCTTTCAGGATCACCCACCCAAGTCTCTAGCTCAGCGTCTGTGACTCTTAATCGGCGGTTCAGATCTGCAGCAATGTACACTAGTCAGGTCACTTTCACCCTGAGGCTCCACTAAGGGACCCCAGGGTGCTCAGAGTATGGACAAGTGTCTCGATGCTTCTAAAGGTGCTTGAGTTCTTGAGATTTAGCGCCTGTTCCGGCGCTTTAATTAGCAGACTCATTTCTGAATGACTGTAACCCTGAAGACGCCTATCGGCAGAGCCCTCCTGATTGTGTTTTACCCTCAGCCTATTCTCCTTTCAGTTTCCCCCGTTGGCTCCTTTCATTTCACTTTTAGAACTTCTTGAGGCCTGGTGGCTGAAGAGCACACAGCGCGGGGCTTATCTGATGTGCTGGCGCCTGGGGTGGCCTGAGACACACTGTTGTTTTGTTCTTGAAGCCCAGGACTGATGTTCTGAGACCTAGACTCCAGCACAAAGGGGATCATTAGCTCTTTTGAAGTGTCTCTTTTCTTCCCACCCAGCCTCCTCCTCCCCACCCTGGTACTTCCTTAGTCCTGTGCATGGGCACAGATGGTGGCCATATTCCGAAACGGACGAGACACACCATCGTGCCACGGAGAACACAGTGGCTTCAAAGTCAGTTTCTATTCAAGTGGGATGGCAGCGACTTCTGGAGGACTGAACTCATCTCTCATTCATTTAATCCTCTATTCATTCAGCCAGGAATTTGTTTTCCGACACATCCTTTCCACGGTCCAGCCACTTGAGGGAGGGTGGGCACGGAGAACCCTCTCGAAGGCCCCTCTTGCAGGGGGGGACTATGATTCTCTGCCAAGCCCTCCTTTCCTTGGCCAGCTCTGCTCGCTGCCAGGCAAATTCTGCCATTCCCCTGAGAGGCGCTCGGGAGCCCTGCGTGGGGCTGGGTTTCCTGAGGACCGTCTCCCTGCTAGACTGACAGTCCCATGGGGTCCTGATGAGACCAGGCAAAGGGTCGGGGGGCGGGCGGGGTGCTGAAAACTGTACAACATGGCATGGTAATGAGGGCCGGGGGTGGGAAACCTTTCCTTTTAGTTGTTTCAAGGTTTGCTGGAGCTTTCATCTAATCATCTGTTTGAGCATCTTGAAAATAAGTATCTATTTTCATGATATCTATCAAAAATAGGCGCCAGATTATTCTACAGAGCTGACCTTAACCCTGCCATATTGCTACGAGAATCAAAACATGTCGCCGCCGACAACCAACAGAAAGTCATTCTGTTTTCCCAGCCTAGAGACCAGAGGGTATCTTCTTACACGTTGCTTTGCAGGCCTGCTGAATGGGAAACGCAGAATCAGGGGCATCGGGACCTATATTCTCACCACGGGGAGCAATGCTCCCAAACTCACTGTGCTCTGTTTTTTTGTTCTGTTTTCCCCGGCACGTTCATTCATTCTTTTTTTTCATTCAACAAAAGTTGGCTGAACACCAACAGTGGCCAAGCACTTTGTTTGACTCTGAGGATCAGCAGGGAGTCAGCCAGACAGGGTCTCTGCCCTCACCAATCCTTCCCCGGAGCCGACACGAACATTTGTTCACGTAACTGCTAGAACGCTATCTGAGGAACAGGAATAATTCATCTCACCTAGCGTTTCTTCTGAGTGTTTCTCAAACATATTTCTTCAAGTTTCAGACACCTCTAACCAGTAAGTTTTGTCTGACAGCTTCTCCGTCTTCCTATTGGGAGACTCATGCGTTTCTCCACTACAATGTTGAGAGTTCAGATGCAACTGCTACACTCGTGTGTGTGCGTGTGTGTGTGTGTGTGTGTGTGTGACTATAACCCCGAGGATCCTAACTTGTCAAGCTACACGTCTATTTTCTCTGTAAATATTGTACCATCTAATTTGTGTCTTTGGAGTCTGCTGATTAGCCTTCAGCATGTGATTTAAGAAAGACTGTGTATGAGATGCAGAAATCCTGACTCAGGAAGTTCTTATTTTAAAGCTCTGACTTGGGATTTTAACAGACTTGAACACAATCTCCTTTAGCACTTGATCTGCAGCTACTACGAAGAGACTTCTAGCTCTAGTTCCATAGCCCTGTGTCTCTGGAATTCCATCCTGGCAGAAAATGCTCAGGAGTTAGGAGGAACACACGTCTGACCCTGTCACCAGGCATTACCAAACACAGGCGGGTCCACAGAATAGGGAGGCTCACTTAGTGAATTTCTTCAGAGAACAGTTTTGTTCTCCAGCTTCTGTGAACTGAGAGAATGGAAGAAGGAACTGTGCTGGGTAATGAAGACCGATCCTCTTTGGCAGTGAAATGCACGTACTCTCTGAACTTTACCTCTATTTTGAATTATTTCAAAATACTCTGGAAGACTGTCTTTCAAAGAGCTAATCGCTGCATTTCTGCAGCTGTAAATGCGGCTTTGGGAAAGGGCTCTCTGGGGCGGTGCACGGCCGTTTGCCAGTTGGGACCTGGTGTTTGGCCTCCTTGGATATGAGGACTGGAAGGTGGTAATAGTGAACAGACACCTAGGGTACTGGTGGGGGGGCCTGTGCATGTTTGCAATGTACTCTGAGGGGAGCCAGCACACACCCCCATTTGCTGTACCCAGAAAACCTCCCACTGATCAGGATGTACTGGAGATCAAGCAGGAACTTAATGGGTTAATGCTAAAATATCATAAATAAAACTCTAATCCTCCCCTTGACCAAGAAGAACAGGCTCAGAAATGCTGTTCTCTGAGCACAGGCCTCCTTATCTGTAAAGCGGGCTGGTTGGAAAGAATGGTATCGTGCATTTGACATACAAGTGTATGTTTTGTAAGAGTGAGTCCTCTTTCGATTTTATAAAGAAACAAGACAAATGGGGGAATAAAGGAAGGTGAGAAGATAATGGTGGGGCCTCCCAGTCTACCCAGGCCTAAGTCCATGAAGGCACAGGAAAGGGACACTGGCCTTCCCCACAGTGAGAGGTGAGCATTCCAGTCTCTTGACAGAGCCAGGGCGGGTCAGCCATTCTCGGGGCGGGTAGGGGTGGGGGGGTTCCTGTTCAACTGCCATTGATGGTGTATCAGCTTTAGTAGGTAATTAATAACTGCACACACCTGAAGGCTAACTGGAGCCCACACCCAGTGAGTGCTGTCTGTTGTCTGAACCTGCGGAGGGCTGACAGGCAACATCCCACCTAGCTCTTCCAGCAACTCTCTGAGTAGATGCTGTTTTCACTCTCATGCATGTGAGGATGTAGAGACACAGGAGGCTGGGTAAAGGCACCTAAAATGCATTCAGAGGCTGAAGTTCACACTGAAAAGAGCAACTAACTAGATCGTGGGGGTGAGAGAACATTTTCTTCGCAACACACGGTCCAATTTTGATTGAGTCCATTATCAACAGGTCCAATGATTGTCCTGAGAACTCTCCCCAGTCGGGACACGGAAATGACCTAACTGCCCGTCCACAGAGGACTGGATAGAGAAGGCGTGGTCGAGACGCTCAATGGAATTAGACGCAGCTATTAAAAAAGATGAAGTTGTGCCCTTTTCTGCAATCTGCCTGGAACGGGAGGAGATCCTGTTAAGTGAAATAAGTGAAAGAGAAAAAGAGAAGTAGAGGATGGTTTCACTCAGTTGTGGAATAGAATGAAATGACACAAATGAACAGACAAACCCCAACAAAAGTCACAGGACACAAGACATTAGCCACCAGAGGGAGGGGAAGGAAAGAGGAGGAAAGAGGAGAAAAGGTGGCGGTCAAGGGCCCTGGACCTCTGGTGGTGGGTGTGGTGTGAAATACTCAGACTGAGATGCAATTTCAATATCCTAAAATGAATATGGCATTGTAAACAAAAGAAATAATGAAATTGTTATTAAAAAAAAAGAAAAAGAAAAAAGAAAAAGAAGTCTGCTGAGCCGGCCCCAGCCCTGTGGGCATACTGAAGGGACTGGACGGACTCTGGGAGCCCTTCTCCACTTGGTGGCCTTCCCCTCCCCGCTTCCCAGTTTATCCTTGGGGCCAAATGTGAGGGCGCAGACTGGGGTAGTGTGACTGAGGCATGTCCCAGAGAAGGGGCTCTTTCCTTCTGTCCATTCCCTGACCCCAATCTAGTGAAGCTTTCTGCTGGTGCCCCAGAATAAGCCACACGGGCCCGCTACGTGGGTAACTTCATGGCCTCTGAGATGGGCCCAGTTGTGAGCCAGGGGTGTTCACAGCCTCCACGCCAAGAATTCCTGCTCTGAGGGTCAGGGTACCTGCTGCCGAATGTCTCTGCCAGGATCAGTGCTCAGGACACCATGTCTGTCAGGGCGGAATGCCTCTCAGGTGTGATTCCAGGATCTCTAGGCACCTCAGGAGCTCAGGATCCAATCATCTCTCTGGGACTTTAAAGTTAGGAATAAAATGGAATGGACTAGAGTTCTGGGGATTTCCTAAAAATTGGGGGGTGGGGAGAAAGGTCCTGCAAGCAGAGACCTACAACAGTTCCCTAAAGATCAAAAACATTTTCTATTACTAAACAATAATCTGTATTCATTCATTCACTCATTTGTTTTCCAGCTACAGGGTCATGATGGCTAGAGCCTATCCTCACAGGTCAGGGCAGCTCAGGGTACCAGCGCGGGGAACTAAGCCTGGACAGGACGCTCTTCCATCATGGGGCACAGTCACACACAGTCACGCACACTCACATTCACTCGTACCCTGACACACATGCTCATACTCACATCTCATTCACTAACACTCACACAACTCACTCACTAATGCACATACTTATGTGCACTCACACTCACTCACACTCACACTCACACGCAGACGGGACAACTGAGCCTCACCAGGGCGCCTCGCGTGCACGCCTGCGGGAAGGAGGAGGAAACAGGGCTCCCAGAGAACCTCACAGACGTGCAGATGCCACACAGACATGTTTTCTTGTCAACATTATAATGAAGTGACATGGAATGAAAGGATGTTATTGGAGTAACCGCTATAGGAGACTTCTTCAGAAAGAGGTTTTCCTGGTTTCTCTCCCACCCCTCCTGCCGGACCCGGACCCCCTTTCATGGTGTGTGTGATGCAGCTCGGTGCTCTCCTGACACTCACCAGGGAGCCGCAGTCCTCGGGGCCTGACGCCACCCTCCCTCCTTGATGGGCTCCTCACTTCCTGGTTTTCCTTCTTTGTCTCAGACCTGCTTTTCTTTTCCTCCTTTGCTGGCATTTCATTCTCTTTCATGCACCCTTGTAAGTGTTCCCCACAGTGGCATTTTCCTTTTTCTCTCAGCAGTGCCCTCTCTGCTTACTCCCACCTGGAAGGCTGAAAGCTGACCACTTGTGTGATACAGCAGCGCCCCACGCACAGCACGATGGCAGTTGTCTCCACTGGGTCTATCCTGGCATCTCGTACTCAGCGTCTGAAAGTGGAACTACATTCTGGTCTTCCAAACACCCCCTTTTTATCTCCTCTTTCCAGTATCTTGGGCTTGTCTCTGATGATTTCCTCTCACCTAACACTCCGAACTGGAGCTGTCCGCCCTCGTCGCAACGGCTCCTCCCCAAGGCCCCTATCGACCACCCCGATCTGGTTACAGATCGTCTGAACTACTGACAAAGCTTCTTGGGTTCTCTCCTCCCTGCAGTCACCCCTCAAACCCACGCACACGCCACAGCTTAGCTGCCAAATGAGGTATTTCCCCAGGCAAAGTCCCGATGGAGGCAACCCCTGCTGACAACCCTTCAGCCCCCTGCACCAGAAAGCAAACTCCTTATACCTGATCCTGATGTCTCACCTTCGGCGAACTATTCATCTTTCAAGAGGGCTCGAATGGAACCTTTTCTGATGTGACTGCAAACTAATTAGAAGGTATGTCATAAACTTTCTCTATCAGAGAATTCAGGACATGTACTAAGCTTTACAATTCTTGGAGACAGGGTCTGTCTGTCTCTGCCTTTGGCCCTCATGGAACTAGTGTTGTCCGGGGCACGTGGACTTGCTCACACCTGCCTGTCCAGAGAGGGAACTAGTGCTCTGCTGCTGCCAGGTGCACAGGTCTTTAACCAGCCCGCTGGGGGCTGTTGGTGAACATGCCTGATGTGTTCTACGCGACTTGAAGTATTTGAGCGCAGGGCTTCTGTTTATGAAACCCACTCAAGACCGAGGCCTGGTCCTCTCTCTTGAAAGCACTCGGTAAATTGATGAGTAGTCCTGACAACTTATTTATTTAGAAAACCAAGTTCTCTTAAAAGCAGGCTCAGTCACAGGCAACCGAGTATGGCAGGGAAAGGAGTAAAGTTCTATTTTTGACTTTTCCACTCAATATACTGGGGACCGTTTGGTGTGACCTTTGCCCTCCGTGGGCCTCATTTTCTTCATTGACATGATGACGGGATTGGAGCAGGTAACCTCGCAGCTCTCACGGAGCTGATAGAGAGTTCTGACTGGTATACACTCCTTAGAGAGAACACAGGAGGCAGAGGCAGAAGAAAAGCAAAAGAGAAAGCAGAAAGTGTTCATTCAGGTGATGAGGCAATAGGAGGTTTGACTGTGTACCTGGTATGGGGTGCCTGGTGGAAGGATCTGACTTGACATATTCTTAAAGCAAAGAATTCTTAAGACCTACGTACAGGCTCTCTGTCGATGATAAATGACACATCTATCGCCCAATGTACATGTGGAATTCTTTTTTTTAAGTCTGGATGTGAGAAGGCCTGACAGATATGAAGAAACACTGATTTTACATAGTGCAATTTGCCACGGGCAGAGGAAGTACACACAGGTGTCACCAGCCAGCAGAGAGAAGATATAGTCCAACAAGAGAGGAGAAGGCAAGATGAAAAGCAGAGTCCTCTAGTCTGCAGTCATCCTCAGCAGCTAACATGTGGGCCATCACAAGCACATTCACGCAGCGTTTGGGGGTGCAATATGGCGTGGTAAGGCAATGGGCCATGAGACCAGCTTTGCCAAGGGACCTGGGAGAGTTTCCTAAGAGGACAGATTGCTAGGATCTGGAGACCATGAGTCAATGACAAGGTTCCAGCTTGACAGTTACAGGGGGCTCCGTGGCTCCAGAATGAACCTCTCTCTCAATAAGGAAAGGTATTGTGAAATCACTTCATCGATGAATTATCACTAGGGCCTCATAACACTTGCCTGGACCGACTGCATGGAAGGAAGGGCACCGAAGCCGATTAGAAAGGAAGTGGGTGTTTTGCTTTATTATCTGTGTAGAAAGTGATTGTCTCTAAAACGGACATGAAGTTCAGCCTGGTTGAATTTTCAGGACAGTCAGTGTTACCCAAACAGAAACCATCCTATGGTTAAAATGAGGCAAAGCCTAAGAAAGTCTGAATATTCCAAGTGAAGTGGGCTTTTTTCTGAAAGCACACTTTCTTCTTGTTCTGTGGTTTCTGAGGTGCCCTCCCTCTCTGACTCTGCTTACACCTGCTTCTTCAGGGTCCAGGCCCAAGGTCACCTGCCCTGGGTAGCCCTTCCCAGCATCAGCTTCAGCTAGAGCCTGGGAGCTTTTTGTAAACCATCCTGTACTTACATGCATACCCCTCTCGGGACACTGAGCCCCCAAAGCAAGGAGTGGGATCTTGTTTGTATCTTCACCCCTGGTCCTAGCTGAGGGCTTGACACAGAAGCAGGGGTTCAGTAGTGTTCGATGAATGACTAAATGAAGGAAAGCATGCACGAATAAAATCGCTGCGCTAAGGGGCCACTGAGGACCATCATTAAATTAGAGTTGTAGGGAGAGCAGAGAGGGCATGTGTTATAAACAGAGGGACGTTTTATAAAACGAGGTGGATTCTGACATGAAACTCAAAGAAACATGATTCTTTTAAACAAATGTGTTCTCAGAAATTAGAAGTGGAAACTCTAGGAAATGAGAGCAAATAACAGAAATGAATTGACTTTCTAATGTAAAAATAAGTGCCAGACTAAGAGGAGGAACCTCAAAATAAGAGGACATCAAAGGTAGCAAAAATAACTCCAAAGAGATTATGTATTGAGGAACTCAGGCAGTAAAGTGACTTTTTTAAAAAAGAAAAAGACTGCCTTAAAAAAAAAAAAAAGAATCTATAGTAGGTAAGATGTGGGTTTGGTTCATGAAATAGCAGGAATACAGTTTAGACAGTTAGTACTCAAAGGGATCACAAATAATTTTTATGGGAAGTAGAATACAGAGGGCTACCGGACAGGGGAGGGACAGGGAGAGCCCTTAGTTAAACCAGAGGTGCTCAGTTTACTGTTTAGCTGATAGGGAGTCACTGGAAAAGCAAGCCAGCCACAGAAGAACCATCGTGGTCAATCACTCCGGCCCATTCTGGGTGTATTTCTTCTGCAAATTAGTGTGAGCCCAATATGTTTTCAGGACTGTCCAACTCGTCCTAAATTCCATAAATAAACTCTTTCAGAGGATGCTGTTTTGGCCATGTCTCTATTACAGCTCCTCACAGATGGACCATTTTTGTCCTTCCAAAGTCTAAGAATAACTCTTTCAGTTATCAAGACATACCAAAATCCAGTTCAGCGGCTCCTGGGGGATTCCAGTTCCTTTAGACACATCTGCTGAGATATATGCATTTGAATCCAAATGAAGCTTTTGTTTGATGATATATTTTGAAGGTTTCTGGGGGCCAAAATGTTTTTCATTTTTTGGCACTCCAAACAGAGCTCTTCAGTGAGAAACACTGCCTTCCGAGCACCTCCAGCAGAAATCCAATCTTTTCATGTGAACAGGTGCCTCAGGAAGTTTTTGGAAGGTTTTGCACTGAATCAGCTTTCTGATTGGAAACTTTCTGAACACACAGCCAGATTTGCCAAAGAGCCCTTCAAAGGCGCCTGAGTGGCTTTCACTCATACAGACAGACATTCACACATGCAGGCAGCCCTAGGAAAAGCAAATCAGAGCCCTGGAAAATTGAAGTTTTTTCCTTCAAGGTTAAATACCATCCACCACCAAAAGGAACAAAAAGGAAGGTATGGCAGGAGAGGTGAGGAGCAAATAGCAAGAACCGAGGTTCGATTTTTTTCATCAGCATCTTCTTGCAGCTCTACCTGAGAGTTTAAGTGAAAATTCCGTCTCACCAAGTTTCCAATAAGCATTCAAACAATTGTTTTTAGATACTAGACCTTAGTGCACTGTTACCAATTCCTTTTACTCACAAACTCGTTTACATTGTTACTCTGAAAGACTACTTTCTTCCATACACCATACAAATAGGTCAACCAGATTCAAATCTGGAGGAGAAAAAACTCTATTCTCGACAGCAGGTTTTTCTTTCACAGTCTCACTATAAACTGAACAGCTGTTGCAGAGTGAAGTAACTTTGTAAGCCTTTGTAAGCCTGAAAAGTTACTGCTGCAGAGAAAAATCACTCCCGCATTGGGCTGCCCGGAATTCAGGGGGAAATCTGCTTTCAAGTTGCTTGGAGGGCCCCGGACCAGATGCTCTAAGGTGGCCAGGAACCTGGGTTTCCACCCACTTAGCAGAAATCTGGCTCTTCGGCAGTGACTGAGAAGTTTATTTGCAGAAATGAATCATTTCCGTGAAAATATCCTTTACCCTATAGACACACTTGCCTATTCCTTCCATTTTGTTTTCCCTACAGCTTTACTCAGGGAATTAATTATCCAGAAGAACAGGAACACACAGTAAGTACATCTGAGATCCAGGATGAGACACAGTATGTCATCTATTAGGCCCGGCTAAGACCAGCAGCTGATGCTAAATGGGAAGGAACACGCACCAAATGTTTTTTAATCACAAAGTTAGTAATTAATTGCTCTTTAAAATACATTTTATGCTTCTTTCTGTCTGTACATGAAATGCACATTTGTGACATGCCAAAAATCACAACATGATGGCTTAAATGTGACTGGCACGGAAGTCCGGAAATCAGAGCTAATGTTCCCACAGCAACTTTAATTCTGTCGGTGTGCGCATCGGCCTTGTCACCGTCTCCTTTCCAGGGCGGCGCATGCAGAGGGCTGGGGGGCGGAAGGCAGAGACCTGTCGCCTCCCCTGTCGCTACAGGGAGACAACCAGCCAGCGATACAAAGCTGTGCTCCTTCCCTGCGAGCGGCTAGGAACCGCAGTCCCTGCAGCCGGGCTGTGTGGTCTGGGAATGAAAGGCCCCGCCCCGCTGTGGTCCCTCGCAAGGGGATGAGGCCGTTGCCGTGGGAACCTGAACTTTGAATTTCCTGACTTTGGGGTAATTAAAATGTCAGCCTCAATGCGGCATTAATGGAGTTTGCCCTAAAAAGTCCTCTTTGTCGTGCTACCTGAAACACTGCTTTCCAAGTTCAGACTGCAGCAGGTGTGCTAACAAACTGTGAGGCTGAGGAAGGTGGGGGGTGACAGAGAGGAAGAGGAGCCCCATTCTCCTCCTCGACAGGGCTCAGCCTGGCAGAGTCATGCCATCTTCCAGAGCTGAAGTTAAAGCCACCCACACAACAGTTTGGTACTGTGTAAAGGTTAACTTAAAAATAAATAAAAACTGTTAATGCGTAAGTGCGTCTTGGCAAGGACACAGAAAATGAGACAGGCTGTGAGGCTGGTGTGCGGCATGGAAAGGTAAGTAAGCAGGACGCCAGCTTCCCCAGCAGCAAGGCGGGGGCTCCCGGCGACAGCCGTGCGCAGGGGGACGGCCGGGGGAAACTCAAAGTCCTGGTGACCAGGCATAGGCACGGATGGAAGTCACTGTGAGCACTGCAGTTCCACAGATGTTCGGGCACTGGGAGCGCAGCTCTGCGCCCCACTACATGGTTCCACCTGCGGACGCACGAGAGGGGAGCTAGGCTGGCCCTGCTCAGCCTGCCCGCGGATAACCCGGTGTCCAGCACCTTCGCCTTCCCAGACTCATCCTGCTGCCTTCCCTGATCATCACCACGAGTCTGCTCGCCAGCCGATGCCTACACGTGGCGAAGAGGTGACAGCTGGAGGAACGGGAATACTGAGGAAAGGAATCCAGAGCGGATGGGTGTTCGACCGAGCCACACCCATTTCCGTAGCAAGAGGAACCTCCTCATTTCAGAGGAAAGCAATCCTCAGCCCTCTTCCTTCTGGAATGTGATGGGGCTCTTTCCCAAATCTGAAGTGCAGCAACAGGTTAGAATGTAACCGGGAAGTCAAGGGCTCCAACTTGTCCTCTTTGCTTGAGGGGCTAAGGCGCTGGGGCTCACCCACCCATAGGCAGAGCTGCCTTTTCTTTTTTTCTTTTTCTTTTTTTTTTTTTTTTTTGGGGGGGGGTGGGGGTGCTTGTCCATCGCGCTTATACCCCAGTCACCCACAGGAGAAGTTGCACATTTTCAAGATGCCTGCTGAGAGCCAGGAATGCCATTTCTGCATGTGGAACAGAGAACTCTGAGAACTCTGGCCACTCATGTCAGAGTGAATCCACCCATGCCCTCTGCTTCTGAATGAGTTAACTGATTAGCGAGCGAGCCCTCATTCATCTGTCTGAGTGTCAGTTTTCTCAGTTTTCTCATCTGTGAATTGGGAAGAATTACAATGACTAACAGCATTCAGGGCATGAAGGCATGACTAAGAATAATTTTGCTAAACACACGACAAATAAAAAGGTGCTATAAAAATGCAGGCGCTTGTGAAAACTTGGAACAGCACACACGGGGAGGGAGGGAATGTTTCTGAAGTTACAGAGACTAACAAGTCAAGGACACTATTTTTAAATACCCCAAATCTGCTAGCTCCAAATAGGCACTGAATATTTTACCTCAAAGAAATTAGGCTTTTAAATTAATCTATGGTATAAATGACATCTGAAAGTAAAACCCAAACCCCACCCCCCCCAAAAAAAAAAAACTCTCCAAAAACCAAACCAAACCAACCCAAACCTCTTGAATGCAAGAGCATCTAACATTTTTGACAGCTTAAAATAAACCTCTCTTCTCCCAAGAAATCTCCAAATGGACAGATTTCTGTGAATCTTTCCTGAAAACACTTTTCTTCTAAGCATAGGCTCAAGTAAGGACAAACTACAATCCAGATATATTTGGAGGGAAGTATGAACAATTAAAACAGGTCAGAGCAGAGGAGACTTACACATCTTAATGGCCAAATCAAAATGAGTTTCCAAACAGCTGGAGATTAGGTTTCTCCTCCCTGTTTGTTCTCCTTCCAATTGCATGCACACACCGTTCTGAGCTCAGATCTGGGGCTTCCTCGGGGTCACGGAGAAGCCATACAGAGGCGCCATGCTTGAACTACTCTTTCTGCATATTCCAGCCTAACGCCAAGGCCCGCTGGAGGATGTGTATGGTGAAGTACATAAGCAAACTCTCGTGCTTTTTCCATTCAGCAAAACACTCATTTTGCTGTAACAGGGGATTTCTGGGCTAAGGCCAGTGGATGTAATCTTCCCCACAAGGTGTGGCTGCCAGCCAGCCAATGCAGGTCTGCGTGCCGCGTTCCGGGCCCTTCTCCGCGGGAACAGGCTACCTTCCTGGTAGGTAGGGACAGTGTACACATGTCTATGGGCACTGTGCCATGCTATTTTCCAGTTCTTCCTGTAATTACTATTAGGCTGGAGACCGCCAGGCAAGAAGGTCCCGGGGTGTAACTCTTATGATTGCTCACAGGACCCTGTCCCAGCGTCGGAGCCCCAGTTCCTTTACAGAAGCTGCAACTTTGTACAAACCACAGGAGCTGCAGAGATTTGGATCTCGTCTCTTCTCTTTTCATTTGCTAGTGACAGCTGCAGTGTGGTCTCAGCCCAGCCAGAGTAGAACACAGTCCCTTCTCCTCAGTCTCCACCCAGGTCTTGTCCTTGTATCTAGAGACTATCATATGGAGACATGAAGAGAACCGAATCTCCCAGGCTCCTTCACGCCTTGCCCTCTTTGCAAAGACTGGCAATTTGTTTGTCAGAATAATAACACTAAGACATTTAGAACCTCATTTCCTAACATATTTTGTCTTTGTGGCTAGGATAAATGAAATCTTCTTTTATTTTTTAAAAATACATCTTTATTGGCCCTCTTACTCATCTCTTTGCCTGTTGTTACCAGACGCTCTTTGTGGAGATCAGTTCTGAAGAGTTGCTGGGCATCTCAAGACCAAAAGGAATATCTTTTGGGATTGAACCACAAAGTGACTGCAATCCATTTCACTGTCAACGCGTGTGTTTCTTTTTCTCTAAAGTTTTGGGTTACGTTTCAGAAAGAGAGAGAGAAAAACAAATTCTCCTGAACATGATTTATCAACTTTCTTAAAATAGAATTTGAAGAAGTGACTTCCAGATTAATGGGAAGACATCAAGAAAAAAAAAAAGTCAAATAAAAAATAAATAAACAGCAACGGAGTGATTTCAATAGCACTGATCTCATTAAGCTGCCCATTTTAAATTTAGCCCGTAGGCAGTATTTTTAATTAAAAAATATTTTTAACCTGAATTCCTATTGGCTATGTGAAGTCTAGGCGGCTTCTTGGAAGTCATTCTCTTTTCTTTCGTAAATTTACACTCTCCTTTTACCACTTCAAAATAAATAATAAAAACTGGAAAGACAGAAATTCGGCCAAGCGACATGAGACTGCAATAACTAATGCAAAGCTGATTTGTGTTATGTAATTTCAAAATGGCTGTTTCCTGCTGTCTCCCTAGCCTTCTGAGGCCCATGTTTAGTCATTTGGTTTAGTCATGGTGGAAGTGCCGTGATTCAAATCATCGGGGCCAAAGAATAATTAGAAAGCAGCCACACAACTTCTCTCTTTTTTAAAGTTAATGTTATGAAAGAAAATGTGGTTCATGTAATTAATCAGCGGTGTGAGGCCACATGGCCAGTCACCTGGTTTTAAAATGTGCTCCAGCTTTGAAAATATAGATGTTGGCTGTGTCAAAATGGCGGCAGTTACTTTTGGCTACTTGAGAAGACCAAATGGAAGCAGCTTGCTCTGAATGCAAAACAGACAGAACCCAGGGGAGAAGCACACTCCCAGCACAGCGAAGACACCATCACCTTACTGGTGTACTCACAATCAGATGACCCGGTGTGAGCGTGAGAGTTTGTCAGTGAATGTGTTGAGTGGATGAGGGCTGGGTCTGGAGACAAAACAGCTTCAAAGTTCAGGCAGGGAAGGCCCGGCTTGGCGCTGGATCCACCCGGCTGAGTGATCTCATTCTCCTCAGATGCCTTCTGGTTTTCAGCTGTCTTGGGTTTCTTCCTGAAAATAAACAAAGGGCCCTTTGAAGGAACTGACTGCATATTTGGGAAAAGGCATTTTTAGAATCTGTTAAAGATAACTTGATTTTTTTTTTCTTTGAGGGGGGATGGGATGGAGTCCAGTATGTCCCTTGTTTTAAAACAAGCTGATTCTTGTTTTTTTTTTTTTCTTCTCCCTCCAGTAATGGTCTAACTGGGAACACATGAAAGCATATGGGCCAAGCAAACAGCACCACATTTGGACTCTGTTGGCTGCATGAGAAGACCCTGTCCCAGAACTTCAGACAGCTTGAGCTACGTATGGCTGACATTATCCAAGAAAGCGTCCTTCCCTCATCCCACCCCCACTTAAGAGTTCTAACATGGTCTGGAAAAATACCAGTGGAGGTTTACCGTTCTAGCATTTGTCAGGAAGCTTAGAGCCAGGACCCGTGGAGTAATGGGAGGAGCACTGGACTGGGAGTCAGGAGACTTGAGCTATGTACTAGCTGTGCCTCTAACTTGCTGTGTGGCCTTGGGTACCTCACTTCACTTCTCTGGGCTTCAGTTTCCTCATCTGTAAAATAAAGGGCTTGGATTAGAAGGCCCTAAAGTTTCCTACCAGCTTCACGTTTCTATTCATGGAACACATTATGGAACATTCAACTTTTCTATTAGATTTTATTTTAGATCAACATCATTTCAAATCACAATCTAAATGTACAGGCTATACAGGAGAGAGAGGCAGTAATAAAGGCTTCTGTTACAACAGCATATGAAGAGTGAAAAGAAGAGATATAGATTCCAGTAGGTAAAAACACGAGGTGTCACACCGAAATCCTCTATTTTAACTCTACTCATCCAAAGCTCACGATTCCTTGTTTTTGATTGAGCGCATGATCCTGTAGGATAGGAGTGTGACTGTATATCGGGAGGTGAGGAAGAGATGGGAGAAGGGAACTAGAAAGTAATTGTTGCCAATAGCAGTTTGGGGTCAGAAATCAGAAGTAAGATAACTCAACTGTCGGTCAGCTCTGGTCCTCTGTCCCAGACAATGCAGCCGATATAAATGAATAAATAGCTTATCAATACTGCATGTACCCTACACCCCAGCCAGACTGGATTATTACACCATGACCACGTCGCCCAGTTTCCTTGGCCCTGTGCCTTTGTCTATCATTGTGTGGGTGGTGACCAGAGAAAGTATTTCATTTTTTGGTAAAAACTATGTGTGGTACAGAATTTGTTGTAAGTCGATTAGTTTCCATGTTTTCCCTGTTTCTAGAAGTATGGCAATGGACCTGTTATACAGAATAGTTTGTATTGAAACTTGTCTGGGTAGTTAAATCTGCCCTCGCAGAATATGGTGTTATGATTAGTACGCTGTGTTTCTGGTCCAACAGTTAGTGAAATCAAATCTGCTTTTTTCAGAGGGCAGGAGTCAGAGAAGGCAAGGCAGAGATGAAGACAGAGGGGAAGTTTTCAGACATAGTTTCAGTATGGAGGAAGCCAATACAAGAGAAGCAAAAAAAATGCAATGTTTTACCAACTGTTGAGTGGATGACTAGGGGACTAACCCCAAATCTGGAGTGTCTATTTATTAAATAAAGCTTCAAGGAGCTGTTTCTGGTTAAGGAAGTATCTAAGAATATCAAAGTCTTAGAGCCCAACTGTTTTTCTCATGAAAACCAATTCTTTCTCTAAGGTCCCTATTTCTATCACTGTCATCTGTCACTAGGTTAGAAACCTTGGGATCATATACCTACTTCTGCCTTAGTCTATATATCAAGTCCTGAAAATTCTGTTTAATTCCTATTTTTCATACCTGTTTTTTCCTTTTCAGTTCCATTGCTGAAATCACCTTAATACTATTTCTTATTTCATAATGATATTTAGATTAGTATTTACTTACTAGCTCTAGACTTTCCTTGACTTCTCTTATGCAAATTCTTCATATTCACTAAATCTTAGATGACTAAATTGGCCTGACACTCCAGATGAGGTCCACGTCTGCTCTAGTTTAGTTTACACATCTACATGTTGGCCAGAGTAGACTCTCAAATCTCAGAAATATCCCCAGAATATCCTGGGGAATCTATATCCTTGACTCTTCATCTTCACTTGTTTCAAATGTCCTTTGAGTAGAGTCTGGTGGTTGAAATTCTACTTTTCCTTCATACTTATTAAAGGCTGTCTCTGTCTTGTAACTAGGATTCCTTGCTACCACATAGGATATTTCTCTCTCTCTCTCTCTCCTCCCTCCATGCCTCTTTCTCGCTTTAGATTTCTCTCTCTTCCCCTCTTTTTCTGAAATTGTTAAATACTTTTTACTTCCCTTATTTTCTTAAAACTTGTTCCAGTGATGGTTATTCACATGCTTTCTCTCCTACTAAACTATAAACTCTCTGAAAGTAAGGAACTTTCTTAGTTTTTTATGCAGTTTTCCCTCTTAGCATTCACTTATTATCTGTTCATTTTACAAGTACTTATGAACCCGTGCTATACCAGCACGAGCAAGAGAGCGAACAAGCCTGGTTCTGCCCTCTCTGAGCTGGCTGTCCAGTGTACACCGTCGAGCAGAGAAACGAAGACAAAACTGTCCTTCAGTAGATGTTTGCTGAGGGAATGAAATGGAGCTGAAATGAAAGTATATTCTGAGAGCAGCCGTAGTCTGAATCACAATGAACTTTCCTGCTTCTTATGTGGCACAGAAGTCTACCTTGACTGGCTACTTTTTCTTTGAATTCATGAAGGGCATTTGATAAAGCAGGACCATCTTGCTCACTAACAGTAGACTGGTTCTCATGAGTCATTTAAATATCAGGATGAGACACTAATGACAGATATCAGTTTACAGGAAAAAAAAAAAAAAAAATCTCTGATGCTCATCGAAAAGGCCTGGCTTCAGATGTGTATTTTGGGAAACTAAGGAAGCCCAGAACACAAGTGCATGGCCAGGGACCACTATCGGTGGGATGAGAGCACTTGGTGGCGGACCCGCTGGACAGTGGTGAAGGACACTTGGTGATGTGGTGGAGGGTGGGGTGTGCTGACATATGTCTGAGGTGTGGGGAAACTGCACATATGGGGAACCTACATATATAAGTTTATTTTAACTTGTAAAGCAAAATGACTGCAATAACATACTAAAAAGAAAAAAAATCATGGTGCCTCCTTGGTGGAGTAGTGGTTAGGTCAGTCGCTGCTGAGAAAGCACAGGCCACATATTCCTGGGTTCAAGTCCTGGGTCCCGGGACCCTGGGGAGCAACCAGTGTGAGCAATTAAATAAAAGTAAAACAGAATGCTGGAAAAAACCCTCATCATCACTTAGGTTTCTAATGTTGCAGAAGTTGTACTGTCCTTTATATAAAGGCCCTTGCTTCCTTCCCTGGATGTGACCCTGCTTCCTACACCCTCCCGTGAGTCGCTGCAACGATCACGTTTGGAGAACAACTCGGCACAGATGCCTTCGGCCAGATCTATGAACACAACGTTACCCCCTCATCTGTTAGGTCACTCTTGTTCTTACACCCCAAGGCTGTTTCCCAGCTGCACAGATCACAGAGGGCCACTCATGTCCCATCCTGCCGTCCCTAACAGTGCTCATGGGCTCCTCTCTCCAGAGCTGGGAAGTACTAAGACATGGCAGCAATCTGCGTCTAGACATGCCCAGATCCGTGACTTTGCCCCCTCGCCTGCAGTTCAGTGTTTATTAAGGAGGAAAGAGCAAGTCCTGTAGTAATTCATTGCGAATTCCTTCTCCCGTGGTGGAAAAAGGAACCCTATAAACAGGGCACATCTGAGGGCCAGTCTCCCCAAGCCTCGGTGCCTGTGCATTCTCCCCTGGAGCCTGTAGGGGGCAGCAGCACACTGGCTGAGTAGAGGCAGAAAGGCAAACTGGGACCCGACCAGACCAGAACCTTCCTGCCGGTCACCATGCCAAAGGTTGCTTTGCCAAGCCTGGCCGCTCAGCCTCTTTCTTTTCAGTCTCCCTCCATCCTCTCCACCCCCGCGCCCCCCCATGATAAAATTACACACTCTGATGAGGTTGCCCTCATCCAGGAAACGAAAGCTCCAACAACAAGGTTCCGAGGCCCAGCAACAAAGAGACGGGAGAGGGGGCCTGTGAGGGGCAGGCTTTAAGGACAAGAAAAGGGCAGATGTTTCGTAAATGTATGCAAAGCAAACGGGGTGTCCCCTGCACCCTTGCGGAGAAACAGACCAATCCCCTGCACTTCCTCCCGCCACCCTGCGGGGCTCAGCCTTCACAAACAAAAAGTGTGGCCGCTGGCACCTGCCTCCCAACGGTCAGTTCTGACCTCCTGACAGAATCGCTCCGTTTGTCCAAAGAGAACAAAAACATTTTCCTCTCCCCACAGCAAACCTTTCTGTTAGGAGGAAAGGGGCTGCTTCAGAAATGGGGAAGACAGTTTGAGGTGACTGGCGGCTGCTGGGCCGGCAAGGCCTTCTGTTCTTAACTCTCTCTGTGCGGGCCTGGCAACAAGTGTGGGCTGGAACCTAGCAGTGAGGGGGGCCCCCGCGCGGTGCTGGCTCCTTCCTTGCCAGACCATATTGTGCATGGAAAGAAATGTGCATTAAAACATATTGATGAGCGGGTAGGTATTCCGCATGTTCAATGCACGGAAATTAACCAGCTCGGTGGCATTTGATGTATATATTTCACACTTCCACGCACAGATTGCACACATACAGTGATGGCAGTGCTTTCTGCAACATATGGAAAATAAATATTTTATCTGTGTGAGCTCTTATCAGTCTCCAGGGTCTGTCGAGAAGAGAGCGCGTTCTCCTATCTCCTTCTCCCATTTTTCTCTCCACTGGGCACCCTCCTGCTGCACGTTCATGAACGTGGCCCCACTTACAGCCTGGCTGAGTAGGAAAGAGTTACTCAGAACCTGCTTTTGATAAATAATTACTCAGTCATCAGATCATGATCATTTAGGCCCATGACGCCCTCCCCCTCAATCTTTTTGGAGTGGTAACCATTTCCTCAAGCTCCAGGCCAAGACAGTATGTGGAAAAGGCTAAGGAGCGAGCTTGGGGAGGAGGGTGAAGGGGAAGAGACAAAACCACTCTAGTGTGGGTGGCTGGCGGGAGAAGTGAGTCCACCATCTCGTGGCCGTGTGCCCGAGGTCGACTAGACATGGATCCCTGGGGCCTCAGTTTCATCGTCTGTAGAATAAAACGAGTAATGGTCACCTCCTCGGGCCGATGGGAGGACAAGTGGGAAATGGGGTAGTTCCTGCGTGCACGTCAGTCCGTGCTCAGGAATGGCGGCTCCTTTCACAGACAGCCATGGTCTGTGGCTGCTGGCATTTCAGCCATAAGAGGCACGTCCCTTAGTTCTCTTTTTTAGTATCTTGATTTGGGTAGAGGACTGTGGACTATAATCGCAGCAAAGGTAGGAAGAAGGAATCCATGAGAAGCGCGCGCTTCTTTAACTTGCCGCTCTCAGGAGGTGACCCTCCTGACACCTTCTTTCAGTGCCCGTGTTTGTCACTGCTGCTGCTCCACCAAGTGCTCCTCTTGAAGCTGAGGGTCAAGCAAGCGACACTTGGCTAGAGAAGCCCACCCGACCTGAGAGCGGCGGGCTACTCAAGAAAGCCAACCTCCAGCCCTCTTGCCTATCACCTCAGATAATTTATCCTTTCGCTGCTTGATCTAAAGTGCTCAGATCAACTTAAGATGTTTTCATGATTAAAACATTTGATTCTCTCGATTTTTCTAACCTCTTTGGCGAGGCTGATTTCCAGTGTTATGCAGTGAATGTTTCCCTCTCTGTATCAGTCAGGAGCCTGGCATGAAACAGATGGCTCACTCAGAGGGTTTAGCTGAAGAGGGTCTAATGACGGGACTGTAGACTGAGGTACAGATGAGGTTAAGGGACCCTCCAGGGAAAGCAGTTAATCTCAGCTTTGAAGTGTTCAGCTGAAGGGGTAACTTGAGGCCTGGCATCCTCTAGGTCCGGTCGGAGCTGGAGCTGGGAGGGAGTTGGGATAACAAACACCCAAACCTCACTCTTGGCTCTCATCTCTAGCATGCTCTCTCATCTCTTGCTGAGACCATTTTTTGGCTAAATTCCAAGGACTTCTGGGTTATGTAGTCCAAAGAGGTCAATCTCAGTCTCCTGGGCTTTATCTCTGGGCAGAAAATGGCTCTGGGTGTGTGTGTATGTGTGCGCGTGTGCACACTTGCGCACTCATGAGCACACCTATTCTTCCCCTTCTCCATTTCCTTCACTCTTTCTCTTAGCATTGTTTTCTAGAGGGAAAGACAACAAATAAGAGGAAACCAGTCCTCTCTTAATACCCATGTACTGACTTTGTCTATTTGCCATTTATAGAGGAAGAAAATGAAATGTAAGCTTCATGAGAGCAGGGATTTTATTGGTTAAGTTTGCTGCCATACTCTTAGATTTTATTGGTTAAGTTTGCTGCCATACTCTTAGTTGCGCAAGAGTGCCTGGGACATAGCAAATGCCCAGAACATTCTGGCAGATCATGTAAGCACGCTTACCACTGCTTTGCCAGGCACTGTCTTTTTACGGTCTTGTCTCAGGACATGGCAGCCCAGGTAAGCAGGCAAGGACATGGGGCATGGCTGTGCAGGTGAGGTGATGTGGAGTGGGAGGTCTTTATAATCTGACACTGTGCCCTCCCTACTCACCCCAGACCCTGACACCTGGCCCAGGGCACGGTCAACCCGCAGGAAGGCACACACGTTTGAGATCCGTCCACATTTTTTGCTGGTTTTGAATCTGGAAGTCTCTGTAAGTGTATTATTATTTCTGCTGTCTGCATGAGGAAGCTGTGTTTCTGAAAGGCAGGCGGAAGGTGAGCACTGAGTCTCCGCTCTGGAGCCCCGTGCGAGCGGCGGCAGGCCCTGGCGTCGAGCATGGGAACGACTTCCTGCAGCCATAGGCTCACCTGAGGACCTTCCTGCGGTTTCCAGGAAACCTTTGGGACTTCTGGGTCTGGATCTGGGTTCTCTGAAGCACAGGTAGGTAGGGTTGGGAAAGATCCTTTCCCTCCCAAAGGACACAGAAACTTTGAAGCCAGTCTGCACCTGCTGCGCGTATAGGCCTGTGCTCTTTGATGAAGACAGACTCAGAAAATGATCCTGGTGTGGGACAGTGTAAGGCGTTCCTTGTGCTGAACTTGATGGAAGAAGGCTGCACACAGGTAAGTCCCCGAATGGGTGTGGAATGAAGAGACTCTACTGTGATCGCCTGTCATGTCCTTAGTCCCTAGTTCCTGGGACCCATTAGCAGCTCAGGCTCCGTTCTGACCAGGTGGGCCTATCACCCATTACTGGGTGGCAGGTGACTGAAAGCATGCAAGGTAACAGTAAAGTGACATGAAAGAAACTCTGGCTTCATTTCTTTGGGTCTGGTTTATACCAGACTAGCGGAAGACAGAAGACATGAGTGAAAATCCTACATGAAGCCTAAGAGGGATGTGAGTCTCCCAGGGTCAGCATCTTCTGGTAACAGAGATGCCTGTAAAACACTCCCCTTCACCTGCCTTGTACTGTATCAGAACACTTGTGAACACAACTAGAAGGTGTTTTTGTTGAAAAATGTACAATTAAGGTACTTTGCCTGCATAGCCTCTTAAGTATTTTACATTTCTGACTTTTTTGGTTAAAAGACTCACATACTCATCTGTCACTTTTAGCAAGAATTAATGGGTACTTGGTATCAGCTTCTCACCAGCACTTTCCCTTAGGCATCCTGTCTCCTATCCCAACTTCTCTCTGCACCTCGCCTCGCAAGGGGTGAGCATCTACACCAATGCCTGATATGTGGGAACTAAGCAGAACTCTGACATAAGGCAGGCATGCAGGGGGCACAGCTGGCTGGGCGGGACACAGTGGCATAGAGACAGGGCGAGAAGAGCCCTGCACCCAGAGGGGAGGGCCTGCTCCCCTGGGAGCACGGAGGCCACAGCACAGGACGGAGGCAGCTAGACCACAGGCACACACTGGTGGGGAAAGCAGCTGCTGCCTTTGACCACGGGGTCCCAAGGTGACCAGCTGCAGTGAGTATCAATAGAGTGACCGAGAAGGATGACACGAGATTGGCAGGAGTGGCCACTGTTTCAGGTAGAGACTCAGATGACTCAGCAGAACAGCACCAGTCCCTGCAAGGTGTGTTCAGATGCAGCTGGCAAGGCCATCTGGCAGGAGGGTGTGATCCGCTACAGGGCGGGCATCTCAGGTGGAGCCGGTTACCTGCTGCAGCTGAGAGATGGAGCCATCTAAGATTTCATCTGCTTTTATAGGGGTGTGTATGTGTGTATGTGTGTGTGTGTGCATGCACACGTTTTAATTAAGCCAAGTGAACTAAGAAGCCTTTCATGGGAGGCATAATGTACTCACAGTAGTTTCCAAATAACTGGTGTCACTCTTCAGGTAAGTCACTCCAAGGCTTGGGCCTAGTGCAGATGTTCATTGGGGCAGGGAACAGAGAGCGGCTGCATCTGGAACAGACATGCAAAACAAACAATGATCAGCTGAAGAGATGAACCTAGGACCCAGGTGATCATTTCAACGGCGCCAGCACTGTGGGGCTGGGCTGGAGACGGCGTCTTGTCTTGGAAACAGAGACTGGCCAAGAAGAAGTCAGGTCGGGGGAGGGTGGGGAGAGAGCACCTCCCGGGCTCCATTTTTGGCGTTGTTACCCGACAACGTCCTGGACAGCACAGCAGGGGCGTCTCAAAAGCGCACGCGCCCGTCAGTGCATGACATGGACTCGGGGCTCAGTTTGGAGCGGAGGTGGCGGTATGGGTGGGGTGGAGGGAGGGGGCGATGTCCCTCCACGTTGCTACAGCAGCTCTGCTTCCAGTGTTCTCTGGGTCCCTCCCCCTGTACCCAATCTACAAATGCCCCTGACTTGGTCACGTTTCTCAGCTACCGCCTTCTCCCTCCTTCCCTGCTGTCTCCACGCTCGCCTGTGGGAGAGATCAGATGGCCTGAGCTGTCCAGCCTCAGGGGCTACAGAACAGGGGGGCCACTGTCTGCCTCAGAGCCTCACACCCAGAGGTCTTTCCTCAGGCCTTGCCCCTTTGGCCACCTTGGGCTACATACCACTTGATTTCGGAAACCCTCTCTGCTTCTCACTGTCTTATCCTGGCTTTCCTCCCACCTCCAGTTCTCTCTGCTTCCTTCAGGGGCTTGTCCTCTTCCACCTCCAGACTTTCTTCAGGCTCTGCTTACACCCACTGCCACGACCTCACCGTGTTCTCCATAGAGAACACCCACATCGCTATCTTTAGTGCCTGCCTGTCTACAGAGCTACAGACTCACATTCTAAATGACTGCTGGCTATCAGTTCATTAGTTCATTTTTCATTCATTCATTCAGTGTTGACATCTCTCAGGCACTGGGAAAAAGGGGGACCTTTCACGCTGAGCATCTACCTCAAATACTGCAATGGCACTTCTAATTCAGAAAGTGTACAATGGAATTCATTGTCTTTTCCACAAAGTATATTCACTTTCCAGCTGTCATTGGTATTCACTTGGGCCTACAACTGAGGTGACATCTTTAATGTCTCCCTTTCTTTTACTACCTGTAGTCAATCAGCTGCCATGTCATGGGGTTTTTACTTAGGCTGTGCAATGCTATGACTGACAAGGGTGTAATCTTTGCTCATTCAGATGACCAATGGTACAACTCTCATCTGTATTTGGTGATCATCCAGGATTCCTAACTCAAACCCTCCCCAATTCTTGGAATTTCCTAAAGGGAGGGAGAGGGAGAGGGCAGGGGGAGGGGGAGGGGGAATCTTTTGTTGTGTTAAATGAGCTAATCCTTGGATCCCCAACTAAGGATGGGAGCTGGGTGCAGAGAACCAACCCTGTGATCAGAGGGCTGGAATTTTCATTTTCAACCCCTGACCTGAGAAGGGGAGAGGGGCTGGAAGAGGTCATTCCATCACTGATGGTCTTTGATGGTCGATGGTTTTGTCAATGATGCCACTGTAATAGAGCCTCCCTACAAATATCAAAGGACAGGATTTGGGGAGCTTCTAGGTGGGAAAACCCTTGGAGAAGTGGGGAGAGTGGTGCCTGGAGAGCCCATGAAGCTCTGAGCCTCTCCCCCATCTGGCTCTTCCTGAGTTAGCTTTTTATCATCAACCCATCGTCTAGTAAGGAGAATGTATTTCTAGCTCTGTGAGCTGCTCTACTAGCAAATGAATGAAATCTGAAGCGGGAGGAAGTCGTGGGGCCCTCTGGTTTATAGTCTGTCAGAGGTCAGGTAGGAGCCTTGACTGGTGACTGGCGTCTGATGTCCAAGGAGGGGTGGGTCCCTGGGACCCATGATCTACAGCTGGTCAATCAGAAGTTGTGTTATGGGACAGAGCCCTTCACATGTGGGATCTAACACTATCTCCAGGTAGACAGCATCAGAGCTGAGCTGAATCGGAGGATACCCAGCTGGTATCTCAGTCACTGTTTGGGAGTAAGAGAGGAGGCCCCCTACATAGTTGGAGACCTGGGTCCTGGACACCTGCTTTGGCTATGCTTTCTGAGTAAGTATCTGTATTCTATCCCAACATCTGTTTATCGCGGTATCACCTGCTGGAGAACTTCTGTGGGAAATTCTCACCTGGTGTCATGTCTCAAGATTCTTTGACCTCTAACCCATCCTTCACACAAAGGCTACATTCGTTTTTCTGAAGTAGCATTCTGAACAGACCACTCCTTTGCTCTTTGCTTATTGGATGACATCAAATGTCTCAGCTTGGCATTCCAGGATCCTATAATATGCCCCCACCTAATTTCCTCCTCTCTTCGGTCCATTCTACACTCTGGGAACACCCAGTCTTCCCCACCACATTCATGGAGTTTCCACCCTTTTCCCAAAGTTTACACAGAAGTTCCTTAAGGACTATCCAATGCCAACAAATTAATGAAGCCTTTCCCACAGAAAAATACTTTTTTTCCCAGCATCTTCTGAACTACTCCCATTGACCTTCTACGGCCTCTAATAATTATTTGTGTCATCCCCCCGATCAGCTCTTGGAAGGCAAAGACAACTTTTGCTTTGGGTACCCTTTAGCACACAATGCCTTGCACACACGTGTGCTTTCAGCTCATTCTTGCTGAACTGGATTTAAAAGGAATAAAGATTCTTGCTTAGCCTCATGGAAACTGAAACTGAGTTGGGAAGACCTTAAAACTCATGATGAGCCAACCCCTCCTTTTTCAGATGAGCCAGTTAAGGGAACTGACTTGCTTAAGGCCACATACTTGTTAGTGGCTGAGCGGAGACAACTGATACAGAGGTCACGAGTCTTGAAGTCTCTCTCAGTGTTTGCTTGGTACCAACAGGCCCAGCAGACCACCGAGAGTGACCAGACGAGTGGGGGACTGGGGCACAGAGCCTGCAAGGGTTACAGAAACAAAGACCACTGTTTTACTTACTCACCTCAACTACCTGAACAATATACACTTCTTTTTATGGTGAAATGATTTTTTAAAAATAAGGTGGCGGATTTTAAGACCGAGGAAGCAGACCTTCCTAATGGTACCGGAAGAACCAATTATGACAGTATTGTAAATGCCACTGGGGTATCAAACTTAGGGCAAAACCAGAATGAAGACAGTAGGTTCGGCTGAGGTTCTTGGTGAGAAAATAGGGCAGTGATTCCACGCTGACATCCATCACCTCAGAGAAATGTAGGTTATGGGGATCTTGCAAGTCTCACACCAACACTTCTTTTTTACTTAGCTTTGCCCAGCATGGATCCTCTACATCTGTGTAGATTTTGACTGACTTTTTTCTCTTCATGATATTACTCTCCTAGCAGAAATGCATAGATGATAGCTCTGAATTTGGTTCTAATGTTCTTTCTCTGTTCTCCTCTGGTGGTAGAAGAAACATCCATTATTTAATGCCCTCTCGCTCCTCAATCTTAGACAGAATCATTTTCTCTCACCCAAAGATGAGAAGCCCAAAAAAATCTGAGGTGGGTGACAGCAGTGTTTACCAATGTTAGGAAAGCAGGTGTTTCCAGAGGATCTCAGTATTTTCACTTGGCCGGAAAAACTCAGCTCTTACATATTAGCCGAGAGACAACGGTACAAGGCTTCACCGGCCTCTTCCAGGTAAGCGCCTTACTCATTGTTGCTCCTCAGCGGACAGACTTGATACTATTAATCATATTCTTTCTGGCCAGTAGGGTGGAACCATGCCACGCATGGAGATGTCGGTTAAATAGCAACACCCCAGTAGCATCGACAGCAAACTGAGTTCAAGAGCTCTTTCTAGCTCCTGCTGGATAGGCTTGCACTTCATCAGACAGAGGTCCCTGGCAACTATATTAAGATGCTACAGGAAGTTATCGATCAGTGTGTCTACTACGCAGCAGTGGAAAATCACTTGGAAACTAACAGGTCCATTGTGTAATTAGATATTTACCTATGCCTAACTTCTGATTTAAATTGTGCATTTGGAGACATGATCTTTCTGTCCTCTAACCAAACTTCTTTCTCAGCTGCTCTGATCAACTGTGATGATCTTCTTGTCGTGTTTATGGAAAATCATCACCACCCCCTTCTTCTTTGCCTTCTTGCCTCAGTACACACCTGAGGGCCTGTGACTCAGACCTTCCTTATGATGTGTTGTGTTTTATTGCTTAAAAAGGTGGCGATATGCCAAAGAAGACTTGGTGAAAATGACTTCATGAGGTTTCATAGTTCTTCTCTTTCAATGACTTCCATATTCAATGTACTCAGTTTTGAAGTCAAAAGATAATTTTGCGAGGCTGCTGGGACCACACTTCCTTCCTAGAATCTGGAAATCCAGTTTTTCTGTCTCTTACATCATCACTGTAAGAAAGAATCCACTTTTACATCCCAGCTGGCAAGATTCTTGATGGTGTCAGAGGCAGAGGAGATGGTGGGGCACTTCCATTGCAAGCCTGTTTTGCTGTTGACCTCCACAGGTCTGTCTGTCTTGGATGTCCTTAGAAAGCAGGCTGTTGTATAACACGCGGCCACCAGCACTGTATGAAACTTTCTGTGAAGGTCTCATTTCAGTCTGGTTCTTCTCATTCTAAGGATATCACACCAAATCATTCTAAGATGACAGACCTTCCTGACGAAAGCTTACAGAAAAGCCAATACTTCCGGTAATAGTGACATTTATCACATTTATCACAGCACGTTGTTGTGTATGGCATCAGGCATATTTACATGCAAATGCATCCTCATTCCATCCTCACAGCAGTACCCTGTTGTAGGTGTTAGTGTACCCACTTTACAGATGAGGAAAAGTGAGATTCAGAGAGCTGAAGCAACCACTTCGAGGTTAGAACGCTGTGGGTAATGAGAACGCAAACCTAGATCTGACTCTGAACTGTGCTTTGGGTCACTACCCCATAACTGCTGCCCTACAATGTGGGCACGTTTCTTGCTCCCACTGTGTTCTCAGCACAAGAAGGATGCTTATGTTATTTCCATAATGGGTCAGGGTCACAGGAAAGATCTGGGGGCACAGACCTTGGCAAGGTACCGTTTCAGACACTGTTAGAGTTTCCCTCCTTTCTCTTGGAAAGATGAGCCCATCCTAGAGTGGTCTCCTCAAACCCGAATGAACAGATGAATCGCCCAGGATGTCTGATTCAGCATGTCTGGGATGGAGTCTGGGAGTCTGCATTTCTAAAGCTCCCAGGTGCTGCTGATGCTACTGGTTGAAGTATTGCAGGTCTTCTGTCTAACACTCCTTTTCCTACCGAGGGTGGTTTCGAAGGAGCAGTTCGAGCTGAGTAACTCGGCTAACGGCTTCCACCGCACGGCTGGCTGCTAATTCCGGGCAAATCTGTCAGGTCATCAGGCATTACACAGAACTCAAGGAGTTTCAGGCAGAGAACACATTAGGAAAAAAAATCTTTTCTCCATCCCCCAGGGCTTTCCTCCCCCACTGGAAATTAAAATAATAATGTCTCTAACGTGTAATGATCCTATTTTTTTTTTACATTATTGTTATTTTTAACAATAATTATCTGGTAATAATTCAAATAACACCTTTCCTCTGAGAAATTCAATGAGCTTTACTAACCTTAATTGGCTAACAGCAATTCCCAGGTGTAGATAAAGATGTCTCAAAGATCACAGTAAATTTAAAACTGTTCCACCTTCCCTCCTTTCTTCGCCCCAAATGTAGTGATGAATTAGTAGTGAGGGGTTACTAATTGGTAAAAACCCTCTATCTCCTAATCTGAGGCCTAGGAAATGTCATCATCCAGGAAACAGTCAAGAGGTGGCTGTAGAGAAAAAAGGAGGGGGAGTCAAGAGGAGTAAGAGTGGAAAAAGAGAAAGTGAAATCACACAACCAGTTGGGTGACCTTGGGTGAGTCACTTAACCTCTCCGTGACTCGGCTTTCCCTCTAAAAAAAAAAAGGAGGTGGATTTCATGATTTTTAAGGTCCCTTAAAACTTTAATAGTCCCCTGAGAAGAGAGATGTGGGAATTAAGTAGCTCATCAACCTGTTAAACCATTAAAGCTGTTCAAGAAAGCTATTTGACTTTTAACTTTTTAACTAATTACCTGAAACGAATTCCCCAGTGGACATTACTAATCCCACCCTTCTGGAAACTGGTGAGGAAATCATCTAATGAACAAGGCACCAAAGGCATCATGGCTAGAAAGACTAACAAGAGCCCCATCTGCAGCAACAATGCAAGAAGAAATGTTTTAGTTTAAAATGTTCTCACTCCGTAACTAACCGTTCGTTAATACCCATGTCCAGAAGAAATACCTCTGATGGCTTGGAGACCCCTGGGAAGGCCTTGCCAACAGCAGGTCCCACTGTTTGTCACATTAAATCTATGTTAATTTTCTCCATAGAGACCTCTTGATTCCTCTTTGACAATTTGCAAACTCTGCTAATAAGAGTTGCACATCCCAGGAGTCTTAGTGCTTTCAGGTACAATTGATTCTTATTTTTTTAAAGAAGAGATCCTTAGGGTCAGGTGAGACATTTATCTGTCTGCCTATCCATCGATCATCTATAATGTATAAATTCATATAATTTATGTATAAATATATCATTCATTTTATATATGTATACTTACAATAAGTAGTTTTTCTTGCTTAAAGGGTGGTTACATTCTGAGAAAGACTAAGTGAAAATACTTTCATGAAGTTTTGTGTTTATTCTTTCAATGACATATCTTTCTTTCTCTCTGTCTCCTCTCATTCTCTCTCTCTGTCCAGAAAAAGCCTGCCATAGGCCCTGGCTGTCAGGTCATCGTAAACTCTGTAATGAGGACTCCAATGTGAGCACCATTCACAGTGTAGTATGTTATTTGGTCTTAGATCAGAGCTGTCTATACCTTGCCCCTTTCAAAGTGCAGGTTTTCTGAAGACTTCGTTACCATCTGCGGCCAAACGGACAAACAGGAACCTAGCACCTAGGAACACCAACGTGGCACCACCCAGGCACTGCCTCTGTCCGGAACACCACTTCCCTTTTCCAGCTCCCATCACCTCATTGTGACTTGGCTACTTTCAACTAAATACTTTACTGTCTGCCGACGTTATGCTCGGTACTTTTCATACATTACTTGACTTTATTTCTTAGAATGACTCTTTGGAGGTGGGGATTCTATTCTGATATCATAGGCGAGGAAGCGACGTCTGGGAAGGCAGAGTTACTTGTCACAGATCATGAAGCTAGAGTGTAGCAAGGTGGGGCTTCAAGGCCAGGTGTTAACCTTCAGACTCTAGCATGTGGCCACTAAACCAGTGACCCGACCTTCATCTACTCCTGTTCACCCGAGGGCTTCACCATAGGCTTATATATTGGGTCCTCTAATAAATTCTTGAGCTTGTTTTTAATTTTCTTCAAAACTTTCAACATTTGATTTAGAATGTCCCTCTCTGCTTTGATCAATACTTTAACCCCCAAACCCATTACTATTTTCTTTAGCCTTTCTTCACCACCTTTTCCAGTTGTTTCTTAGCTTTCCTGTCCTCATTCCAAATGACTCTGGAGACTTCAGACTGCATCACAAGTGTTCTAACCCCAGCTCGAGAGTGCCTCTTCCTTAATGCCTAAGGAGCCTACTCTTTCCAAGCCGTTCAGTAGGCCCCTGCTGGCTTCGGTGAGTGTCTCTGTCTAGGCTAATGTTACTCTGTGATGACCTATTTCAATACTGTTCTCGAGAACTCCCCAGATTTCCCTGCTCGCGTGGCCTTTTCTCTATGGGGCCTCTTCTGACGATCTTTAACCAGGAAGGCCCATCATCACCCATCATTCTGTCCCTCTCTCAGGTTACAGCCCTACGCATACGTGTCATCTGGACTCCTACTTTTGGTCAGTGTTGTTTCTAAGCACAAGTCTATGGTAGATTTCTTTTTAAATATGTTCTACTATCATCAAGGCCTATTCTCCATTCTTTTTCAGTCGGTGACCTTGCCTCCTACCTACATTAGTGACAGGAGAAAGACATCCAGTGTGGTAAGGTAAGCCGCTCTCATCTCCTTCTTCAATGTCTCTGAACATCTATCATTTATTTCCTCAAGATAGATTGATATTTTTTTCCTATCTCAGAGTTTATTCTTTCTTCTTCAATCTTTATCCTTCCCTATGGTTCCATCATAATATATTGTTCTTTTTTCCTGCCTTCAATTCTGCCCTTAAAAGTCTTTCCAGGTGGTATATCTCAAAACGAATTTTCATAGAACTAGAACTTTGAGATGCACTTCAAAAAAGTTCCTGGTCAAACACATATAGAAAACATTGCTCGCTGTATGTCCCTGTTGCAAACTCATGATGCACATGAGGATATTAATGGTGCTAAAGACCCCAGCATTGTCAAAACTCACTGGGTTACAGAACCCTCATTGTCCTTTTTAATGCAACACACATTAACCTCAGAGCATGATAAGATACTCTTTCCTCTGTTTCCAAACTCTTTAGCCTGCATTTGTAAGTTCACTGAATCTATATCAAATAAGCCCTCTCAGTTCCTTTGCATTAATACCTCATTTGGTATAAACTAAGTAACTTATAGGGTCCCCGAAAGGCAAAGTAATTCACATTGGAGCCCCTGAACACACCTTGTTGGTTTCTTGGTAGGCTTTTTTTTATCACTTTTTCTCCTTTAAGGCCTACATAAAATCAGGAATCCCGTATGAAACGTGTCTCAGCCCAGACAGGCTCTGCCGTAAATTCAGCACTTAGATACACGGTTACAGTCTAACTCCAGTTTTCTTCATCAGTGGTGAGGATGTAAATTCTCTAAGGCATGGGCCTTGTTTGGTGGAACCTCTGGTAACTAATGTAGCCGTTTGTGCCTTTTAGTGGTTGCCAGAGACAGAAGTGGATGGCATTTTGGCATGGTTGATCTGAATCTACTTTCTGCAGCTGTCAGGAGGGACAGGTTAGTACACTAAAGGCCCAGGTGGAATGTACTGTCCCCTTGACGAGAAGAAATTCCACCCACCATCCCTGTCATTACCTTCGCCAATGTGCTTTGGGCCGATGAAGGTTGGATTGAGCAAAGCAAGTCTATTCTTGAGTGAAAATAAGAATGCACATCAGTTGACACCAAGGAGAAGGGTAAAATAATCTAGGAACAGCAAAGAATCCATGAGAGGAACCATTGGAATAAATGACTTTCTACCAATGATGAAACATCATCCATGGTCACTAAATGATAGTACCTTGGTGAAAGTGACAAGGCCTCTTTTCCTACACAAGGGAGGCAGAGGTGCTTAGGTGAGGACCCGCTGCGTATCCCTGTGCCCCATACATGGAGTAAACAGTTCTGCAGTGCAACCGCCATTTGCAGAATGTTAGAGGACTGTCTATAGCCTTCCAGCCATGTTCCAGCCTCTGTCTCTGGGTCTCTGTCTCTGGGTCAGCCTGGAGACATGGTACTCTGAGAAGCCAAGGCAGCTTGTTTCCCATCAGTACACGTGATCCCAGCACATCCCCTCTTCCCCCACAGACCTCTCCGCCCACACCCCACAAGAGCACAGCGCAGGTGGTCTCAGGTGTGTACACAATAACCCGCTCTTCAGAGGCTTTGGGTTTTGCAGATGAGATGTTCTCTGAAGACAGGACTTAGCGGGTTCCTGATAGTTTGTAGTGAGGCTAGGAGGACACCTTTGGTCTCTTTATGTCTAGTCAGGGAGTTTTATGATGTGAGAGAAAAGAGAGAGGACAGACTTCTTTCTTAAAACTGCAGCAACCTATGATTTTCATGTTTAGCAGAAGACAAAACGTATTTCATTAAAGCACAGTCTGTGGACTAGTTTGCTACCTTCCTAGAGAAAACCCAACACACAAACAAGATTTAAAAACTCTTTGGACATGAGAATGTTGACTTCCGCAAGTAAAGGAATAAATAGGTATACATTGTACACCTAAAATAAAACCGGCATGTTATGTAATGTGTGACAAGAGTAGGATAATGGTAGACTGGTCCTTAGGTAACATTTATAACAATGTACTAGAGTATTTAGTAGTAGCAGTAATCAGTAAGCATTTTTCAAACGAATTTTATTCTGAGCGATCACTGGGTACTGCATGGCTGAGATGTTTTCCGGTCACACCTCTGCTGAGAGTGAGCCTTTCTGAGCAGTGCACACACCAGAATGAATGCCTGGAGGCGAGCCTGCCTTCTGGGTGTGTCACAGGTCAGTGGATGGGGCTTCAGCTTTCTGAGGCCACCGGAGGTGTCTGCAGTTACTGCGCCAGTTTCTTCTTTTTGCAGTAAAAGCAGACACTGCGCAGTTATCCTCCGGGGGAAGGCTGAGGCCCCCGAGTCTCTCTCCCCACGTCCCCTGCGGTGGAGAAGGAGACACCACTGACAACGCTTCACATGAATGGAGACACAGTCGCGGTTACAGGGTACTTTCCGAGGACTCTCTCAAGCGACTTGTCCCTGTCGTGAGTTAGAGGGGAAGACGGAGGTGGGGGAGGGACGCTTAAGGTGCTCAGCTAATGAGCAACAGAGCTGAATCTAAAATCAATGCTTTCAGCAGAAAGTCCTTTTCCCCCCCCAAATTACCGTCGCGGCCCAGAAACTAGGTGGCAGACCCAAGAAA
Source organism: Solenodon paradoxus (assembly GCA_004363575.1). Taxonomy (NCBI): domain Eukaryota; kingdom Metazoa; phylum Chordata; class Mammalia; order Eulipotyphla; family Solenodontidae; genus Solenodon; species Solenodon paradoxus. The sequence continues at coordinate 472,151 of RJWH01000912.1, forward strand.
CAGCGCGAGCGGTGGAGTCTCGGGATCCGGCCCGGCTTTCGGATCCACTAGGAACTAGCTGCGTGACCACGGTCAAATCCTTGACGCCTCTGAGCCTTAGGCTCACGGACACGGAATCAAGGAACGACAAGGACTCCCAGCTGTCAAACCTCTCACCAGGGAGCAGCACTGACGAATAAAGCGTGCTCGCCCCTCTCCTGAAGTTGGAGGCTGAAAGAGGTGGAGGATGTGCAAGCGTGTCGCTCTGTGATGCACTGAATCAATTCAGCTCAAAGACTGGCGACCACAGGACACAGGAGCAGTCCCCTGGGTGGGCGGGAGCTGCCAGGCAAGCCCCTTCCATTCAGATTTCAGGAGACACTGGGATAAAGCACTGGAATGGGTTCACACCCCAATCCAGTCCGCCTCTGCTCGTCCAGAACGCCAAGGAGCATCACTTGAGTGAAGTTACTGAGCGGGTAAGGCAAACACGCCAGTTCCCGAGTAGACGCCTCAGACGACTCTGTGCCAGGGTGCAGGTGGCAATCACTGCTTCTCCAGGTGTCTCTGGAGCGAGTGCTGGGGGGACCTGGAGGAGGGAGAGACTGGGGAGGAAGGCCAGACATCCCTGCTCCCGGAGGCGCGCATGATTTCACCTGGCAGCCCCAGGAGACAGGAGAGACCCAGAATTAGCAGGAGCCTCCTCTCCTGATAGCCTAAGTGCTCTGATCGAAAGGCAGAGGGTATCAGCAGAACGGCTGTACCGAGTCGGCATTGATTTCTCCAGCCTTTGTCTGTGTCTGCTTTCTGTCTCGTTTGGAGGTGGTTACTGTTACTACAAGCAGCATGAATCATGTCTCTGTTAAAAAACAGAGCTTCGATTGTCTTACATAACCCCTGGTAACCGAATGTCTAATAATAGCAAGCCACTTACAGGTAAGGAGTCTGTCTTCCTCCCAGACACACACACACACACACACACACACACAACACACCCCTTCCAGTGCCTCAGGAAAGTCAGACAGGGAGGAAGCAGAGGGAGAAAGAGGGCAGCCCAACCGATGGGTTTTTTTTTTTTAAATTTTAAAATATATTGAATAATCATGCATCACAGAGCCTGATGCCAATATGCTGAACTGAACTAGTCAACTGTTGGACACACACATTCTTCTGAAAATACTGGAAAGAGCCAGGAAACCCAAACACAAAAGACACCGTCTCCAACTCCCTACTGCTGTATTAAACACCTCACTCCCAAAGACAGGAGGAGTAAGGGGTCGGGGGTGGAGAAGAAATTTTGCTGAATGGACTACAAGTTTGCCTCAGCTAGGTTTAATTTTTAAAGGATGTTTTCTCCTTTTGGTTTGACCAGAGAGTGATATTCTAAAGGTTCCTGGCTACAGTCATTGCATAAAATTTCAGAGTGAAAAGCTACTGAGAACACGGCAGCCGCCACCTCCCACCATGCAGGCTATGTATCAGGTGCGGCTACCTGAGTTACTTTCTTTGGGAGCGAGAACCCTGCATCTTGTATCTTCCCCATGAGCACAATCTCTGGCTTGTAAGACACGATCCCCCTACCTCAGCCACCTTTCAGGTGATTACCAAAAATACCACATCATCGGGCAGACTGAGAAAATGACTCTTCACAAATGATGAAGGTAAAATCTCCTTTAAACCACGTATTTGGGTGAGAGTAAAAAAAAAACTAGGGTCTCAATAGCAAGGTGCAAAGTTTATGAGGAACAGATAATATAAGCTTGTGACATGCGTGTCTCGGTTTGTTCATCACGGTCATCCTGAGAAAAATCACTACAGGCTATATTTCTTCGAGTGTGAAGCTCCTGGGAAGGAGCTCAAGTGGCTGGAGATGTGATGTAACTTGAATCCAGGGAGGACTTGATGGAAAGTTACAGAAGGATGCTACGTCTTGTCACTCATTGGGGTTAGGTCCACAGAAGGAAAACTCTCTTCTCTGATTTGACTGTTCGGTAACATGAGACTGTGAATTGGACTAGTCCTAGTCAAAGAATGTCATAGGACATGGCCACTGGAGACCAGCACCTCTGCCACTCAGCACTGTCTTCAATCACTTAGAGGTATATGCAACCTATGGAGATAGCGATAGGTCAAAAGGACTGTATGTTCTCTCAAAATACGGTTGATTTCCTTTTAGATTATTCTCCAATTCCATAAGCAAAAGAGTTTTGAATTGAAAAAGGAAACAAGGGAAAGAAAAAGAAAAACAGGCAGGAAAAATACAAAGGCCTCTTATCCCTGCCTGCAAACCTGGCTGGAGTTGGTAATGAAACCTCTGCTATAGTTCTCGGGTGGGCTTTGCTCCATGCTCCACAGACGTGGCTTCTGGAGGAAATCAGTTCTAGGTTTTTCTCACGAATCTCCAAAGGCAGAACAGTCAAGATCTTGAGCCCTAGGTCGCCCCACGGAAAAACGTGTCCTGGGATGGATGCAGCTCATGGGCTGGACTCTGGCTTATTTCATGACCTTTGTGAATTAAATTGCTCTGGAACGGGTATTTTGGTGGACAGTTTTAATGAAAACAGCCATGTGACACCACAGTTCTCGCCATGAAAGGCTTTTCCGTCTAACTCTTGTGAATATATTTGCTGAATGGTTTCTTGGACACACATATTCTGGAAGAGAAGGATGTCTGCTTCTTCTCCTGCTCCTACCTTCAAAACCAGGCTCATCTATGCATGTGGGAGACAGTCACACGTACCTGCAATCTCAGGGCACTGTGTCAGGCTGCTCCTTCACAGCGCTGTGTTTGGCACCTGATCAAGGACTCAGCAGGCCACGTGCAAGGTGCAAAAGTGGATTAGTATATTAGTCACATTGCAACAATAAGAGGATCTGTGGATTGTTGTTGATGAGTAGATCATAGTAACTACCTACGGTATGACAAACCACATTTCAGTGATTCAGATGCTGAGAGTTAATCTTTTCAAATGGCCCAGAGATCTCTTTTTTTCTTTTTTTTTTTGGGAGAAAGAAATGGTAGATGCTTCCCCACCCCATCCTTGGCTCCTTTCAGTAAGCATTTATCGGGTGCTTATTGTGAGTGATGAACTCTTCATTCATAGAAGGGAACAGGGTAATGCCAGACTTATCATGTCCTTTCTCCTCTAATATTGAACAAAATATCACTGACTCACCAGGCACAGCTCTTTCTGAACCTGTCAGGGAGTCAGTATGTACTGACCACCATGTTGAAGACAGTAGGAACTGGGCACACCGAGCAAGTGGGAAGGACTTCCTTCCAAAGGCTCAGTCATTAGAGAACGTCCCAGGGACAGTTCTGAGGGGGTAAATGAGCAGATCAGGTCTGACCTGTTTGTACATTCCAACACATGCCTGGAACTCTAGTTACCTTGAAAAATCGAATGGTATGAGCATGTCATTTTTACACCAATTCTAGGATTCTTGAGAAAAACATGTATATATGTTATCCTAGTGAACTTCTGTGTTTGTAGAATACTCAGAATACTTCTGAGAACACACTTTAATTTTTAGAATCATTTACAAGAATTCAGCATCTTATTGTGATATAAGAAGCTTCATCCACAGCAGTTGAGAAGCATGTTGATCATCGAGATGTACAGAGAAAGTGAAGAAATGACAGAGAGGCTTGGGAGGAAGTCCCTGATTCTGAGTTAGAGGAACTTGGGTTCCCAGCCCTGGTGGTGACTGGTTAATGTCCTTATAAGTCATCAGACACCTCCTAAATCTCAGTTTCCTCATAGATAAAATTAGAGTGTTGAAGGTATGGTCTTTAAGATTCTAGTTATAACATCTGGTGCCTTTGTTAAATAGAGAAAGGAAGAAGGGAGGGAAGAAGAAGGAAAGAAAAGGATGAAGCATTTTTATCTATTTATTTACTTTGATCTTTCACCCCAGGCCCGGGTCTTGAACCCAGGTCCTTTGACTTGACATGGTGAGGATCTCAGCTGCCTGAGCCACAAGAGGGAGCCCCTTATATCTGATAATTCTTAACATGACAGGTAATGCCCCCTTCCTCTCCTTTTAGTAAGCACATATACTTCTCCTGATCTTTGTCTACGGGGTTTTAGGCTTCTGGGATCTAGCTGTCATATGCTAAGTATTCAGGTCATTTTCTCTTGTTTACTTGAGTAATAAGTCCCTTTCTCATCAAAGTCTCTTCTCAAATCAGACTACCATGCCTAAGATTAAAAAGGGGATCATTCTGACTCTGAGGAGGGTTCTCGCCATCCTCACAGGCCCACTCATGCTCATGCAAGTGTATCTATGGGGTTATCTCTATATTGACATCTGGCTCCTTCCTTCTCTTCCAACTTGCTGTGAACACCCTGGTAAGCATAACACTGCACAAAAACAAAACAAGTAAGACAAAACAGGTCTGTCTGAATTATTTACTTCAGTTAAAGCATTATGTAGAAGAAAACATTCTAACGATCGAGGGGTGTGTGGAGGGCAAGGCTTTTAAAACTATTCCTCTATCTTAGAAAAGATTAAATAACATGTTCTATCAATGGCAGTTTCACATGTTGTTATTATTTTTCATTTTCAAAGCGAATGCTACATATTGAATTTATAATCGACTGTACAGACGTGGATATTCCTCCCAGTTTTCTTCAGGCCGCTGTATCTTGGAAGCCAAGGCCCAGGGTTTGCTGAGCTAACTTTACGTAGACAAAGGGGCCACACAGAAAACCCAATACCTGGAGCTTATATCATATCCTGACTAGGAACTCTGGGTACTCATGACTCGCTCTTTTCCATCTTGATCCCATTCTTTTGCTGACTTTATTCCCTTCACCTCAATTTCCCTGCTTGCTGGAGCTTATATCATATCCTGACTAGGAACTCTGGGTACTCATGACTCGCTCTTTTCCATCTTGATCCCATTCCTTTGCTGACTTTATTCCCTTCACCTCAATTTCCCTGCTTGCTGCAGAGAATTTCCCCTGCTGTGACGTGACTGCTGCGACTGGCAAGTGGCCGTTAGCCCTTGTGATAAGGGGAGTTGCTGAGAACACATGTCTAGGAAGAGCTCAGAGGACAGGGGAGAAAAAAGATGGTTATGAGTTGCAGGGTCCTCACAGAAGGCAACCTGTTAGGTTTAAGAACTGATCCATCAGAGAGGTTGTCCGTAGAGAAAAGTTATAGCCTTATATGGAAGGGGTTGTTTTAGAATGACCTGACTTAAAAAAACCAAAATAACAAAAAGGAAAAGAAGTATTTTTTCTTAAAAGAAGGAGCTAAGACATTAGATGTAAGGATATACAGCATCGAAGTTTGTCTAACTATGAAACTAAAATGCCAAGATCTTTATTTTAAGGAACGAAAGTCTGAAAGAAGGAAGGAACCACTTTTTATTTATTGGTTGTTTCTACCCCGGCCCAATGTTGAGAACTTGGGTCATCGGCTTTTCATGGTCCACACCCCAGCTGCCAGCTTAGCGACTGAGTCACCAGCATGGGCCAAAATGTCAAGAGTACAGTTAAAATAGGCAGAGACATAAAAGTATGTGTATAGAATCTAAATTTCATTTACCCCAGGGCCCTCAGCCTGAGGGCTACACCAAACACTATGATAAATTCTAACGGTGCCTAGCTGGGCTTAAATGATGGGCCTTAATATATTCTGATAGTAAGAGATGGAATAAAGCTCAAAAATGCTGGATACTGTTATGTATGTATATGATTTTATTTATGTGTATATTTTTATATCCATATATACAAACATATATATTTGTATGATGTTTGGCAACCTCACTCGTGGTATTCCTGTGAAGTAGGCATGTGGCGAACATAATTTGCCCATTAAACAGATGGTAGGGCTCTGGCATATCTCACCATATTCTAAAATGGTGGAGCTGTGAGCAGGGATTGAAGAGAGTGCAGTTTAGTATACGGTTAACTGCAAATCCCTGTGAATGCTACATTCCGAAAGACAATCTGGGGAGGCAGCATTTGGCTGAGAACTAGGGGTGGTGTGCAAAGCTTTAGGAATATATAAGGGAACAACTTTTCACATTCATTCGGATATAGTATCTTCATTTTTACATACTAGAGGCATTTTCTGAAAAACAGCCTTTTATCTTAACTCATCTGTGTTTGAAGCCAACTTACAAATTGCTAAGAAGATTTAAAAAAAAAACAACAAAAAACTACAGGATAAGTAGAAACACTGGGTAAATGTTACTATTTTTCAATTGTCGTAACAAAAGTGCATTACAGGGAAGTACACAATGGAACAGAGGTGGGAGCATAAACATAAACGCTATCTACCATGCGGCACAGTCACCAGACCCTGCAGAAGCACACGAGACGGACGTTTATAGAATGTCACTCTGCAACACAAGTGGCTTCAGAGAGACTGTGATTCAACCTTCCAGCCCAACTCTTCAAGAAAAAGGGGGGCACTGGGAGAAGGGAAAGAGTTACTAAAAGTTCAGGCTTGAATTTACAAATGCATTTGAACTGGCTTCAAGAAGACATGAAACATCAATACATCTGGAGAATAAAACTTGCAATTGACTGTTCTTTACCATCTGGTCTCAAGAACATTCTCTGCTTGGAAGTTGCATAAGCAATGAAAAAAACACACAAACAACTTCCTGTACCATGTTTTCGGTCACTTATAATGACGCATTACAGAGTCAACCAGCTAAATCTGAGCAAGCGTGCCTTACTGCAGATGACAATGTACATTATATAATGAAGACCAGTGACAGGGAACATCTTTGTTTGAAGAGATCAGGATGTGGAAAAAATATTCAAGAATAAATGTCCTTCCTTCGAAGGTGTTTGTCCGGAGTAGTTTTGGCGGCAAGGCTTTTGAATGTCACTACCATCCCATTTCTAATTTTTTCCACATTAAAAGAAGAATAACAGAAAAAAGGTATACCGGGGAATGAAAAGTTCCATATATCTTTTAATGACATAAACTTGTCTGCTTAAGCAATGAAAGAGACTTTATACTTTAAAAAAATAGAATACTTTTACATATTCCTGTGTTCTTAAGGGGAGTATGTGGATATTTACTTTTTTATGACAGAGGGTCATTCTTGTGAATATTCATCATTCTAACTTGCATAGGACTTTCATTTCTCTTAAGAACTGACCTCGTCCCTGATGGCTCATTCTGAGATAGACACAGCCGTCTATCTCTCAGCTTCCACAGCTCACCGGTATCACTCTCCTAGTTTTAAAGAGACCTCTCCTACCACCCCTCGATGTAAGATGCACTTTCTCATGTGCTTTGATGGGAAAATTGGTTAATAGTGCTATGGAGACAATATTGCTTGAAAGCAAGATTTGACCAGAGATTCTAGGACACTCATGTAGATGTTTGAAGGTCTTCATTTCTTTGTTTAAGGTTGTAATTCAGAGTCTGAACTGCAAGAAACCAGGCTTTGCATATCACTCTGCAACACTTACACTTGGGTTCTCATTTTCAGAGGGGTTGTCCGGACATCCACCCTTGATGATTTGGCAGGTCTCAGACCCATTTTGTTACTATCCCTTGAATTCTGGAGCCAGTGCAACTAATGTAACATGGAGAAGTGATGAAATGGCACTTTTTAAAATATGAGAATCTTGGTAACTGACTTCATCACAGGCACAGAAGCAAAAGTATAGAGTCAAGTTGGAAAATTTCTCCAGACTTCCATTTTCTCCCTAGATTTTAAACAGGACTCAGGCATTATTGGACATTAGGAAAACACTAAAAAAAAAAAATCAGGAAGCTCATAAAAGTAACATCTGATCATCTTTTCTCTTTCCTCCATGGAGAAATCAGCATAATTCACAATCTGTGATAGTTAGGGTAAGGATTATGTTGAAATTTACCTTTTCCCTATTTCTAAAAATGGGATTTCCAAGCAAATGAATAATATCAAGATTACTGGGAGGAGAGAGAAGAGGGAAGTACATTGACTCTATAAGGGGAAAAAACTTTTAAAAAGCTTTAAATGCAAACCTCTGATACACTACTGACAATTCTTATTTATTTTGAATCAGTGTTCAAAAATCTCTACCTGTTAACAATTTGAAATCTCATTTAAAGTATATAAGATAGTCCATGATTCATATTTTTAACTAATTCAGATTGTTTCTTCATTTGAAAGGGGAAACAGTTTTATAAAACAAACATTCCAGCTGCCTACTATTACATTTTTACTTGCTTATTAACATGCTTAGATGATAAAAAAGGGAATGCTACGTGAATTCCAGGTGTACTTGTTCTGGAATCTTTTGAGAGAAACAGAGTCTGCAAGAAACTGTCAACGTTGTAGCAGCCAAGGTTATTGCAGACTAAGGCAGGAGTGCAGGCATAAACTGGTCTTCTACAAGTTTTCCACAGTCACATCAGAGGACACGGTTAATGAGTTCCGAAATTCATTCACAACACTGCTCATCTTTTAGGAATCTCATAACCTTGCCTGACCTTTCCATAATCAGGAGAGAAAAACCTTGACGACATTAGAACCAGTTATCAGGCCCTCCCTTCCTTTCTCCTGGTTCTTCACTTTTTTTTTTTTTTTTTTAGATATTGGAACACTGGAACAACTCCATGCTTTTGCATTCTATGGACGACCAACGACTGAATAATTTTCTCACATCTCTGTTTGCATTTTCGCAGTCTGGTTGCATTGATTTGTGTCTCATAAGTAGACGTTTCCTTTGTTGGTTAGGAATCAATGCTACAGAACAAACCTGCCAGCACGTCCCCCCTCCCCCTGACTCCCTCTTGCAGTTGGAAAAACAAAGCCAATTTTTCTTTAAAAAAATAAATTTCACTGGGTGGCAACACAGAAAAGACTTAGAGGTTTTGCCTTTTATTTTTTTTTAAAGATCCGTGGGAAAAGCAGCTTCTCCCAAGCTGGTCTCGGCTTCCTTGGCACGCCTGGCGCAGACGCCCGCAGGGTGGGAGAGCGGCCGCTGTGCTCCGTGCGCGCTGTTAACCCAATTAAGGCCTTCGCCTCCCTCCAGCGCAGGGCTGCCCACGGCCACGCACTGTGACGTCACCGTCAGATACTTTTTCATGGCAGGAAAAAAGCCAGCAAGGCAGGAGAGGTGGCATGTACGATTGCTCGTTTTCAAACCTTCTCAGAGGGGGCGAAAGCGAAGATAATTTTTGCCTCTCTAAGAAATCAAGAACACTGGCTCTGTCGCAGGCAGGGGAAAAGTCAGACGGGAAGACTGGCACTTTCCCTACATCGGATAAGCAGGAGGAGGAGGCACGGAGAAATGCTACCAGCAACGCGAAGGTGCCTGCCTGCGCGGAGCCACAGGTGGACAGCAGGCAGGCACCATTTGATTTACCTAGATTAAAAGAGCAATTTTCTGTCTTTCTTTCTGTCTTTTTTTTTTCCTTTTAAAAATAGCCCATCGATTTTGGCCTCGCTCTTGCTGACGGTACCAGGTCCGTTTACACACACCGCTGATGAAATGGTGTGATCTAGGCTGCAGGCACCGCGCCAGAGCAGGCAGACGCTGGGCCGGACTGCGGCTGAGGGCCCAAGGCCGCGGCCCCAGCACCTCAGGCCGGCCCTCCCACCCGCACCCGGCGAAGGCCACACCGACCGGCACGTCCCTAGCGGACCGGTGACAGTGCGCGTGAACTCCAACTAGCTGCTATGGCAGTCTGGGCGTCTGAAGCCTGGAATTCATTTAGCTTTTTAATTTTGACCTTAAGAATGAAAGAAAAAAACAAAAACAAAACAAAACAAAAAACACAACAAATCAAAGTCCTTTGATTTTTGAAAAATAAGAAGGGGGGAACATTTGTGTTCTAAATTGCAATGACATCTGAAGTGGAGATGGGGAACTGCTTCTCAGGAACCAGCCTAATTAACTCTATCCTGGAAAAGTTCACTGTTCCGAAGTTACAGCCTAAGAGTCCTTCTAAACCCAAAGCAGGTCTGGTTGTCAGAGACCTTGGTAGGTGGAGCTGCGTGAAAAAGCCGGCAGGCACAGATGGAAAACAGTTCTTTTACCTATGGTGACTGCTGGCTGGGTTCACCCGGCAGCCCTCAGAAAAAAGAGATATTTAAAGTTCTGGAAAATAACCATCTTGGTTATTATGAGGGAGTCTCAACCAGAGTCTGTGTGGCTGGAAAAATAAACTCAGAGGGACTCTCTTGGGCCCTTCTTAGAGGGCCCAGATCCACAGCTGTTCCTGCAGAAAAGGCAAAGCCCCTCTGACAGGTGAGGCTGTGGTTTGACTGTGAACCTAAGGACGAGAGACTTGGATCTGGTAATTTGGGAAATCCGGTTTTTCAAAAGTGATCCTACTTTATTTTTCTTTTACTTACTTCTCTCTCTCTCCCTCTCCCACCTTTTTCCCTCTCCCATCATTGTTTACTTAGTTTGAATCCTGCTCTTAATGGGGACGGAACTGTATCCAGAGGTCCTATTAAGATAAAAAATTTCAGGAAGAAAGATTTAATGAGGGGCTTAGGAGCCTTTGGAGGAGGAAGAGAAAATTATTTAGAGAGAAACGAGGGGGAAAACCAAAGAAGCTAAATCTCAGAATCAGCACGGGCGGGCAGCGGCTGCAGACTGGCTTGGAGAAGCACAGATGGTGCGCATTCTCCAGAACAAAAACAAACAGGAAGTAGCGGGGCCAGAGCCCCCTCTCCCCTTCATTCCTCCCTCCAGTGCAAATTGGAAGAAAAACCGAAATGTGTTCAGATCAAAAAGTTTTCCTTCAAACGCTGGAAAGTGACCAAAGTCCAAGAAATAAGAAAGAGCTGGTCCTAGCAGGTAACACGCCAAAGGGACATCGCATTTGGGGGTGGAGAGAAATTGGGGACTAAACACATGCCATGTGGAGAGAGGCAGGCCCTCTATAACTAGCAGTGGATGGCAGACAGGTGGCAGAGAGCAGAAGGCCTTCGTCGTAGGCAGTTCATTTGCTGGAGAAGTGGGGGTGCGGGGGGTGGGAGTCATGATTACTCTCGGGGGTGCAGAGGGTCACAAGTGGCTTAGTGGAGGACGACTGAGCATAACCTAAGGAGCTACCTGGGGCGCAGTGTCAGAGTTTCAGTTCGGAGAAGACCAAACTCTTGGGACATGGCCCTGACTCAGACAATGTAGCTGGGATAACGACTTACAGGGTTAAAAACCCACGAAGAGACTTTCCACTTCCAAATCTGAATGCTGAGGTGTCTATAGCAGCGAGCTTGCTCAAGCAAGGCACCCCAAATCCAGAAACTGGGGGTTCAAAGCCAGGGAGGAAGCATGGGAGATGTGCCAGGAACCTCCTCCTCCCTGTCCTGGAAGGGCCTGAGCTCAGGCAGGGCAGTCACCAGCAAAACCCGAGACCTAGGAGTCAGCCCACACAGATAAACCAGCCCGGTCCGGTCCCCATGGGTCCAGGCGACAAGGAGGACAGTCTTCATGTTGCAAAACTAATGGGACAGTAAGGACTGTCTGTAAGAATAGAAGGGGGGTAGGAGGGGAGGATGGAAATAAAAGGGGAAAAAAAAGTGTCCTTCTTGAAAGTTTTAAATTACAGACTCAGTAAAAAACTGGCATTCCACCACATCCGGTCTAGTTACCAAATGGAAAAATAGGGTCATTAACATGTTTATTTGAATTACATTAGTCCTTCTCTTTCATATTTAATTTATTCTGTTAGAAAAAAAACACAGCGCTCTGCAGACTGGTGAAAGGCAGGAGTGTAATGGATCAGGCAGCTGAAAGGCAGTGATGTTACCCCTCACCTCCCTGCTGAGGCTTTGCAGGACTCACTGGGATCATTCAGGGCTGCTGTCCCGCAGCAGGAAGGGAAGGGGACAGGGATAGGTGTCACACCGAAGCACAGGTGAACTAAGAAACCGAGTGGGCTGTGATAGGGGATAGGAAGGCCAGGAAGAGAGAAGAGGTTAGGCTAACGGCTGGAGGTCTGCACACAAGGTCCGGGCTGGGCCCACAGGACATTTTCTACGTGCAACGGACCCTGTAGAATGGAGGGAGATCCGTGTGTGAGATGCAGTCCGAGTATGAAAAGGCCAGGTCTGCAGGATGAGCATGTGGACTTTGTTGCCTGAAACAGTTCAGATCAACTTTGGGAAAGGCCAGCATAATGTCGGACGCTCAGGGGGAAACAAAAGGAGGTCTGTCTGGGAGAGGATGTCGGAGGCGACCTGGCTCTCTGGAGGGCTGACACTCGTGCTTGCTCTACCATTCACTAGCTGCACTGGCACCCTCAATTTAATTTCATCAGTTTCCCTCCTCTGTAAAATGGGACGTGCACGGTGAGCACGCGAGGATCAAATGAGACTGTCTGAGCAGCGTGCAAACGCACGGCCTTCTGTCTCCTGGAGGCAGTGGCGCCAAGCACAGGCCAGTGTGCCAAGCGTCCCCAGACACAGCCCTGGAAACAAAGCAGGAAAGGCTCTGACAAAGTGGAGGGCCCTGCTCCCCTGGCTCCTCCAAGCAGACTGGCTGCTTCACTCATACTTGGAGGGGGGTCTCACCGGGGTGCTGACCTTGGGTTCACAGACTGCCTCCACAGCAGGCTGCCACCCCCTCAGCATGAGTCAGAGCAAGTTCAAGGCTGACTTCGTGCTGGCAATGCTAATCACTGAGGCTTTTTAGTCACCCATTTCTGCTGGCATCTTCAGAATGGTAGCAGGGCCTCCCCCTGCAAACGGGCCGGCCAGCACCCCCATCTGGACCTGGTTCTGGGCCCGCTAGGGCTCCCAGTCCCAGTTTCAAAGGAACACACTGGCTAAATAAGCCTGGCCTCGTCCCTCTTCTTCAGGGTCTCTAGAATGAGTAGGCATTTCAGTGTCTGCTTTTGCTTGAAGCTGGCGTCTCACCGTGCCACAGAAAGAATCACATTTTCTGTCAGGAGTCTTCTTTGGTCTTATTTGTTGAAGATTTTGCCAGCTGCTTGTAAGCTGAACCTTGCCTTGAACACAATTGCATTCACATGAATATCATTCTGGTGGAAACCCAGAGCACACTTGGAAGTTAATTTTGACAGAGGAAGGGGAGAGTTAAATCACAACAAGTCTAGTAGAAGATAATGGCAGTCCATGTGTGGTATAATTTCAATAAGGACAAAACAGATTTCAAGAGAAAAGACAGGAGAAAGCTCAGAGTCAATTCAAATAGCCATGACAGACAAGATGAAGATTTCTATGAGACTTGTATGATCCAACCAAATCTTAGAAATCCAATTAGGTCGTTTATAATGATCCAGTCCAGGAAGGAATATGGTAAATGTCTCTTAAAAAAATGAAAGACTTGGGTATAGTGAATATGCATTTATTTCTCAAATGCTAGAATGTGTGAATTGCAAGTCATCTTATTACTCTTAAAAAAAAAAATTAAGACAAAGTAAAAAACAAAACAAAACTGCATTATAAAGTAGACAGCAAATATGTAAAATTCCTTAAAGGCTGACAACAGAGAGTGAAAATGGTTTAGCCAATGCTTGGTTGGGTAGTAACGCTACAGCGGGGATTCGGCGACACTAGGGTGTCTACAGGAAACTAACTTTAATCCTACAGTCAGCAGCAAGGACAGTAGTGTCTTACATAACTTCTTGGTGCTGTGATCAGATGGCGAATGCTGAGAGGAGAGGCCCCAGTGGGGTGTTTCCTATAAACGCCATGTGCTCATAAGAAACAGGACCAACTGCAGTGCTGATAGGAAGTTCTCCGGGGCCATGAGTGCCGCAAACTCACATACTCACGGTCACACATATCATAATGCCTAAGTCATGTCACACCACCCTTCTCTGCAGCAACTGTTATTATCTCCATGTTACAGATGAGAGAACCACAGGTCAGAGAAGTCCAGAGACGAAAAGTAATTTAACAAAGGTCACCCGACTGCTAAGTGGCAGACTCGGGATTTGAACTCAGGATTATCTGCTTCTAACTCATGCTATCACACAGTTGTTGTTTCTGCCCAGTTTGATAGAGTAAGAGTTTGAGATGACCAGTTTAACCTGTTAAAGCTACACGAAGTCTTGTTCTTCATTTCCCTTGGCATCTTAAACTGTGTGCACAGCTTCTTGCTAAGAAAACATGTGCACATTCACGGCTGTACATTAGGATGTTTTCAGCTCTCACTATGAGGAAACAAAGGCAGCCAGCAGTTAAAGGTGTGTGGCTAGGAGCACCGCTGGCGACAACTCAGAGGAGCAGAAACCTGTTCTTCTCAGGCAAGCAGTCTGAAGAGCCATCCTTCATCTTCCTAATCTAAACTCAGCTATTTCAATAAAACTAACATCCAAGACGTGAAGGAATATTGGGAATTCCAAGAACCTCCTTGACTTACGCTGACTAGTGTTGACTGGCTGATCAGAATGGAAGATGGGAAATCAGAGAAATATCTGGGTGGTGGGAAGAAGAGAAATTAGAGAAAATAAACTTTTACCCCAGTGAGTTCTGCTTTAGGGAAACAATATTTAAAAAATACAAACGCACTCATGATATATTTCCTATATGTCAGCAGACTATTTTTTTTAATGATTAATGTGGTCATTTTGACTTGTCAGTAAAAGCCACCATAAAATAAAGTTTCTCGGAAAATAATATAAAATTAGAAGATAAAGCTGTTTGGTAGTAAAGGTAGGTATTAAAATAAAAGGATGAAGTTTTATGAAAAAAAGAAATTAGAGAAAAAATTAAGAGTTTATTTTCCTGAACTCTGGATGATTTTAATCCTCATGAGCTTGATTTTCCCCATATTTTGAAGTTTGAATTCAATTGCAAGAGATTTTGCGATGCAAGGCTGTTACTAATCTAAAAGCTGTGATAACATATTTTAGGCATTTTCCATTCCTCATAACAAAAATAAGAAGCCTTTCACAATGATTTGTGCCTTCAAATAGATTGGTAACCTTAATTTCTGTCCTTATAAAATGGAGACTTTTTTTTAATATATATATTTAGATATATAAAAGAGTAGGAGTGATTTATGTGCATTATTTAAAAGTTAGGTAAAAGTCATCTATAATTCTCTTTGCAGGTTCTTCTTTTTTCTTTCTCCTTTCCATCTCTGCCCCTTCTTTTCTTTTCTTCCAGGATGTTAGCCACAGATGTGATAGGTCTCTAGGAACTCATTCTTTTTAAATATTCTCTTAGCAATGGGCTACTGAAATAGTGATTATCACTGGCCAGTGAAAAATCAGAGGAGTCTGATATCACAAAGAATTGAAATAATTCCCTGAGCAGACATTTTTTATTATTTAAGAAAACTTTTCTAGCTAACAGCAGACTTCCTCTCAACACCAATTTGACAATCTCACTACAAATAAGGCCTCGGGATGTGGCATTATTGAACCTGGCAGAGCTAGGATGTGATGCCATGACCTAAGTGAAGACACTGATGAGCATCAAAGGAGAAAGAGAAGAGGAGGAAAATGTCAGGAATGAGTGTCAAGACCCACAGAAAAACTCAGCAAAGATGCTGTATGTACTAAAAGACTCACAACATTTCATATCAACTGGACTCTTTTTCCCTCCATGCAGCCATCTCGACTACAGTATTCATTCTCACAGCCTCTGCCTCTTGATAAGCTCCAGTAAAGACCGGTTAGCTCAGTCCCTTGGGTTTAATCCTAACATGCTAACTTGTGGGGGTTGGCCTCTGACTCATGTCCTTTGTCTTGGGGGAAGAGGAGCAAACAGTGGACAGAAAATTAGTGTGAAGACCAGCAGCTCTGAGCTCTGTTTTGACTCGAGACTAATTAGATGTGCTGAGCTGGGCAAAATGTCTGAATTGTGTAGGTCCAAATGTCTTCACTATAAAAGTCATGGACTCCTATCCATTTAAAGTTCTGATTTTGTGAGTCTTGTCTGACTGTTTAGACATAGGTGTGATGAGATTAACATCATAAATTTAGTTCTCCTACAAATCATTTGGCTCATTAGATTACTTCACATGTAGTATTTGCTCAATAATTATTTGTTCAAGGATTAAATGTCTTGGTATAGCGAAAAACTTAACTTCATGGTCAAAGGTTCTACTTTAGGTTAAAATGGAGAGCTGCCCTGAGAGATCACAGGGCTGGCTGCCACTGCATCCCAGTGGGCAAATAATTCAAAACACAAGCCTCGCCCATGTTGAATTGGTAGGACTGCATATAGCTGGTGGGGGTATAAGTAGGAGGTTACCATTTGTTACTCTCAATTCAGCTGAGAGTGTGATTCCCAAAACTCTCTTCCAAAAAGATATGAATCCTACAGGAATTCCCTGGACTTAAAGAGTACATAGGTAGCTTATCCAATCCTTACCACATCCAGCTAAGGTATGAAAATTACGGATATTTTTCACATGGGAAAGAAGTCTAGGTCTATGGCAGATCACCTCAGTTCGTACCTGTGCGGGGAGCATATTTGCAAACGTTAAAATTCGAGCCACTACCTCCTGTAAAGTATTGGAGTGAGGGAGACCCAGTGTTTGAGGCGGAGGTGGGGGGTGTCCCATGCCAGGATTTCGCCTTGCACAATGACAACCACGTCATAAAGAGCATGTGAAGGCACAAAGTGAGACACTGAGATCCCCCATTTGATCAGTGTGGTAGCTAGACCATATTCTGAATTCATTAGCAATACTTTAACAATGAACTACATGACTGAAAGAGAGATTAGCACCTGGAAGGGGTAGGGTCAAGCACTGGAACAATAACATCAGGTCACACTTGTCCTCTAACATCTTCCAGCATCAAGGGTTTGAATCCCATGAGTGACTGTGGCCTCCCCTCCTCTCCCAGGTAGAGATGCAGGTGGAGACCCATTTGCGGGGCTGACAGAGCTTTCTACAGCCCATGGAGCAGACCTACCTCCTGAGTCTCTCTCCTGGCCACAGTGACGTGAGCACAGGTTTTACCTGAGCAGCAGCGTGGCTGCTCCCAGAGTAGCTGTCGTCACTGCACACCCCCTCTTTTCAGGGGGTGGTAACTCAACCATCAAAATACCAAAACACAGGCTGGTTTGAAACTTGGTGTTCAGAGTCCCAAGCCCCAGAAGGACTGTGGCTGATTTCCAAATTCAAGGAAATGCTTAGCATTGCGAGTTATTTATTTACTGTTTCCAAATATGTGCGAAGCTCTGTGTAAGCTTTCCATAGGAAAATGTCCTCGGAATGACACGCCATCCTAGTACCTCTACTAATTCATTCTGAACTTCAGCATGCCACTTGGAGGACCAGGGTGGGGAAAATGAAAAGAGTTTATTTATCTTAATTTCTTACCAAACAGATGTTTGAGCACTTGGGTCCTCATCAGTGCTCAAAATATTAGTGTGTTGTAACAGTAAAATAAAGGCGTTAACTTTTGTTGTGTTCCTTTCAGTGATGTGCAGAATGGATTAATGAGTTCTTGTTTTGGGCCTTTGTATAACTCAAAAACTCATTTCAACTTAAATAAATTAAGTAAGTAATTAGTTCATAATATGACCTAATCACCTCTGGTATTTTGAAACAAACAAAAACACAAAAATGGCTGCTGCGCATTTGCACTTAATTACTTCCATATAAAATACCCATGTGGATTTTATTACAGGTGACATAAATTTCAAATCTTAGCTTTGTTTGTGATGGAAAACCTGGGCTCTGGTTTTCTGTCGACTCTGTAACCTTCACTACTATTTTGTTACAAGAAAGACAGTCTATCAAACCACATTCGTACTATCCTAATTGACAAAGGGAAGCACTTTGTTTCATAAACTCAAGAGAATAGGCTACTTCCTACAGAGACTCAAAGGTTGCTAACAAAAAAAAATAGAATCATTCTAGAATTTCTGTGATGTTCAATTTTTGCTGTTGGAGTCTGAACGGTTCTTGTTTACCTATCTATCTATCCAGGGATTGCTCCTGGTGACCAGGACCGTCTTATGGAAATCCTTTCAGATGAGGACACCCACCAGAGCAAACAATCTTCCTATGTATTGAATGTAAAGGGGAAATTTAAAAAAAAAAAAAAACTTTAACAACTGTGTAATTGTGAGTTCTCTCCTTAAAGGCACTTTCTTGGCTTGGATTTCTTCCATGCTGTCCCTCAGATACTTAATAATCAAAGTATATGCCAAGAAACTAATGATGCAAACCGAGCATTGCACATGAACTTGGACCTCTTTCCCATCATCTAGTGTGACCAAGATTGGACCCAGTCAGCCAGAGGAGGTAGATGCCTCTATTTTGAGGAGACTCACAGGCCCATTTTCTATGCTTCATAAATGGGTAGAAAGAGTCCCAATATAGGTTCTGAAGTTTCTAGGCTAATCTGACAACCAGCTGCAAGAGGAAGAAGGTGCAAACTTGTTAGTAAACACCCAGGCCATTTGCTTGGCGTGAACCCACTGCTCTGTCAGCTGTACATCTCACAGTGTTCTAGGTGACACCTGCTATGTCCATGCATTTGTAATGCCCTTTGAGTTCTAATATGGAAACCTAAGTACCAATACAGATTTCCCCAAGCTGTGATGGCTTCACGGCGATCACTCATTTTAGAACTTAGGCCAACTTTTTTTTCCGGCTGTTTGACCTGGGAGAGCTTCTCCTTTAGTTTGCTGCCTCACACACATCCATCCATCTGCAGTGCTGGAGGTGTAGCCCTTCACTTAGTGATGCCTTACACACAGTAGGGGTTCAGCAGGCATTTGCTTTTCCCTTGTAACAAAGCTAGAACAGAATGAGCCTCATTGTAAAGGAAAATGGAGTCTATAATAGGATTCAAAATGAACTCGAAGGCAGGCTAATAGATCTTGAGTATATTTTTAAAAATTCAAGCAGTGAAAGCTGTTGGTTTTTGATACAGCTTCCCAAGGGAGGTAGGGGAAGTTTCATTACTCAGGGCATTTTAGACTAGAATAGACAGAACACTAGTGGGGTATGTTGAAGTAAAATATGTGTAGCCCGTCTGTGAATTAGTGTTTACTTTCAATATAATTATAAGTGAAGTAACACTGTAATGGGATTTTTCATACACTCGAAAGCAATGGCCACTATGTTTCCACGTCGACCATATGTTGCACATATTGGTTGATGTGGATGTGTATCCCTACTACCCTCTAGTGGATGAAATGTGAGACCTACCTGATCAGACCACTCTAAGAAGCCAGTCCGGCTTGGGGGTCTATCAATCCTTAATCATTCAGGGTAGAGAGAAAATAGCTGTGTTGATGCATTTTCCATCAAATTATAAAATTGAAGGGCATTAAAAACAACAGAGTCAAACTCTGTAATTAAGACTGCCATTTAATGTTTGTTCGCACACGGTATTCATTTCTGTGTTTCCCTGCCAAAGAGCCATTGTGTAATGTTGTCCTCACATGACATTAAAAACACCAGTTCCCTGGAAAATATAAAAAAGAAACCGTGCTGCCTTGAAATACATGGAGTTTACTTTTGGAAACAGAAAATTAATACAGGCTCACAGTAAGATAATTTGGAACACAAATAATGGCTTGAAGAAACTTGAAAATCAGGACGGCTTCTTAATTTTGAGCATGCATGTTAGCAATCTCGGGGAGAGTTGGCTGATACTCAGAAGAGGGCAGGCAAAAAAGAGCTTCAAAAGAGGGAAGCTGATTTGAAAAAGGCGGATTAAACACACTCTCATCTACAGAATGGGGCAGGAAACCCAACCTAAACAGGCACGTGCTATTATATACATTTAATGCTGTCATGTTTGGGCTGCTCACTAGATGTAGAAGTCAGATACTCTCCTCCCACCAGAGAGAGCTTTGACTCCGTATAGTTCTTTTAGAGTTTTGCCTTTAAGGCACAGGAGAACTCTAAAGGCAATTTTCTTTGTATACCGGTCACTATTTTCAGGGACTTAAGACACTAAATTTTAGCCTCAAACTTAGCAGGTAAATAATTCTCCCTAAATGCCGAGCAGAAACAACTGTACAATCTGAGATGTTGGAACAACTGATAAAACAGGTAAAAGAAATAAAATCTGAGTGAAGGGAAATATATCCTAAGCACGCTGAACAGAGCGGGCCAGTGATCATTACTATGACTGTGGGGAAAAGACATGACTCATTCTCTGAACACCACAGCTGAGGCGACGCTGGTGATGTGGACAGACGCACAATGTCGGGGATGGTATCCGGACCGCCACAGGGTTGCTCAGTGACGAGTGACAGTTTTCACAGTGCATGACTCGGTGAAGCAGGGATGGTTTAGCAAACAAGGGTAGACTCCAGAGGCCCTCTCCTTGTCAACTTAGAGAAAGCCACAGACCTCCCTAGATAAAGGTGAAAAACAACATGAAATCTCTCATTACCTGAGTGACCTCAAAGAAAATCTGACCCAATAAATGTCCTAGAAGCGAGACTTCCATCTCCACCAGATTTATGGTACCACAGTGAGCATCTCCAGGCAGATGACCGGAAGCCCCAGGAGGGCTGAGGGTCAGCGGGATAGGCCACAGGGAGAGAGAGTCAATTTTCTACTTAGCACCACGGACAGAGCTGTCAGCAGAAAGAAGGCTCCTTGGGGGCTCTCCTTAGGCCTGGGAAACACAGGGAATCAGTGTCGCTCTTCCTGGGGGCTTCTCACCCCCAGTATGACGGGCATGGTGTCAGAACTGTGCCTGCTTCCACGCAGGGCAGTTACGGGCGCCGGATGGAACCGGCACAGAGAAAAGGTGCCGCATGCACCTGCACACGCAGAGAAGAAAAGGTCGGTACCGAAGAACATCGTTGCCTTGACCTCTCTCTGCCACTTCTCTGGTGTTTGAAAAATCAGGGCGCTGCAGTCTGAGCAATGATGCCCGGGCTTTCCCATAACAAGGTGAGTTCGCATGTGTTTTAGTGGCAGGGTGTCTAGAGCTCTGAGATGGCTATGGAGCAGGAGCGAAATCAGGGAAGAGAATAAAGACAATCCTAACATAGACGGAGCATAGTTCTTGGGACAAAAACAGGATGGGGCTTTGGGCCCCTCCACAGACCGGCCCCCGGCAATGCAACTAGCCCTAGTGCCCTGCGTCGCAGAGAGCCCATTTAGTCAAAACGGGCCAAAACTGACAGCCGGGAAACATGAACACAAACAGTACCATCCCACTGAAAATGCTATGTATTGTCAGCCTGCTCCAGAAGGAAGTCAGGAACCTCTATTGCAATGCCTCTCACAACAGATCACACATCAGACCCACTTTTCGTTTAGGTTCTGGTCTTTCTGGGGCAAAGGCACTTTCTGATTCTGTTAGTGAAAAACAGATTCTGGAAAAAGAGTGCAAATCCTTCCACACTCGAGCTGTGAGTGGGTCTCCTCTTCTGCCCCGCGGAGGCTGAGTTTTATGAAAGAAAGCACCCCGGCATACATGCTCTGCTGTTAAACCTTACTGTTGCCTAAAAATGCGCAGCCAACCTTTCTCCTATCTGATTAACAACAAGAAATGCATTTCTAAAAGAACCTGATTGCCAGGGAATTTCTGGTGGCAGTTTAATCATTCTTTAGTTTTTCTTTCATGTCTTTCTTTGACCTTTATGTCATCCGCAGGTGGTCTAGGGAACCCGTGGGGGCTGCTGGACCTGGCGCTCTTGTCCGCTCGCTACACGCTCCCCGAATGGTAAAGCCCTGACTCTGCACCACAGCAGGACAGGACAGGCGCTGTCTGCCCAGCTGCCTTTCAGAGGCATTAAGGGTAAGAGAGAAGGTAAGTAATTCACTATGTGTCCCCATTTCTATAATGGGGAAGGACGTCTTGATACATTTACAATCCTCCTCTGGGGGTGTTTCATCAGTTATACCTAAACTCTAATGGACAATAATTGATTTGAACCTTCCACTTAGCACAGAGCTGTAAACAGCTTCACTGCAGACGGCAGCAAAGAGCCGACGTTTTGTAAAGTGGAGAGAGATTCAGAAAACTTTTGTACTGGGTCAGACCGTGGCCTAACAGCTTTTGAATCGAGGGAAGAAACAGTTTGTCCTCTTGGTTTTAATAGCTGGGCTAATCGAGTTTCAAGCCTGCCGTAGCTATAGGTTATCTTCTGAAGGCATTTTATTCTAGCCTCTCACAATGGTGATGGGTTTATAACCCAGGAGGAAAAATGCAGTCTGAATTTAGATGTGCACCAGGACATGGTCCAAACATAACTTTCCGAAGGCTAATTTCCTGATGAAGGGAACAAATAAGATGTTAAAGTCATGTTCAGACTCTGGTTGTTTTGTAAAAAAACCCAAAAAACAAAACATTCTGTGGTTGGTGAAGCTCTCAGGGAAAATAGTCCCTTTCCTTCCATGTCCTCATCTCTGCCGCTTCTCACCTGCACCCCCAATTCCTCACTTTGTTTCTGTCCATAACTTAGTGCCATCTCTCAGAGTGACCCCATGTGTGGCCCCGAGCCGGCAGGAGTGTGCTCTGTCCCACAGACCCTTTTGGGGCTCACTCTCTAACCTGTTGAACATACAACTAGATGAAACTTGGAGGAATTCTAATCCCCTTTAAATGAGCCGTCCCCCACCCCCACCTCCCTTTTTATCAGGCACAACAGGGTAAAAAGTAAAGAGAAAGGAAAACCTAGCAACATTTGACTTAAACCGCTGCACCTTCTGCTGAAACTGTGGCTTTCTTACTTTGTTCTGGAAATTTCTCAAAAAGGGATTCTAGGTAGGTCTAGGGGCTAGGGCAGCAACCAGCTCCCACACAGCAAAGGCTGATCTCCGTGGCTGTTGGTTCTCTGGTGTCAACGTTCTCCAGGCCTCGTGCCCGAGGGGGCCTTACATAAGCACCAGGTGAGCGCTTCGTAAGAGCCATTCAGCCTGACATGTGAGGAACACACAGAAAGAAGGGACATTTTGTGAATTTATCACGGCCTGTCATTACTCACCTTATGTGAGTTTGACAGGGAATACGAATTTTCTGGTAATTCAGCTAATGAGATTGTAAGAGAAAAAAAAAAAAAACGTTTCGTTGTCAGAAAATAGATTTACCCTCTACCCTCAGTGGAAGCTTCCTTTCTAGAGATCTACGGGAAAAACAGGATACAATCCTGTCTTGGGAGGAGATGTTATTCAGGTTCTGAAATGGATTAAAATCAAACTAAACATAACATGCTCCACTTGGACCTGATAACACTGGAGATGTCAGACATGAAGACGCATCTGAGTTTTGATTCTACTAGTAGCCATACTAACACGAAGCAAGACACCTATACATGCATATTCATCACTGAATGAATATGGGTGAATTAAATTATATGAAATGCTACCAGATAAAAAGAAGTGATATGTGTGTAAGGTCAGGCATGTTTAGAGGGTCACAATCCATGACCCTCTAGTAGTTGAAGTTCACTGAATTTTATTCTCAAGAATGCTACTTGGCAAAGCGATTTCCTATCTATTAACTGAAAGGGCCTCGTCCTGTCCATGTTCATTTCCAGGCTAATCTTTCTCTTCCATCATCAAGGGGAACATTTTAATATATGATCTGTAAATCAAATTTGGATTTGGTTGTACCCATGTTTACAATTCGCCAGCTTTCAGCTGAGTCACCAAGATTCCCCCAGTGTCTAGTACCCAAGGCACAGTATTTACTCACAAAATTTCATACAATGGTACCCAGTGACTTCAAATTATTTTCTCAGTGCTATACAGTTTAACTCTTATTAGTCTGTGAAGTATTTATCTTGTAGACTTCCACTAAGCATCAGATTCAGCTCATAAACTTGATGAAGCAGAAAGTGTGCTTTCAAAATAAAATGATGGCAAGAGTTAATCAAGAAGTGGGTGACTTAAATTTACCCTGTGTTTTCTGTCAACTCTGAGATTCAAAGTTCCATATTGAATAGAAATGGGAAAAGCTTACAGAGAGTTCAGGGCAAAGGTCAAAGAACTTTCCCTCCTTCCTTGCCTAAAATATTTTAAGAGGTGACACCATAATGGTTATCAGTAAGATGATCTGTTAATAGATGTTCTATAACTCAGAGAAAACATTCTAAGGGGGGCTTATGGAACATTAGGGATTTAATTTAGTTATACATTTCTGACATAGTTCAGAAGATGTCAAGTCTTCCTGTGAAATATTATAATGTCTCTTTGTGGGTTTTATGAAAGACATTTGGTGTCCAGTTGTCTGTGACCATTCATGGTGTGGTTAGAAGACAGGACAGGTGAACCAAATGAGGGCTACACTTTGGTTTCCCATAAAAGCTAAAAATGAATTCTAGAACTTATCTTGAAATGCTCTTTCACAAAGTAGATGTGAGAGACAACTAACATGACCCACATGCACTTGACTACTGTCACAGGGAACCAATCTCAGGTCAATTATTTGGTCCCATTATTGATCGGACTTTATAACAAATGCCTGGATGAGGTCAAGGAAGCAAATCTCACACCTATAAGACAAATAAGAAATTTCCTTGCTTGCTTTAAAAAAAGTGACATTTACTGACTTTTTTTTTCTTCATTGTTCAGCAGTGTGCAGCCATATATTAAAATTGTCACATAATAACCTTAATGCAGGGGCACATCTTTTTAAGACAATGTATTATTCAGAAACCTTAGGTAAACATGCAATTTAGGAGTGGAGAAGATGCACGCGGAGACAAGTAATCATGGCTACAAAGCGTGGTGAATTTCTGTGCCATGCACTTCACACCCCAACTCATCTCGCAGGGAAACTAGAGAAGGGGCAGAACCACTTCTATTATGATAATTCACAAAGGGAGGCCATATAGATATGCATGCAGAGTCTCTCCCCACCTCTCCATTTACATGCCAGGATTTCAACTCTGCGACACTGAGTCCCTTCATTTAGCCAATTAGTCTTTCCAGTTTCATGTAATGCACGCCAAGAAGAAGGAGAAATAGAAGTGCTGACGTTCACTGCTTTGAAAGTTGCTATTCTAATGCCAAAGCTGCCTCTTGAGCAATTTCCAGAATGTATTAACATGGGAGCAAAGCTCTATTCCCAAAGACATGGATCACATTATGCAGGGGAGCCCCCTTCAACATGTCACAATTGCACAGAATCTCCTCCACCCCTCACAAGACCTTAGCCGTTGTAGTTAGTTAGCACAGGCTCAAGTTGATGGTCCTTACGCAGGCAAAACCTAGGAGATCTTTCTGAAGAAAAGGGGCCGATTTTAAAATATTTAGCAAGCAAAGCACGGTGTGTTTTCTGGACCATAGCATTGGCCGAGACTCTGCACGGCTGTACGGAAAGTCAGGCAGTGTCCAAAGCAAATCAACCTTTCTGTACAAGTTAGAGTGAATGATTCTTCAGTTTCAGTGTTTTTGTTTCTAATCAACTGAGTCTAGATTTAATTTTAATTCTTTTAATTTGACACACAACCCCTAAAATTTTCCTTCATATTAAGTATCCAGTTGAAAAGAGATGACACTTGAAAACAGAACATAGATACATTTCTATATACTTGCAAAATTGTGTCTCTACATGTCTCCTTACACAGGTGATTCTGATATTTAGCAGACAATAAGAAGTTGCTTGGAAATACTCAAATTCACTCCCCTTTTTGATAGTGATAGATATTCTGATATACCTTCTCCTTTTCTCTCGTCAACGGGTTTACACAGGTGAGTATGTGTCAGTCTGGCTCACTACACATTCAGTCATTCCTTGCTGACCTCCGTGACAATGGCAAGAAGGACTGAACAAGTCCTTCATCGGGACAGCAGAGCACAGTGGAAGGAACACTTGACTGTGACCCATGGCTCCTGTGTTCATCCTGGCTCTTCTACTAGTTAGCCCTGCTTCTCTCTTCCAAACCCCTTTTCCTTACACAGAACTGGGCATTGGCTGAGATGATCCTGAAGGTTTCTTCACACTTGTTGCTTCCCTAAAAAAGTTTCTAAAATGCTTCTGCAGTTTAATAGCTTGGCTCAGTCTTAACCCTTCAAGTATACTCTCAACATCCCTCTGGTGAATGTGCTAGCTCTGTCTTAGGACCCATAGATTTTTCTGTATATACTTATGAATTTGAAGGGTCGATGCACTCATCTATTTTTTTTTCCTATAACCTCTGACTTAATTAAGGTTAATTAGGTTGACTTAGTTAACATCCCCTTCTTCAGAATACCTCTGATTAGAAGTTGTGGTAGCACTTCAAATTCTATATGGAGCATTCTCCCTTTCCTTCTCAATCAGTTGGCTACCTGAATTTTATATGATCACAGTCTGTGACACAGTCCAATGTTCCAACCTTCTGCTAAAATATTTGAAAATATTTTCATTCTCATATATAGCCAAATATCACATTTAAAATATTTCTTATGATGATATAAATCAGATAGACATTTGTTTATTGATACCTTTGACCAGCTCCTGATCAACTGTACTGAGGATATAAAGATTGCCTCTTCACTTCAAAAATATTTTCAGTACTTTGACTATCACTGTTCTCTCTTCCACAATTCAGTAGATTTCCATCCTTCTTAAGACTAATTGTGAGTCCCAACTCTGAAAGCCCTCTGTGAGCATGCTCATCAAATTAACCAGAAACTGGTGTCATTAAGACACACCTGAGTCCCCTAAGCAACTCTCCTTCACCTCTGGCTTCTTCTCATTAAATTTTCCCTTAATGTGGAAATGGTCCATCTGTAAACCTTGTCCACATTAGTGGGCATCTGTGGAATAAGCCCTCATGCACTGAAAAACATTTTCTCTTCCTTCAAGTTATGACTTAAACCTTGCTTTTGTTAGAGAATTTTCCGAGATTACTATCAGTTAATGGTCAAACCTCTAAAACTAGGCAAACCCACTCCATTGCCTTATCATACTTAAATGAGTGTCTTTTCTATTGCTTATAAATTTCACAGATGGTAGGAAAAATATAGTGGGTCCCCAAGCAATAAGGAGTGATTTATTTACACCGCCTTTTAACTTTAGGTCTTGATTTTAAATACATATGAACTCATCTAAGCTATTTAGTTACTTTAAGACATATAAAGTCATTTGAGTCTCCTTATTTTCGAAAACTGTAACCTGCTATGCGCACGTTAGATATCAGTAAACACTTGTTGAATTGGATTGAGGAAGACTCATCTTAAACAGTTTACTCATGGAGGAGAGAGTAATCAGAAGACTATTAACATGAATATTCCATAACAGCATCTAAGTGTAATAAAAATAATACCCAGATGAGAGACCCTCAAATTCTCTCATCTTCTTGATTATTGAATATTATATTGATAAAATACACCTTCCAAGGTAGCTTTGATTTTAAAACACTAAATTTACACACCAGGAGTTAGACATTAGCAAAATCCCATCATCTGATTTATTTCTCAGTAATATATCTGTCTTGAGAACATCGGTAGGAATACACCAAAGAAATATGTCCCTCATGGGATCAACTATATAAAAAGACAGAACACATCATCAGCACAAAAATCATTATCCATCTAATTTCTCCCATTCTAGATGGCTCCGGTGAGCCCCTCCATCATTACTGACTAGGGTTAAGATAGACCTTAATGGATTAATTAAACCAAAGCAGGACTGCATTGCAGACCAAAGAGGGAGATCCTGACATAGACGAGGAACAATCCTGCTCTTTCATTCAAACATGCCAGACAAGGCTACCCCCAAAAGCTGAGCAGTTACGTTGTAGAACAGTCTCCCAAAATAAGATTTGCTGTCTGCTGTCTGGGTCTTCCCCTTAGCCCTCACCAAAATCGAATACTTGGGTATGCATCCATGCATCAACAAGAAAGGAAGTGGGAAGATGCTCTTTTTCTTCAGGAGTGGGGGATGTGTATGGAAGATGCAGGCGAGGCAGTGTGTTCGTTCTTCTAACTGAGGAGCAACAAGGAGGAGAGACACGAGTGTGTGGTTGCCACTCGACTGTGAGAGCAGGCTGGCCAGAGAGTCCTCGCAAAGTGCAGAAAGAGTGGCCACGGCCATAAAGGTGTCAGGACACACCTAGGGCAGCTGTCCTCATGGAAAGCTGGAGAACTGTTCATTTAAAGAGCATTCTGAAAATCAGGTGTGAAAGGAGGACGGGGTGATTCAAACGGCACAGTGTAGGGTCTTTCTTTTCCTGGAAAAAAGAAGAGGAAAAAGAAGGAAAGAAAAAACAAGAACACCTAGAAGTACTGTGCCAGGCTAGCTGCTGATTTTCTTTCATGAACAAATCATCATCGTAATGACCTACTTTTGTGATGGGGACAATTAGGTGCCCTCAGACCCAGTACGAAACATGTAGGTATTAAAAGGAAATTTTAAAAGACCACCGGAAAGTTTTGGCTCTGAAAATAGCGAGACGGGCGAAGACCGACTGCATCTAGACTGGCAAGCACACTCTGTGAGTTTAGAAAAGCACCTACGAAGCTAGACTGGACCTAGCAGATTTCCTTTCCACCAAAGAGGAAATGGTCTTACGGATTCCAGAAGTGGGTATCTGGGCAGCTTTGAGTCCACTTTTTGGAGCCATGGAAGCAGGGCAGGTTCCTCTCATGGTCAGGTGGTCCCACAATAGAGTCCCAGTGTCTAAATGGTATGTCATTGAAACAGCAAGGTATCTATTTCAATGGCTGCCTTAAGTTCTACAAGCAAGCATATGTCCTCAGCCTGGTAGACTTCACCTGTGATTCTCACATAAAGGGCAAAATTGCACTACGTTCAGACAACAGCACACCTCTTAAAAACACATGTCATTTATCACTGGAGAGAAAGAACAGGATTCTGGAATTGGGAGAGTTTCCTGCCTTAGTGACTATTTAAGCTGGTCATTTTCCAAATGAGGAAACTGAGGACTTGCCAGGGGGTACAGAGTTGATTCTTGCAGCTGGCAATTGGATCAGTAATGAGTCTATACAGGGGTTCAAGGCTCTCAGTGATCCAATGGAACCAGGACCCTTCTGGTCTTTTATTTATACAATTACATACACAGAGACACAGACAGACACACACAGAATAAAAAGAGGGAAATACATATCGGTGTAGATATTTTGTGGATCAGTCAAAAAGGAGCCCTTGCTAAAGCACGGGCCCTATCATGGTCAAGGAGTTACTAGCTAGATTCATTTGTTATACGACAAACATTTGCTGAATTTCAGCTATGTGCAAGTATTACGAAAGTCAAAAGCATATGATTGGACACAGTTTGTACTGTTTCAAAGGTTCACAATCCAATTGTTTTACTTCAATACAACCACCTAAAACAACCAAGGAGCCTAACTCATTCCCACTGAATGACTATAAAACATAACCATGAATTTTGAATCATGAGAGAAGGCATAAACTCTGAGTTATAATTTCATCAGAGACTGGAGAAAATTTGGAATGTTTCCAGTACCTGAAATCTAAGGCCATTGATGGAGGTCAGCAGTTCTCTGCTTTTGGACCTCATTTTCCCTTCAGCATCTACCCCACATCCACTGCCCTAAGTAGCTCAGAAACAGAACTCTCCAGGCCTTGCTTTTCTGCTTCTGCCCAGTCCCTGGGAGGGTATTTAGGTCAAGGATGAGGGTGGAGCTGGGGACGAGGCAAAGAACTGGCTGAGCTGCGCTTCTCCCGGTCCAGCACACTACTTAGTTTCCAAGTCATTTCACTTACATTTATATTTTAGTACATGGCCAGGCACAAGCTTTCCTTGGAGATGAGCAAAAAATGGAGTGACTGACCCCTAATGAATATGATTGGTTCAAGTGACCTGGTTATGGAGAAAAGCTACTAATAGTTAAAGATGAAAGAAGTGGTTGTATCATCCAGGCATTTCTCTTTTAAAGAGGGGAAAAGAACCCCAAACATGCGAGTGCCTATGGCATTTAGATACTTCTTAGAAGGGGATTTACACAGATCTCCTTTAATCCCTATAAAAAACCTTCCAGAGTAGAGATTATTGTCTCTATTTCTTCAGACCGAGAAACTGAGGCACTGCAAGACTAGGGTTTGATCAGATTCACAAAGTAGAAAGTAATGAATGGCACTGTAGATGCATTCAAGTTTGCTCACGCACAAAGTCTGTATTCTCTGCTACAGAGAGAAAGATGAAATTTTAACATGCCCGGGTAGAGCAGCCATTAGGTCCATAGCATCCCAAGGAGAACAGTCCACATATCCCTGGGTTCGAGTCCCGGGTTCAGTTTGAACAACTAAATAAAAATTAAAAAATAAAGTGCTTCTTCCTCCTCTCTCCTCCTGCCTGATTGCTTTCTATTAACTTCATTCCTGCCTGCATTTTTCTTTTAAAAAAATGAAATTTCAACTAAGAATGCCACTGTCAATATTTTTAGTTACTATCTGTTATACAGCACTAAATTGTGTGCAGAAGTTAATACAAATACGAACACACATTTTCTGCCACTTACATATGAACGAAGTGACCACTGGGCCCACCAAAAAGAATGTCGAAAATTCAAATGACTTATGTACAAAAGAGTTCTTTTTTTTTCAATTATAGAAGACAATCTACCTGATGTTGCAAAGCTTTTGTGCAATTCATGCTTAAAAATCCAAACAAAATGAAAAAGAAAAGCAAATTCTTTCATGATCACACACACCATCATGCATCCCACCCCCCAAATATAGCACACCCATTTGTCCACAAGTTAGCAGTAGGCAGGTATTTAGCCTCAAATGTATTCAAAGGTGAGCACATCCTTTTGTCAAAAAAAAAAAAAAAAAAGGTTTCATTTTCAGTCCAGGGTCAGCATGGCCATTGTCTCTGCTTACCTTGTCTTCTGTAAAGTGTGCAAAGGGAAAAGGTTTGAATTTTCCTTTCACATAGGAAGGTTAAGCGGTGGGGAGAGCTAGTTTAAATAAAAACACTGAGTCTCTTTCCTGGTGCTAGACTAGGGCTTATGGAGATCCCCTCCCCGTTCCCCAGCACCCACACAAACACACACCCCAGCTCCGCATCCTCACTAGTTTCATGCAGGCTAGAAAAGACAGAGGGAAGGGGTGTATTTGGGGAGGAAAGAGGACAGGAGGAGTGTCTTGGAAGCAGTGGCCTGCAGGGTGCACCAGAAAGTGAAAGTGTGTGGACAGCAGGCTCAGAGAGCGGGCGGGCACCTCTCCGCATGCCGTCAGCTCCAGAAGGAAAGCCTTCTGCGGCCAGGACAAAAGACCCTGGATAGGGGTTGGAGATTGATGCTGGCCACAGAGCCTTCAGCCCCTCTATGTCACATGGAAGACAAACAAACAACAACTCTTCCAGAAATACCGTAACTGTCCAGGATATAGTCACATGCAAGAAAAGAGTGCATGCTAACTTATATGTGTTGCAAGGATTATTTACTGTTACATTATCATAATTTATGCATGACCCTGCCATCTTTCATGGACACTTGCTAATCAAGAGTTGACAAAATATCACTTTTTAATTGCTTTGTTAGAGAAATAAAAATGCGGGATTGAGGTAGACAGGAGTGGTATTGCCATAACAAGGACATATGACCAATATGTCCCAAATCAATGATCACATTGTCAATAGCTAGGTCCTTAAATCCTAGTTGCTCGTCTGATTTTTTTTTTTCATAATCGGAACCAAAGGTGAAATTTAGGTCGTCACAGGCCCTCAATAATTAGTACTGATGGCTGCTACAACTCCAGCTGGTTCTCAACACAATTCAACACTAGGGTTCCAAAGATGTACTCATGCTGGACACGGAGCTCACATTAGTTTTGTGGACAAGCCATACTTGGGAGGGAAAGGGGAGCAAAGGAAGCCTCGCACCCAAATCTGCAGCCATCTTCTACCACCTTGACACAGGCTAGCTGCAGGCCACGGAGAAGAAGGGACACGCAGCTGTCTCTTTCTTATATAGATGGCAGGCAAGGGGGCCCACACGCTTGTATTTTGCTAATGTAAAAGTCCCAGTGGAAACATTAGCACTCAAAGACATTAATGTGGATTTGGGACACTCCCTGAAGGATTTTGATTCCATTAGAAAAAAAATAAAAAAGACGGTGACAGATATAATCCTGCTTTGATAGGTTTAAGGCCATTTAAAGAGAAACTGCACCCGTTTACTTTCAGGCCGGGACACCCAGGGTTCAAAAAGTGAAGTCTCATTTCTCAGGGTAAAGGGAAAAGCTTGGAAAATATTATGTGAAAATTAATTTGGCATGCGTCTTTGAAATTTTAGATTTCTGGGATGAGCAAATGGGTACAGTTTTCTTTTAACTGTTTTGAACACCATGTGTTGAGAAGAAAACAACAGAATGGCAGTTGCTCACCCAGAATGCTAACTGGTGATACGGCACAGTCAAGACGGCCTGCACCGCCGACAAGCAGGTGTGCGCCATGCCTCTCGCTCCAGTCGCACACACGCCACATGCCTCTGCATTCGGCAACCTCTTGCATTTGCTTTTGGAACCTTTCTGAAGGGGACAGTAAACATGACTCAACAGAATGTCTAGCCTGGGAGGGACAGACCACCCCCCCCGCCAACTCCCCGGCTCTTTGTGAGACACTCTCTTTGGAAGAACCAAGGAAAAACTAGAATAATGTATCTATTTTGGAATTCTTTGCTACATCATGTCCTGTGACCGAGCACAAAAGTGACTGGTTTCAGATCATTTCGTGTGGATGAAATTTAGGACCTAATCAGGTTGGAGTGGAATGCTGATCATTTTGTGCGGCTGGAGAGGGCCTATTAAATCGACTGTCTCATTGGGCTGAGGACAGAGTTGATGCAGCTGTGATAGATCATAGGCACCAAACCTAAAAGCTTAGAGTAATATACCCTCCTCAGGTTCACAGAAAAGCCCTGAACAGAGGCTGGACAAAATTATTTGGTGCATGGGAGATCAAGGCCTCCATAATCTGACGTTATGAATCTGTTTATTCCAGGAAGGGAAAGATTTTAAAATAAACATAGTCCTCATTCAACTATCTAACAGGCCTAGGAGAAAAAAAGAGGAGACAGAAAACAAAAACAAACATAAAAACAAAATGATTTTCCTTCTGCCCTGAAAGAAGCTTGATAAAGTGGCCCTTTAAAAACCCTTGGCTGTTACTAAGACTAAGCCAGGTGCCAGTTGGAAAGGAATCTCAGGGTATCTGTGCTTCAGAACTGACAAGATCTGAAGATAAAGATGTAGGTGGAAGTCAAAATGACTGTGTTAACATAAAGGAATGGGGAATCAGTGCTTTCTTCTATGATTTAAACTAGTAAATGAACAGCCATTTATTAAAACCTACTATGCACAAATACTGTCAGCCACGAAAAGGAAGGATGAAACCTATAAATACTAAATTAGAAAAAAAAAAACCCCACCCACATCTGAAAACTGTACGTAATTGAGGGATAGTCTACAGGCCTGCTTCTGAGGAGGCATTTATGGAGATGAGAAATGACCATTAGTTGCCATTATTAATTTCACTCACTGACATTGACCTATTTATCAGAACTTTTTGATCCCGCTGGTACAATACATGTTTTAAAGGGGATACCACAGTGTGTAAGCACAGAGTCTATGTGTGAAGCCCACTGTAGAAGTCTCACATCAACACACTCTAGTACAGGATGGAATATAAGCGGTGCCACATTGAGACATTGGAAGCAATGCTTTACCAGCTGGAGGAAAGAAGACCTGGCTACTGAACTTGGCTCCAAAGACACACCAAAATGGTGCAGCGAATAAAAAGGAAAGGATGTGGCTCCTCCTAGCCAGCACTGCATTGGGTTTAGCCAGGTTGTAAAGGGAAGGGTCTATATTCTGTAGCCACAACTCCTCTCACACTGAATCGTCCTTAAGTAATGTTTACTCAAAGCACACCCAATGAAAGAGGGGGCAATGTGGATGAAAGGCTGGTCAGAGGGCTGCATCAGCCCTGGATGCTTAGATGATCATTAACCCTGTTAGATGTTATCATGACATCATCCTCTCATACTCATCTGAAAAATTCAGTCTTTTATTCACTGCAGAGTGAAGGGAGGTACGATTCAGGGCATTATCCTTATAAATGAGGAAAACATTTGCCCACGTAAAGTGACCTTGGTATCAAAATGTCTTTCAAAACAGCTATAAATAATAGACACTAAGGAAGATGAGTCAGAATCCATGCTCCCTAAAATAATGACAATGGACTTGGGGTGTAGCAGATACGCTGGGGTCCATTCAAGAAGGCTATATAGGAAAGAGAATTTCGGTGTTCTGGCTTCTAGGTCTGGATTCTTGAAAAAGTATCACCTTTTTCTAGTTTCATTCCTCTTGGACATTGAAGCCCTTTACATCATGCATAGTGGTCTTCTATAGTTGCGTGTGTGTGTGTGTATCTTTTTAAGAGAGAGGATGGCATTACTGATGTGCTTTTGTAAAAGATTCAAGGTTGTCTGGATCCTCAAAGAATGTAATTGAAAAAAAAAAATACAGTTTCTTTGATTCAATGGTGCTTACATTTGGGCAGAGTTTTCTTTTTCCATCCTCAAATACACTATTTGAGACAATCTGCCCACAATGGAAAGCTTTTAGAGCTTCAAAAGTGTAGGCGAACCAAATCAGAATTAATCTCTGTGAAAATGGAGACTCAGGCACATGGAAAAAGTTTAGAAAAAAAAATTCGGCAGGAGGCAATCCCTTGGAGAGATGTCCATCTTCCATCCTAAGGCAAGGGAAGCCGGAGCGGGCAGGTGAGGACAGGGCATGGAGAGTTCCAGACACCGTGATTCTGTCTCACCTAGGCCCAGAGAACATGGCTTGGCATCACCAGGGGTGCCAGCAGACTTGGTTAGAATAAGTCCTTTGGAAGGACTGCATGACCGCAGGGGATGCTACTAACGAGAGGCTCAGGCTGACGGAGGTGAAGGGCCCGTGGGCAAGAGATCTACTCCAACAGGACTGAGCAGACTTTCTGGGGAGCATGCATAGCAGTGTTTCTTCTCATGATCATATTGAACACTGCATTTTACTGGAAAAAAGATGAATGTACTCTCAAAAAAGGTTCGCATTCTATAGAAGCAAAAGGGATAGAAGAGAACGATGACAACTCCATACACTTGGTACCTGCCTGGCAGTGTTTGGTTCTGCATGGATTTCTTTAAGTATGTTATTTCATCGTCTCCATCCCAGTCAAAGATGGCTGTTTTGCCCATTTTCTATGTGAGGAGCCTAAGGTTCAGAGAGGGTAGGCGAGTCTCCTCAGGTCACACAGCTAGCGGGCCGAGCTCGAATTGAAATGGGAGCAGAAGGACAGAAAGCCTGTGCTCTCCGCCATGCCTTGTGCTTTCATGGCACGGAACCAGTGCTGGGGGAACTCTGCCCAGCATCTCTGGTTAGCAGAGTGAGGCGCTTTTATCATTTGCCAACATGTCACAGGAAAAAACAAAACAAAACAAAACAAAACAAAAAAAAAAAAAAGAAAAAAGAAAACTCCTGCCTCTAGGAGGTTTCCTATCAACCACCTGAAGTTTGGCTTGGTCACATATTTACTGGAATATTTGACATTTGGATAAAAAGTCTAATGAGAAGAAAAGAATTTTTTTTTCATTTATGTCAGCTCTTACGTTAGTTAAAAATCTCTTATTCCTACATAACAATGTGCCTGGGGGCTCTCTCCCTGCCAGAAACTAATCTGAAAATGCTGAGAAGTCAGAATTGGGGGCCTATATCCTGACTAATGTTACCAGCTGCAAGTCGGCTTGAACATCAGTAATGCGATATTTCCCGCTACAATTTGATTTGGGTAAAATGTGTTTGAAGTTCACCCTTTTATTAACTAGAATCAGCACCTCCTGTACTGGGAGGCCCCTGAGAGCAGGCTGCTAGTGTAAACCCACCTCCCACCCGCCATTGGTGCATTTCCTGGCAGCAAATACTATTAAATTGATAACTCCAGAAATAGGTCAAAATATCTCTTCAATAGTTGCTGATGTTCCCCTCATGTTCTGCCGCCTCTCTCCCATGGCAGGACCACAACTAGTAGAAGGGAAATGACTGAATGATGGCAAAGCTGGAGGGAAAGTCTACAGCCCCTCCACGCTGCTGGTGAGTTGAGTGACCCACGTGAGAAGCCAAGGCCCCTCCAAGCCACCCCACCCTTGTCTGTAAAAAGAGGAAACTCAAGATGAGTGGTTATTCAAATGCACAAAAGGTTCAGCGTTTACAGGAGGTAGGAGCCTTGACTTCTCCAAAAAAGCAGTCTGGTTTTAAACGTATTTACACTCCTTTTATAACCACACCCATTAGATAGGGCACGGCTTTCATATAAACAAGTGGACACTGTGGCATCATTTCCTGAGAGCCCTCTGCAATGGCCTCAACCTACGTAGTTTTCTCCTTTCTCTCTCCCAGGGAGAAAGTTTGTGTTTCTAAGTTCACATCACATTTGTGACCAAAGAAAATGAGGGAGGGGCTGGGGGTGGGGAAGGCCTAGTGGCACCAATCAGGACACGTAGCAGTTTCTAGGCAGATGGCTTGGCTCAGAAGGAACAGCCACCTACAGTAGGTGAGAAACCTAAGAGAACCCTTTGATGATGAGGTACATTTCAATCTCTAACATTTCTGAGGTGCAGACATTCCACGAGGGGGGCTGGGTAAGCCTTTCATGCCTCCTGCTCTCCCCACGAGGTTTATCTCAGTGTAATGTTGTCTAGAATTGGTGCTGGGGGAAGAAATAGGGGGACTTTGGGAACAGGGTGGTTAAAGAGGGAATCAGATGAACACAAGGCCCCTGGGCAGAGGAAAGGAAGAAGGAAGGGGTGACCAGGGAAAAAGCCACTGTATGTCCTGCTCTGGGTCTCTGGAGTTGAGGTGAGCCACTGAAGAATCTCCTAGGAGGTGCCTGGTTTAGGAGCAATGCATCTGACCCTCTGGCTGGGCCACCACAGTGCTGTTGTGAGACAGGAGGGCACAAGCCTGTGGATTTCAGATTACCTGGTCTTATTCTAATCTTCAAAATTCCAACTCATGATTACTCACCCTGGCCTCTCTCCAGCAGGGTGCTCACGCTCTCCTTCCTTTCAGAGAGGTGAGAGAAAAGATGTAGAAAAGCGTAAAGGGCAGGGCGGGTTGAAGCAGCTAACCCTCCCTAAATTTCTGCTGCAGAGAGCTTTGTGTTGGGGAAGGCTGACTCTGTGGCTCCCCCAAATGATCCTGGAGAAGTAGCAGTGGTGGGAGCAGTTCAATGGTGCTGAGTCCAGCCAGCAGAAGCAGCCAGTAGGGTTCTTTCTCACACATGGCTCTCTGAGGTCCCAGCAACCTTAGCATTCTTGCACCTCCTCTTGGTTCGAGTGCCTTAAAACCTGGCCAGTCATCTGGAATGTACCCCATGGGAATGTGGAGGGCACTCTGAGTCACCTAGAGCCTGTGTGGCTGCAAGTCCAGAGGCTGGATGCTTCTGGATAAGAAGAATCTTCTAACATGCCAGCACTGTGAACAGATCTGGGCTCCTTTCTGGGTGACCCATCCAGACCTTACCCCTCTGTCATTCATACGCATCGAGCTGATGGCAGGAGTTCGTGTGTA
Organism: Solenodon paradoxus; assembly: GCA_004363575.1. Taxonomy (NCBI): domain Eukaryota; kingdom Metazoa; phylum Chordata; class Mammalia; order Eulipotyphla; family Solenodontidae; genus Solenodon; species Solenodon paradoxus. The sequence goes on from RJWH01000912.1 coordinate 509,498, forward strand.
TGTCCAGAACTTCTCGAGAATTATTCTTACCAGATACCATACGTAGACTAAGGACAGGAACTCTGGACTCCTAATGCCAGGCTGAGTGAGAAGGATGAAAGGACATACAGGAGTTGAAGGCAGAAGGGAAAATGCTGAAACGACCCCTGAATGCAGAGCCGGCAGAAGCGGGGGTGGGAAAGGGGCAGAAGTCCAGGGTTATCCCGCACGGGGATAGCAACGTGTGGCAGACACTGATGCGCTTTGATCACATAATGGGAGGGACAATCAGGTCTAAAGTGACACGGATGTTAGATGCTGTTTTTTTAAAAATCGCAGTGAAATGGTTGAAGCCTATTTCAACTAGCCAATAAAAGGCAGACACTTTCACCACCATAAATGCTGCTCTCAAGTGTTCACCTCCCGAAAAAAAAATACTTGGCTGAGATACTACAGAATTTTTGATTACCAAGCAAGACCGTCTTGATGATGACTATCTCAGGGTGTTTGCAGACAGAAGGAGAGAGGGCTCCTTCTGAACCAGTCACATGGACAGAGATCTTCAGAGTTTAGCACCGGAAGCAGTTTCCGAGGAATTAGAAAGCGGATCATTTCAGCATGCCTGGGGGGCTCAGGCAGCGGGGGAGGGGGCAGCGGGGCGCACACCATGTAAAGCCCAAGGACCCAGGTTCGCAACCCAGGGTGGGAGGGAAAGTCAAAAGGAAACAAATAAACAGAAATGCTTCATCCTCCTTTCTTTCCCTTCCTCTTGCCTGCCTGCCTTCTTTCTGTTCTTGGAAAAAAAATATCCGTCATTTTCACTAAGATATACGACCGCTATGTTCAGTTGGCACGCCAAGGCAAGATTAATTCCAGATGAGTCCGGCGACATAGTTTGCAGGGTTTAAGCCCAAGTGAAAATGGGGGGCTCTTCATTAAAAAATTTAGTAAGGGTTCACCTGGTGGAGTAGCAGTTAGGTCAGCTACCTCTCACGGAGCGCAGTCCATGTACATCCTCAGGATGCTGTTCATGGGGGAACAACCAATGTGAACAACTAAGGAAACTAAATAAAATGCTTCCTCCTCCTCTCCCTGCCTGCCTACTCACCTTCATTCCTGCCTGCACCTTTCCTTTAAAAAATAAAATCTGTAAGAATTTCAAGACCACACCAGCAGAACATGAAGTCAGGCACAGGGCCCTCCTAAGCACAGGCCTGTGAAGCTGACCTAGGGGAATGGTCCTGATTCTAGTTAAGGGTTCTGCCAAGACAGTGCATTCTCACAGCTACCGAGAAAAAACTAAGAAAGGTGCACCTCCGGCTCCACCTCCATTAACCCTCTCCGCGGGCAAGAACGCACTGAATTCTGTAGCAAGGGTCAGACAAATCTGAGGTGTGCCAGTGTGTCTGAGACACTGCAATTGTACCGACTTCTGCTACGTTTGTTTGTCACATCCTCCCCACCCCCTTTTGTCACAACCTAAAGATGCTTAGGATTTCAAAGTCTAGGAATTGCAATGTATTTTCTAAAAACACATATTTCCCTGAACCGCCCCTCCATCCCATGCCCCCTCAAGAACCAGACACATAAAACAAGCAGAAGTTACTAAAAAGAAGCTGAGTTTCTGGGATGGACGTTCTGCCCCTGATTTCTTTCTGGACTTACCTGGAGCAGGTCTGGCCATGGGTACAGAGGCTCAGAAGCACAGGTGAGTGACCACAATAACTCTTTTCAGTGTGGGAGAAAACAGAGGAAACAGGAGAACTGCTCTAGCCTAGCAGGAACGCAGGCATTTCACTGGCAGTACATTTGCCACCCCACCTCTCTCTTCTTATGCTAAGTGGGAGCTATGATTTCACTCTCCATGGAAGCTAAACGTCTCATGCCTGGGATGGACCAGCAAGAAGCTAGTAGAGGCTAACGGTCATGTGTGAAAAATCACATTTGCTTCTTTCCACCTGCCCTCTTCGTGCCACTACCATTCTACTGGGGTCTATAGATAGAAAGCAGAGATTAAATAGCCGAGATGAGTATCAACAGAATAAGAGCAGAACAAAATAGATGAACATTGCCTGTCTTCCAATGAGCTTAGGAATTTATATATACTGAGCCCGATGCTTATGGGCTGAAGTTTAGCCTCCTATCCTTACTACATACTTTTGCCCCATTATCTCAAAAAGAACTTATTAAAATACAGTACCAGTTCATTCCTGTAGCCAGACTTATAATGTGATGCCAGATCAATGGCTATACCCTTCACTTAGGTGTTTTTGGGGGTTTTTTTTGAAGCTACCTATTGGTAAAGCTAAGCTTTTTATTTAACTTGAGGTTTGTGTTGTCTTGAGCAAGGTCACCGGGGCCCACAAGTAGGTCGAGATGTGCGTGAATCTCTATGGTCCTTTCAAAAAGCCATCCCTTCCACAGAGTGACTCATCTCAGTCATCACTTTCAAGTGGTTCAACAATAGGTAATTAGCAGAGGGGGACTTAAAATTTTTTTTTTAAAAAAAGACTGATTTTCACCACAGATAGGTACATGAAATCCTGATTCATTTATTTTTAAATCATCCTGCCTGCTGCAAATAGATCGCTATAATGTATACATTTATATACATGTGCACAGTCAGCCTTAGTGACACCGTTGTGAAGCAGATGAGGATAGATGTTTTTCCATTTACTTGACAAATACACTGTTACATAGACAGGTTACATGATTTGTCCTATAAGGAAGAGAGGGGCTGGGGGAAACAAAACAAACCCCAACCCTGCTACATCCGCCCTGTCTCACCACCCTGGAACTGGGTGGCCATGTCTTTGCATCAGGTACCTGAGCACAAGCAAAGCAAGTTCCCTGTCAAAAGATGTGACGCTTCCTCTCCCGTGTCCTTCCTTCCTGTCTCTCCCTCTCGTCTGAGATGATCAGAAACTCCTGAGAAATGTGTCTACTCTAAGTTTCTACGTGCCCTGTACGGGCTCTGATGGGGTTTAACTCTTAAGAGAGCATAAGAAAAAAAAAATCCCCTCTGAACCACGGTAGTGGTAAATGATGTGGGGACAGCAGGCTTGAACCCATGTCACTGGAAAAGTGGATGTGGGGCCAAGGGAGGTCCTGGACTCCTGTTTCACGAGTTGGTCCACTGCTCTAAAGTGATACCACTGGTAGCGGTGGCTTCTCCGGGGACAGAACCTGCTCGCCGATCCCCTGGAACCTCTGTCAAGAGCTGGACTCTGTGTGGCAACCTCTCACGAGCTCTTTGACCTGGAATTCTTCTCGACTGTACCTTGGGCTGTCCTACAAGTGCCTGGCCTTAGACAGTCTTTCTCTATTTTCGTACCTATTTCATGTCACTCATTGTGATATATTTGATAAAAAAAATGGGCACTACTGTGATTTGGTCTGGGAGAGAGTATTACTGGGAGAGCCACAGAGTATTATTTTAACTCCTTATTATCTACGTATGTGAACAAAAAAATCCCCTTGATTTCTTGCCTCTCGCCATGCTTCTAGTTAATGTTTCCCAATGTTCTTTGGTAAACATTTCGGAAATACAATTTTATTTGAATAAACCCTAAACAAAACACAATTGTGGGAGCAAACCAACAGAAAAAAACATATAATGAATTTTGACGCTAAATGTAATAGTCAATTAATTCTGAAATATCTGCCACTTTTACTCATTTCTATCAGAATGTAACATTGCCAACTGACGAGTTATTCATATTGAATCGGTTTTTAAGGAAGGGACGAAATGGTAAGTTTCTTTCCTGATGATAAGGGCTGTAACCTTGCACGTAACAGCCCCTGAGTAATGTCCGCTGCAAGGAATCAGCCTCCGCAATTCCTCACGGGAGACTGCACTCTCGGTACCCTTCCAAGAAAGCTGCTTCTGCTTAGGACTCAGACTCTGCTCAGAATGGCCCTATTCCCGCCAGAACCTGGGCTGCCTGTCATCCCATCAGGTACCCAGTCGGCAGTGACTACTCAGACATGGAGAGCGTGTGTTGGGAGCGGCCCACAGTGGGACAGGAAAGGACACAGAGCTCTGTCGGACCAGCCTGCGTATTGTAAGGCACTAGTTATGCTGCAACTGCTCTGCTCTTTTATATTCTCGGCAACACACCGGTGAATATCATTCATAATGAACATATTCAACATTTTTTCCATCAGTTTAATACATTATTCATACATTTTAGGGATGGAAGACCTAGTAGATTACTGAATCCAAACCTCCTTTCTGTACCTCCCTCCCCCCAACTGTTGATGCGAGCTCAGAGAGAGGGAAGAAAAAAAAATCTCACAAGGGAAGCACCAAATTTGTAAGTTTGACAAGTCAAAAGGAGAGCTTGGAAGAAGCCTGTTTCAGGGTAGGGGAGTCCGAGGCCACTCCTTCCTGCTGGTGGGGCTCACTGAAGACCAGTAATTAGGGTGGTGCTCTTCTGTAAGGACAGGTCAAGGGGAGAAATGCAGGTCTCACCTCTTGAGAATCACAATTCAACATAAAGTCCAAGAGGCAAACTGTGTCCTCGCTCAAGTGCCTCTATCTGTGTCTACCACCTGTGGTGAACTCTTTTATTTAGTGAGAGCTGAGATAGTGACAGTAATGACACAAGGAACATGTATAAATGAAGAGAGAGTTAAAACTACTAGAGAAAGCTCCCTGGGATTATCTGTACTATCAAGATAGGAAAACTTTGCAGATGCTACCGTCTCTCTAGAGGAATAAATGCTTGCATTTTAATATTCTCAGCAGCTGGTTCCTGTTGAATGCCATCAGGATGATTCAGCCACCCACCAGGAACACCAGTGACAGCAAGTGCACACGCAGAAATCTGCAAAACTTTCTTCTCTTCATGCCAACACCATTACTCTGGCTAAGTCAAAATCCTTTATTGAATGACCAGCCCTACTAAATGTGATCTTGCTCCTCTACAAACACCAGCGCCCTCTCAAGTAAATGGAGCTGCTGGCTGATGAAGATGCGAGGTTCCTCCTGACATGAGCACGCCCTGCTGTTCGCCTCTTCTGGGCCATGGCCGCATGATCTGTCCCCTTTCCATTTTCTCACCATTCACTGTAACTTTGAAGCGTGAGGCCCACACACTCCCTGAGGCCACCTTGTACGCTGTCCTGCTGACAGCGGACCCCAAGCATTTAGTGCTATAGCTCTACCCTGACATGCCTCCAGTCATTTGATCATTTCCCTTTTTTCAGAGGTTTCCCATGTCCACAGAATGTGGTCGCAAGCCAGGAAAAGCAGGGATGTGTAGACGAGCTACACTGACCACAGGCCTCGTTAATAATTACAGTGCTACTCAAGTTAGATACAAATTCTTAACTCACCCTCCTCTTCAAACAGACCAGATCAGACACTAAAGGGAAGAAAATGCCAAAGATGACAAGTAGCTATCAAAACTGTCTCGCTGCCTCCTTTTCAAGTCTCCAAAGTAAAATCTAAGGACATTCGACACATATTGGGGTGCTCTCCACGGCCATGAAAATATATGGCTGGAGAGGGAATCTATAAATGTAATGAATACACAATTGGCTTATAACAGATGCAACTAAAATTAAATTCGATATCTCGACCTGCTCTCCAAAGTGAAAGTTTCTAGTTCAGGCCTCAGACAAAGGTATAAAAAACTCATTAATCATCTGAACCAGAACTAGAAGCTGACCCTTCTGGGGATGCTGGAAAGAGCAATCCTAAGTGGTTGGAGCCCGTGGGGAACCTCAGTGAGACCGTGGCTCTGACAGTCTAGAGTGAGCAATGCTGATATCCTTTATGGAGTACGGGGGCGGCGGGGGGGCATGGACGCCCACCATTCTCAACTTCCAGGAAAGAATTTAAGGATTTTTTTTTTTTTTTTTTTTTTTTTGGTCAGAAAGTAGTAGGCCCTATGGACTTGCTAAAAAAAAAAAAATCTATTTACTCAGTGTCTGCTATGTGAAAGTCATTGTGTTTCTTGCTTGAGGAGCTTTTGAACACAGCACAAATCAATCAATGATCTCACAACGAATATTTTTGGGAAAGAACTAGAGGCAAGAGAATATTAATAATAGTAGCAGCAACAAGGATGATCGTGAGTGATGACCATCTGCTAGTCTTTGTGCTAAGCACTTCATATATTCCACTTCCTAAGATTCTTACAATACATAGCCTAGCAAGGCAGTTATTTTTCCATTTACAGATGTGGCAAGTGAAGCCCACTGAAATTAAGTGCCTTGCCCAAATGAGACAGACCTGCTTTTACATTACAGATAAATATACAAGTGGTTAATTCAGAATATGACAACAGCCATTCCCATGTAGAGCATCTGAGAAATAAAGGAGGCAGAATTTGCTTCTATCTGGGAACACCAGGGGCAAAGGAGCAGGGATGAGAAAATGTGACCCGGGATTAAGAAACAATCAACAGCCTAGTTTGTTATGTGTTTGAACTTGTTGAGTTAGCCTCCTCTGATCAGAACTCAGACTTTGATAAGATACTCTGATCTGGATGGAGAATTTCTAGGAAGGAATTCTCTCCAAAAGCCCTCTGGCTACAATTTCTCAGAAGTTTTTCTACTTTTGTGGGGGTAGAGGGAAGAAGAGAAATGAGATAAAAGGTTATCTTGGAGGGTGTCTGGGGTTTAGGGGAGCAGTGGTAACAGCAGAGGGTTACTAGGGGGTGATGATGTGGGTGCATTTTTTTCCCCTTCATTTCCCAGAGTGCCTTACAGCATGTATTGCCCCTTCCCCGGTCAAGGTGGGGTTACTGATACAGAGATAGGAACTCCAAGGGCCTGATGTGTTGCTTTCTGTTTCAATTACTTTGGAAAGATCCACTTTTTATTTTTATAAATTTGTTTTATGGGTCAGAAGTGTCATGCAGCAGCTAGAAAACTTGGAGTTCTAGCACAATTTCCCTTTCTGACCTTAAGAAAGTTTGTTTCTTCTCTGTTTAAATGTTCTTATTGACAAAGTGAATGAGTTAAACTTAAACAGCACTTTCTAATCTATTAACCACTACCACCAGCTCCCGCCCCTTTTGATGATAATAAAACCTGTGCTTGTCTCTAAATTTTGCCCCTCTTCTTTCCTATTTAAAACACCTGGTTCACAGAATATAGCGTTATCACTAGTCCAGATGAATTTGTGCAGCCTCATTTTCTGTATTCGAAAAAATATTTTTTTTGCACCCAGCCTTAAGTTTTCAACATCTCCAACAGCTCTTTACGTCATTGTAATACTGTAAGTCATTGTAACACAGAAAATGCATATATATATATATATATATATATATACTTATTTATTTATTTTTTTTTTTCAAATTCTATGTGGTCCTGCCTGAAATATTCCAATATTCTTTTCTGGAGACTTAGTTAACCCACTTACTCATATTGAGATAGCTAAGGCACCTTCAAGTTCTAAGATGCAATGATTCTGATTCTGTGATGCTGACATTTGCTTTGTCTCCACTTAAAGCAGAGCTTTTCAACTTCAAACAATAGCGTAACAAGTTACTACAACAATTACACTTATATGAATCTTTAAGCAGAGGTGCTTAGCATGGCTCTGTAACTATGGTCACACTGGGTAGTAGAAGTTTGTGAAGCTGTTAGAATTTCAGAGTTGATTCTATTCGATAGGGGTAAATCCTGCTTTTCCATCTCCTTTTAAAATGGACTGACTCTTCTCTCTTTCTGTTAATTTTGTACTCAGCTGAAAGCTCCGCACACCACCAGCACCTTTCATCGCTGACCCTCAGCGTCTGGGCTCCTGTGTCTCACCTCTGACCCTGCCCACTGAGTTCAAGCTCACTGATGTAATCACACATGCCTCTTTGTAGTTACATTCGTCACACTGCTCATTAGAATTATCATCATGCCTACAGCACTTGAGGTCAATGAATTAAATGTGCTTATGCAATTTGTTGTCATTTTAATTTTTTCAGCTAGGATTTCTTCATCCAGAGGACCGTTTTTTTTTTTTTTTTGATCTGATCAATAAATAACTAGCTGGTCAAATGATGGGGAAAAATTGGTAGAAAATTATTCACTGGGGCAAAAGTCTAGAGAGGTTTTTGCCAATGGGGACAGTGGCATTTCACTGACCTTGAATCCACAGGTGCAAAATTTAGTGTCAACTCAGTCTTCAAATCTATTAAAAGAATCAGTATACAATAGGAATGGTTTATAAGTATGTGTGCTGAACTTAATAAATTAGTCAAATGTTAAGGTATTTTTCAAGACATATTCAGTCTGCTCTACATTGTCTAATTCATTGATTTTCAGATATAGCCTAAAACATTCTTTTTGCTATAGCTAAAAAAATTGTTTTTAAATAAAGACAATAAGTAGCAATATAGCTCATTGTGACATTCGATCTATTCCTTAACTCTCGTTCTTTCTATGGTCAGGGTATGTACAAATACATAAATCCACAACAAAACTTTAAGTCTAGGAATTTTTCTTTTTTTTTCTTTTACTACACTCAGAAAACATAACTTAAATAGATTTGAAAGTCCGGCATTTCATCATTTTTATTTATAGTATAGAGCTTACAATGCCACCTTACAAAAGATATATTCGTTTATTTTTGAGTTCAATCAGAAGTGTAGGGTTTCAGGCCTGAGACTGGATAACAGAGAGTTGTCTTCTGGTTATTTTTGGCTTTAAGTATATTGATCATTTTATCGTTTTCTTGTTTTAAACTGCTTTAAACACAGCACAAATGTTATTCTCATCATGCCAGAAATGGGTTTGGAATTGATTTTGAGTTTCCATCAATTTTACTCTTTGCTCTCTGTGAGAAGTTTTTCACTTGCTCACATTCAAAAGGATAGTTCTGTTCAAAAGATGTCAGTGTGCAACATTTAGAGATCTTTTGCTGGGCTGGACAAGAAAACTCACATTTTCTACTTTGCAGAAGAATAAAAATCATTGCATTTATGACCATGGACTTTATTGGAACTAGTGAAGAATCCTTCACGGGGCTTCAATTGCAAGGGCTTCCTCCCTCTTTTTCTTCAAGTAAGTGCTCAACAAAAGCATCTTCTAGGAAGCTGGCCTCACTGGTCCAGGACGGCAGTTTGGTCTATGGAGGCTTAGGAATAATTTTGTCTTATCTTCTCTGTTTTCCTGGACTGAACTGGACTCAGATACGTGGTAGGGGAAGGAAATCCAGGGCTCTTAAAAACGCTATTTCTCTCGGCACTAAAGCCAAGACCTGTACTCCTCTGACTAAATGATCTTATTGAGGTTTCACAAGAGATAGTCAGTAACTTCTCCAATCTGTGAGAAGGTGGTTCCATGAAGGAAGATAATTGATTACATACAGTATACATCTATTTTCCCTCCTGGTATCAGGAGCGGGCATGACCAGACTTATTCTATTGATCCTGAGAATAAGAAAATACTGACACTAATTTTATGGTAATTATTCATTTTAATTAATTTTAAAAGAAATAAGCAAGTAGTTCTTCCTATATTAACACAGATACCAGAGATCTATTTCCAGATATTGCTGAAAATATTTTGGCTTCCATCAAGGCTCCTTCCTAGGACAGCTGCATGGCCCTCCTTTGCCCTGTCACAATTCTGAATTCGTAACATTTCAGCCAGGTTCTCTAGACTAATTGGATGAAACAACTGCATTCCAGTATTCGGATTCCTTTGCAGAATCAAACGAGGGGAGAGCTGCATAGTTCAGATGGCCTGGAAAATTCGCAGCGATGACAGCCACGATCTTATATGCTCCACACATTGTTCTCCATTTGCAGAAATAGCCTCTTGCATAGTAAGGGCTAGGACTGAACTTTACACTTAAGGTTACCGACAGACTCAGGCAACAGTTTAGTGTTTCAGAACAAATGCTTCATCTCTTTTGAAAAGTGCCAGGAAATCTCTTTTCCAGCTAGCTCTGCCCTTAATTTTATGTGTGCAGTTCTGACACACCTTGAAACAGAGAGCCCCAGAAATGAGAGTGGGACGTTATTTAAATCCAGACAGGGGGAGAGCTCCATCTACTGAATCAGTTAGATCACAGTTTGCACCCTGTACTTATCCCATTCACTACTTTCAACCTCTTAGAGGCTCTGTGGAGAATAGAAAAGTTACAGACCGAAACCCCAGCTTTGAGTCTGATGCCATTTTGAATATTTCCCAGACACCCAGAGCCCTTTCTGTTGGCCCTTTCAAGTCGCCAAAGCTTTCTGTTTCCATATCAAAGGAAGATGCGAGGCTTTCCTAGGTAAACCATCCCTGGAAAAAGGCAGAGAGCCACTGATGGTTGAAGGCCAAGCCTCAGAGAGCTGATGAGAAGGCTACAGGAAGAAGCTCACGCTACCTGGCGAGTGAGCAGCTCTCAGAAGAAGCAAAGAGAAGAGAAGGGAGTCTACTTACTCTTCCTGCCTTGCATCATTGCTGGGGAAGTCTGCACCACCCAGGGGCAGCTTCTCTGGTCTCTCCCCAGCTGCACAGTCTTGCTGTGGCATTGGGAATTTGCTGTGGCTTTGGAAGATTATGGGGTTATGCTTCAGCAAGCCAAAAAAGTCGCAAACAATATTCAGGAGAGAGAGAAAAAAAAGGACAAAATCAGCTGATCTTCCTGGAGCAGCTATTCTGCCTTTTCCTACAGATGCCACAACTGTCATTGGCATTTCCTGGTACTGTGATCAGAAAAGTGATCATATTGTGTTTACTGAGGCTGTTTTCCTACCCCCCCAGGGTTGCCGGTGGTGGTGAGGGGCCAACAGCCGGACTGGGGGACAGCAAGGTAAAAACGACTTCTCCTACTTCTTTGAAAGCTTTCTAAGAAATGCAAGGTTAAAAAAAGTTTCTTCTTCAGAACAGTGAAGACATATAGAAATCCTACAGTGGGAAAATGGCCAGTCTTTCTAGATGGGGAAAGTAAGAAGCTTCATAACACAGTAACAGATAAAGAACAAAGTAAATTGTCTATGAATAAACTCGAACGTTAATATTGCTGCATAAAATTCAGGAGTATGTAAGACTTAGAAAAATACTTTATAAATTAGATAAATTATTAGAACACAAATAGATAATAAGTATATACATAAATTAGCCAGATGGAGGTAACAGTTAATTGGATTTTTAAATTACAGAAAAAATAATATCTAATAAATTAATGAAAGTTTGCATTACTGCTAATCCTCTTTTATGCAAAAGTGGAATTATTATAAATGTAAAAGAGCACTGTGTCTCTGTACGTATGTGCATGAGAGTGTGCATGTGTATATCTGCATGAAGTATTACCGACATCGAAAGATGATATGCTGCATAGAAATCAAAACTTTGAAATATTTTAAAGTGGGCATTTAGAGATCAGCATTAACCTGGAAGGTTGTTTTTTTTTCCATTTAAAAAGAAATACAGTGAATTTCAAGTTTCCGTTTTAAAGCATAAAAAGAAAAATTAGCAAAGCATTGCCTATCAATATGTATTTTGTAACAAAATCCATTTGCATTTATTAAAATATTTAGTTCTCAAAATACGGCTAATTGGGTTTTCTTCAAGTCTTTGCAAGACAAGTTCAGTTCTGAGTCAAGAATAACTGAGAAATTTCACCTCAAAATGAAATTTCTTTGCATAGTTAGAAAGGCCTAAAAAACGAGATGATCTCTACCAAAAACTATAACCAGCAGCCAGTGAATAAATACATTCTGACGAGCCCTGATAAGAACTGCAGAGCCTGGGAGGGTCACTGCAGACTTGAGAAAGGTAACCAAGGGAAGAAACATCAAACCAAGTTAATAAGAGTTCAAGATCTCAAAACGGGAAAGTTAAAATCTCTGATAGGAAGGAAGAAACAACACAACAAAATGACCCCAAACAACTGGGAATATGTATCTTCAGAAGCAAACTATGACTTTTTAAGCAAGAGGAGCACTCACTCCGTTTGTCATTCCCTTTGGGTGCCTGGTTTTTAAAAAGAAAAAAAAAAAAAAAAAAAAAAGATTGCACAAAAGATACATGTGTTCCTTTTCTGGTATTATTACAGGCCCACCTAGATTTAGCTTTCGATTCCAGATGAGATCAGACATGTTCAGACTAGCACATCTTTGTAAGCACAGAGCTACTATCATTTCACTGGCAAATTCTCATATCCCCAAATTTATGCACAATAGACGCCCTTAAACAATCTGCAAATTTTCTACTTCAGTCAAATACCTCATTGAGTTAATTTTTTTTTTCTTAATTTACTCTACTAGCATTAAGCCGAAAAGTTAAGGCAAGCGACTCCTAGAAGAAAGGAAAGTTGAATTGTACTTACCCTAAGTATAATGTGCAAGCCTTTAATGGGGGAATCTACTTTTGCTCTATGATTTTTTTTTAGAAGGGAGCCCAGGTCTAAACTCAGCTCTCGCCCTTTTCCCTTCTGGAAAACTGAGTAGGCTCACTGAAGGTGGCTCTAAGAAAGATCATACAAATCAACAGCCTTACCTGTGGCCATTCAGAAGACTGCACTTTGGTGTGTGTTTAAAACTATGAATAAAGTCAGATACAGCGCATGCTCAGCAGGCAATTTAAAAATATTTATAACATTGTTGTTTCGAAAACAAATTTCCTCCAACAAAGCAAAACTCACATTTCTTATCCATGCCAAGTTTAACATTCTGAGACAAAGCTGTTTTGGAGTTTTCCGCTGAGGGAAAAAAAGCTTCTAAAATTTTTTGTTGAACGAAAAATAGTTCTCCCTTCCCTTTTGGGTTACTCTTAAAGGGGTGGAATAAATTTTCCTCTAAGTTTCAACACAATTCACCTCTGGCTAAAATAAGGCGGTAGAAGCTTAAGGTCTATAAAAAAATAATTTTAGAGAAAGGAACAAGGAAGTAGAAACTGTGAGACTAAAGAATATAATGGTGACCCGAACTTTTAAGGCAGGCTTGCTGGTTACTATACAAAAAGAAAAAAGATCCAAAAAACAAAAACATCCTGATACACACAGGATACAGTATGCTTGAATTAGGTATGTATTCATCAGAATAATGTATAAGAAATCAAGCGAATACCTAGGGAAGTTATGCTTTCCTTTTTGCTAACTAAAATCTCAACTCAAAACTGACAAAAGAAATTCATCAACAATTTAGGAGACACTCAGTAACAAATGTCAGCATAATTCCTCTGTTTTGCACAGCAAACAAGGAAAAGAAGGCACTCACGTATCGATTGGTTAAATTTCAAGTTACACAAAAAAATCTGATTCAGTACAGAACAGGTTTGAAAGTATTTATTTGCAGCAGGAATGCTTGTGTTCCCCCTGGCTGGGAATTTCTCTTTCTCTTCCTGGAGTATCCCTAAGTATTCCATTTTACCATCTCTCACCAACCCCTGCACGGCCCACAGATCTCACAGATCTGAGTTAAATCTCTCACTTAATTCCCAAGTCTCTCAATGACTTTCAGCCCTGCTCTACTTTCCAGGGGGCACTCAGCTGGCCTCACAAAAGCCCCACAGACAAATCATTCACTGTCTCTGATGATTTCAAGCTCAGCAGAGAGTGCCAAAAACAAAAAAACAACAACAACAAACCAACGATTAAAAAAAAGTTTATTAAAGTGAAACTAGGAGTGCAGATTTGAAGAAGCTGCTTCTACTTCTATTTCCCTCTCAGCCTCGCACAGGTGTTTCCTAACTTCTGCTACCCTGCATGGTGATGAGGGGAGGGCTAAATTAAGGTGAGGGAGCGGGCCCAGGGCCGAACAGCAAGCTTTTAGGGTCCCCAAGCCTCTAGTATTAATGGATGTGTTTAAAAATGGACCCCCCAAAAAGCCTCGAATGAGGTTTCTTTTTGGCAGATGATTAAACCAGTATACTGCAATAATTAAAGCCTTGTCTTTAAATAAAGCATCAGATGAGCAGAACAAAAACAAAGATAAAAATTGCACACACATATGCATGCATGCAGGCGCACACACTCGCTCACACACACAGATACACAAAACTAGCGGGTGAGGGGAGAAGGAAATTAAATAAAAGAAAACAAACAGAGTCCTAACAGGCCATTCTCCGAAAAGGAATCTAAATAAAAAGTCATATGATATCTGATAGTGCAGGACACGTCGCCAAGAACTGGAGCGGATTGCCTGCAGGAAGAAAGGGCCAGTGTATTCCAGCTCAAAGAGCTTTTCTTCCCTCCTCCTCTATTTTTTCCCCTTTTCTCCTCTACTGTGAATGTGTTACTCTCAGGTCAGATCCACGAAGAATCCCAGAATGACAGCTATCACCTTTCACTTGGCGACACAACTAGCTCATGGGAGCTGCCCGACTTAGGATGAAGAGAGGCTCAGTAGCAGCCTCTGATCACAGCCCTGCTGCCTCTTTCGGAGATCCCCTTGTCCCCTAAAAAATGGACCCAAACAAAGCAAAAATAAAAACAAAAACAAAACAAAAGCCCCCAATGCAAGTACAATAACTCACAGTAAGAAAAGAGTGTATGTGTGTGTGTGGGGGGGGGGTGGTTAGAAACAAGTCAAAAGTGTGTGTGTGTGTGTGTGTGTGTGTGTGTGTGTAGCTCTTGCCTCCCATATAAAACTTTTTAGACCAAGTTTCTTTTCTCTTATTTTCATGACTTTCCTTTTAAAGATCTCCTTCTCCTTCAGCACTATTAAAAGCATGAAAAATTCAACACACATATAGGACAGTCTGATGGCAATGCAAGAATTTTCCTGAGAAAACACATAACTGAGAGAAGTGAGCTAGTCTAGAAAATTTTGGATTTGCTCAAAGTTCCCCTAATTCGGACGTCTTTCATCGAGTTCAAGTGGAAACACTGGCCACCTAGCTGTTGTTTTTTTTTCCTCAGGGGTCATTACTGAGGCGACACATACACAGTAAGTTTTCCCAAAAAGACTCCTTGTTATCAAGTTACTTCAAACATCAGGCGCTCACACCTCCCAGCCAGAAAGGTTTACAGACATTACACTCCGCCTTGGTAGGTAATGTCCCCCTAAGAGCCAGTGATAGAAACGTATTCTAAAAATATGGGAAAATATATAGATCTATCATTTCCCTAGTTTTCCTCCCTAGGGATAAGGAGAGATTATATTTCAGTGAATGAAAAAAAAAAAAAAGAGTGTCTGAATCTGAAAACAACTGTAGCTGGTTTTCACTTAAGAAAGCAGTGATGGGTAGTTAGCTACTCTACAGAATCTATATTGAAGCTTTTTTTTGTGGGGTTTGTGAATTTTTCCTCTTGCTCAGTTTGGTGGCTATTATGGACCTTAGAAAGATTTCCAAATGCCAATCGAAAGGGAAATGCATTAGAAGGAGAACTTTCAGAGAGAAAACATTTTCTGGAGTTTCTAATTTGAGAAGATGAGGCTAGGGATCGAGACGTACAGCCTATATGAAAGGTGAAATCGTTGACTGCATTTTACACACACAGTTCACACACTGATTTCCTTTTGCTTTTGTTGAAGCATTAATTTGAAAATGATAAGGACTCTGGAATGTTTGCTACCAACACAAATTCATGGTAAATATATACATGCACAGGCAAAAAAAAAAAAAAAAAAAAATCAAAGGGAGAGCATCCAGCTACACGGCAATTTTTCAGTATGGTGGAGACATCTCTGTCTAGATTATATTTCGCTTCAACTATTCTATCACACATGGGGCAAGTCACCTCTCTGGGGGTTTGTCATTTACGTAATTAGAGGGAAACAAAAATAAAATAACAAATATCTGCTCCCTTAGTACCTTTTCTTAAGAGCTGACAAGTGACACGGGCGGTACCTTTGCAACAGACGGATGCAGAAACTTGTGAGACCGAATGCACGAATGCACCCCATTGGTATTTGGGGAACCCAAATTCCATAATTAACTTTTTTATCCAAGTGGCAAAAGGAGATGCTCTTGCCATTAAATTGATTTATTTGGTGGACTCTTGTTCTCTCGCCTCCACTGGATTGTGGAGACCCACAGGCTAAACAGCTATCAAGAGAAGATGCATCCTGAGCAACTTTTATTGTGAGTAGGAAAAAAAAATAGCATAGAGTGAGCATAAGAACAGTTGGATTTAGAAAGATTAAAGGAGGAGAAAAGAGCAACATATCCAACTTAATTAGCCTTTTCCCTTTTATTTCTGTATGTAGATGTATACATATTGGGGTGATGGAGAGAAAAGATAACTGGATTTCTTTTGAATGTCTTTGTGTCTTTATAGAGTGAATGTTCTGTTCCTGTCTCTTTCTTTTTAGGCAAAAAACTAATAAAAATAGAAAAACATATATCAGACATTAAGCTCACTCCCCCCACCCCTTCCCTTTGTAAAGAACTCTTTGTTCTCTAGTGAAAATGCTGAAAAATCCCCGGGCAGCTACTCCCAGAAACAAGTGCAAAACACTTAGAGGCTTTTGGGCTGGCTGGGAGCCAGGAACCCTCCCGCTGTCTGGTGGCTGGAAGAGGGAAAAAAAGAAGAGCGAGGGAGAGGGAGAGAGGGAAAAGAGATGGGGGGGGCAGAGAGAGAGAGGGAGAGGAAGAGAGAGAGAGAGAGGAGAACAGGAGAACGAAAGAGAGAGAGAGAGAGAGAGAGAGAGAGAGAGAGAGAGAGAGAGAGAGAGAGAGAAATATTGAGCTTCCTTTAATAGACATAGGAAGCAGCGTTTTTTTTCTCTTTTTCTTTTTTTTTCAAAATTGGCGGTCAAGCGTTAAGTAACTCTCGTCTAAATCCACCTGCTAGAAATGAACTTGGGTAGCCCCCAGGGGTGCACAAAGACGGGGAAGACAGTAACGAACCCC